>JAXLNO010000819.1:283414-326472 GCA_038087875.1 Malacoraja senta | reverse complement strand
ATCACCGACCAGCTTCCCTTAAAATTCCCGTCCAATCAACAAATTGGTCTCCTCCCGTCCAATCAGCCGCTGTCTCCAAGGGCATTGTGTCCAATCACATAATGCGCTGGTCATTCGGCGGCCAATCAGACACAGTCTCCGAGGGGCCCTGTGATCAATCACCGACCTGCTTCCCTCACCGAATTAGACGATGGGGGGGAAGAGAGAGAGAGAGAGAGAGAGAGAGAGAGAGAGAGAGAGAGAGAGAGAGAGAGAGAGAGAGAGAGAGAGAGAGAGAGAGAGAGAGAGAGAGAGAGAGAGAGAGAGAGAGAGAGAGAGAGAGAGAAAAGAGAGAGAGAGAGAGAGAGAGAGAGAGAGAGAGAGAGAGAGAGAGAGAGAGAGAGAGAGAGAGAGAGAGAGAGGGAGATGCAAGAAAGCAGCTATGACATATAATACACAATAAACTATATTATAAATACACAATGAACCAGTGATGCATTCTTGAACTCTTACATGGGTATGACCGAACATTAAAAAAATTCCCCCCCCGCCCCCCGCCCCTTCCTTCCCAACCTCAGCCTCACGGACCTTAGAGTACCCCTAGTTCCTAAAACCCATTTCCATCACTGGTTTGCATGTGACTGTGGTTTGGTGGGAAGCCGTCCATCATTCTAATGGGGGAAGTGGCCTGTGCTTGGATAATTGACTAACTCCTTTCCATTTCCTGTTGATCCTGCAAAATAAATATCCAAACCCTGAATGAATTTCTCAATTATCCCCTGTTTCTGCGGAAACTGTTCTCCAGTATTAATTGAACACTTTTGACACTGTGCTAAAATGGGGAGTGAAATTCCAGACCACTGGATAGATGCCAATATCCTACAGTGTGACTTCAGGCATTCACACCATGGGAAGTTTACCAATACCAAACAGTTAAATAAGTATACTTTCTTTAATTAAGTTAGTTGCTTAACTTGGGAATGAACTGGTTCTAATCACTTTTAAGCTGCAAGCAAGCTTAAGCTAATGCGTTGCTAAATCCAAAAGATAATTAATGTTGGAACCTCGATGATATTAAAATCCATTGCCTTCCGGTAAAGCAGAATGATGTCTGACAGAGAGTGATTTCATTGTCTGCTCTGGACAGCACTCATTCCTCACAGAGTTAGCACCTGCATCTTAGGAATTTCCAGAATTTAAGGGTGAAAAAAGCCAAACATTTCAAAAAAATCGAAGAAGTTTTCAGATATTCAGCAACAGAACTAAATCATTAACCTCGTCATTCAATGTGTCCAAGTTTCCATTTTGTTTTTGCACAATATAGGGTGGCACAGTGGTGCAGCAGTAGAATTGGTGCCTCATGGCGCCAGAGACCCAAGTTTGATCCTGACCTCGGGTGCTGTCCATGCGGAGTTTGCATGTTCTCCCTGTGACCACGTGGGTTTTCTCCAGGTGCGGTGTTTTCCTCCCACATTCCAAATGTGTGCAGGTTTGTGGGTTAATTGGCTTCTGTAAATTGCGTGTGTAGGATGCAAAACTGGGATAACATCGAACTAGTGATCTGGAACAGGGGATTGTTGGTCGGCATGGACTCATTGGGCAGAAGGGCCTGTTTCCACTCTGTATCTCCAAACTAAACTAAACTATTTCAATTTGCACGACAATCTTTTACCATTCTGCTGTTTGCGCTGGTCATTGTATTTATGAATGAATGAAGAAGTTTATTGGCCAAGTATATTCACATACAAGGAATTTGCCTTGGTGCTCCGCCCGCAAGTGACATAGAAACATAGAAACCGGAAGTGGCGGCGCTGTTAATCGGCTGCGGCTCGCCTGCAGTCCGTCTGTTTTTACTTTTTCTGTTTTTTTTTTTTTTTTTTGTCTTGTTTTGTTAAGTTTTAGTTTGTTGGGTTGTGTTAGGGGGGGAGAAACATGTTCTCTGTCTCCTCCTTCGGGGAATGCGACTTTTTCGTGTTGTATCCCCCTTCCCTGCCTCCGTCTGCGGTGAGGCCTAATGGCGGGGCTGGCCGCCTCCATCCTGCGACCGACCCCGAGGCTACGGAGGCAGAGCCAGCCAGGACTTACCAACGGGAGGCTGGCCATCTTCGGGGCTGAGGCAGCGGTGGCCCGACTTGCTGGTGCGGCGTTCTGGCTTTCGGCGGCGGCCTGGAGCTGATGCAGCGGGGTCCGGAGCGGAGACTGCAGGACCTGGAGCTGGGGCGGCGGCCCGGAGCGGAGACTTCGGGACCCGGGGCTGATGCTGTGGCGGGCCGTCTCGGAGCGGAGACGGCGTTCCAGCTTTCGCCGGCGGCGACATCACCACGGAGGTCCACTGGACTGGAGGGCGGCATCTTCGGCCTGGATCGATCGCCTCAGCGCAGAGGGAGAACAAGGAGGGAAGAGACGGAGACTAAGACTTTGCCTCCATCACAGTGAGGGTGTGCTTGGTGAACTCACTGTGGTGGATGTTTAATTTGTGTTTATTGTATGTTTTGTTATTATTGGTTCTGTGTATGACTGCAGGCAACATAATTTCATTCAGACCAAAAGGTCTGAATGACAATAAAGGAAACTTGACTTAAGAAACATAGAAAATAGGTGCAGCGATCCCTGCCCACTAACACCACCCCACCACACACCATGCACTAATTACAATTATACCAAGCCAATTAACCTACAAACCTGTACGGATTTGGGAGGAAACCGAAGGTCTCGGAGAAAACCCATGCAAGTCACGGGAGAACGTACAAACTCCCTACAGACAGCACCCGTAGTCAGGATGGATCTGAACTGAACTAGGGCATTGACAGGCAGTAGCTCTACCGCACCACCACCATGCCATACTGGTGATAAATTGGACTCAGCACACTACTGGTTTGCGTTACCTTCATTCTTTCTATTAAAATCTTTTTATTAGTTATTTTCAAAAACAAAAACAAGACAACAAAAAGAATAATGATAAGCATAACAATGATATTGATACATAGGGATCAGGATTACATTAATAGAAATATAAAAACATAGAAAATAGGTGCAGGAGTAGGCCATTCGGCCCTTCGAGCCTGCACCGCCATTCAATATGATCATGGCTGATCATCCAGCACAGTATCCTGTACCTGCCTTCTCTCCATACCCCCTGATCTCTTTAGCCACAAGGGCCACATCTAACTCCCTCTTAAATATAGCCAATGAACTGGCCTCAACTACCTTCTGTGGCAGAGAGTTCCAGAGATTCACCACTCTCTGTGTGAAAAATGTTTTTCTCATCTCGGTCCTAAAGGATTTCCCCTTAATCCTTAAACTGTGACCCCTTGTCCTGGACTTCCCCAACATCGGGAACAATCTTTCTGCATCTAGCCTGTCCAACCCCTTAAGAATTTTGTAAGTTTCTATAAGATCCCCCCTCAATCTTCTAAATTCTAGCGAGTACAAGCCGAGTCTATCCAGTCTTTCTTCATATGAAAGTCCTGACATCCCAGGAATCAGTCTGGTGAACCTTCTCTGTACTCCCTCTATGGCAAGAATGTCTTTCCTCAGATTTGGAGACCAAAACTGTACGCAATACTCCAGGTGTAGTCTCACCAAGACCCTGTACAACTGCAGTAGAACCTCCCTGCTCCTATACTCAAATCCTTTCGCTATGAAGGCCAACATACCATTCGCTTTCTTCACTGCCTGCTGCACCTGCATGCCTACTTTCAATGACTGGTGTACCATGACACCCAGGTCTCGTTGCATCTCCCCTTTTCCTAATCGGCCACCATTTAGATAATAGTCTACTTTCCTGTTTTTGCCACCAAAGTGGATAACCTCACATTTATCCACATTATACTGCATCTGCCATGCATTTGCCCACTCACCCAGCCTATCCAAGTCACCTTGCAGCCTCCTAGCATCCTCCTCACAGCTAACACTGCCCCCCAGCTTAGTGTCATCCGCAAACTTGGAGATGTTGCATTCAATTCCCTCGTCCAAATCATTAATATATATTGTAAATAGCTGGGGTCCCAGCACTGAGCCTTGCGGTACCCCACTAGTCACTGCCTGCCATTGTGAAAAGGACCCGTTTACTCCTACTCTTTGCTTCCTGTTTCCCAGCCAGTTCTCTATCCACATCAATACTGAACCCCCAATACCGTGTGATTTAAGTTTGTATACTAATCTCTTATGTGGGACCTTGTCGAAAGCCTTCTGAAAGTCCAGATATAACACATCCACTGGTTCTCCCTTATCCACTCTACTAGTTACATCCTCGAAAAATTCTATAAGATTCGTCAGACATGATTTACCTTTCGTAAATCCATGCTGACTTTGTCCAATGATTTCACCACTTTCCAAATGTGCTGCTATCCCATCTTTAATAACTGACTCTAGCAGTTTCCCCACTACCGATGTTAGACTAACTGGTCTGTAATTCCCCATTTTCTCTCTCCCTCCCTTTTTAAAAAGGGGGGTTACATTAGCTACCCTCCAATCCTCAGGAACAATTCCAGAATCTAAGGAGTTTTGAAAAGTTATCACTAATGCATCCACTATTTCTGGGGCTACTTCCTTAAGTACTCTGGGATGCAGCCTATCTGGCCCTGGGGATTTATCAGCCTTTAATCCATTCAATTTACCTAACACCACTTCCCGGCTAACCTGGAATTCACTCAGTTCCTCTATCTCATTTGACCCGCGGTCCCCTGCTATTTCCGGCAGATTATTTATGTGTTCCTTAGTGAAGACAGAACCAAAGTAGTTATTCAATTGGTCTGCCATGTCCTTGTTCCCCATGATCAATTCACCTGTTTCTGACTGCAAGGGACCTACATTTGTTTTAACTAATCTCTTTCTCTTCACATATCTATAAAAACTTTTGCAGTCAGTTTTTATGTTCCCTGCCAGTTTTCTTTCATAATCTATTTTCCCTTTCCTAATTAAGCCCTTTATCCTCCTCTGCTGGAATTGCTCCCAGTCCTCTGGTAGGCTGCTTTTTCTGGCTAATTTGTACGCTTCATCTTTTGTTTTGATACTATCCCTGATTTCCCTTGTTATCCACAGATGCACTTCCTTCCCTGATTTATTCTTTTATCAAACTGGGATGAACAATTTTTGTAGTTCATCCATGCAGTCTTTAAATGCCTTCCATTGCATATCCACCGTCAACCCTTTAAGAATCAATTGCCAGTCAATCTTGGCCAATTCACATTTCATACCCTCAAAGTTACCTTTCTTTAAGTTCAGAACCCTTGTTTCTGAATTAACAATGTCACTCTCCATCCTAATGAAGAACTCAACCATATTATGGTCACTCTTGCCCAAGGGCCACGCACAACAAGACTGCTAACTAACCCTTCCTCATTACTCAATACCCAGTCTAGAATAGCCTGCTCTCTCGTTGGTTCCTCTACATGTTGGTTTAGAAAACTATCCCGCATACATTCCAAGAAATCCTCTTCCTCAGCACCCCTGCCAATTTGATTCACCCAATCTATATGTAGATTGAAGTCACCCATTATAACTGTTTTGCCTTTGTTGCACGCATTTCTAATTTCCTGTTTGATGCCATCCCCAACTCCACTACTACTGTTAGGTGGCCTGTACACAACTCCCACTAGCGTTTTCTGCCCCTTAGTGTTTCGTAGCTCTACCCATATCGATTCCACATCCTCCAAGCTAATGTCCTTCCTTTCCACTGCGTTAATCTCCTCTCTAACCAGCAACGCTACCCCACCTCCTTTTCCTTTCTGTCTATCCCTCCTGAATATTGAATATCCCTGGATGTTCAGCTCCCAGCCTTGGTCACCCTGGAGCCATGTCTCTGTGATCCCAACTATATCATAATCATTAATAGCTATCTGCACATTCAACTCATCCACCTTATTACGAATGCTCCTTGCATTGAGACACAAAGCCTTCAGGCTTGTTTTTACAACGCTCTTACCCCTTATACAATTATGTTGAAAAGTGGCCCTTTTTGATTTTTGCCCACGATTTGTCTGCCTGCCACGTTTACTTTTCACCTTGCTACGTATTGCTTCTACCCTCATTTTACACCCCTCTGTCTCTCTGCTCACACATTTAAGAAACCCACCACCTCCTATTCTCTGTTTATTATTTTTTCTTCTTTCCCCCCTACCTGTTGGGACTGAGTGCTTCCCTTCTCTGCCTCCTGCCTCACACACCGTCTACAAGCTTCCTCTATTTGAGTCCCTCCCCCCAACCGTTCTAGTTTAAAGTCTCCCCTGTAGCATTTGCAAATCTCCCCGCCAGGATATTGGTCCCCCTCGGGTTCAAGTGCAACCCATCCTTTTTGTACAGGTCACACCTTCCCCAAAAGAGGTCCCAATGATCCAGAAACTTGAATCCATGCCCACTGCACCAGTCCTTCAGCCACGCATTTATCCTCCACCTCGCTCCATTCCTACTCTGACAACATGACATACAGTGACAGTTAGGAATGACACATAAAGCATTAAACGTTAATAATGAATAATAATTATAGCTGTATCTATCATTCCTCTTTGCATACTGGTTAATCTGAGCTTCATGTGAATCTGGAATTTCTTTGCAGCTTTGTGCAAATGACAGTAAACTAAACTGAATCTAAATGATCATCGAGGAGTAATCTGGCAGTGTTCAGTGTATGGGAACAGTAAGTAAATCATTGAATCAATAATGGCACTAAATAGAGTCCTCTGTTTGTTCATGTCCTTCGTTTGCTGGGGATATTGAGGGAAACAAGATCACGAGGGACTTGCATAAAGAGAAGGTTCACAGTCTTTCACCCAGGGTAGAGGATTCTAAACTAGAGGGCATTGGCTTAAGATGAGAGGAGCAAGATTTAAAAGGGACCTCACAGGTAATTTATTTCCACACGGAGGATGCTCCAATGAGCTGCCAGAGGAGGCTTTTGACCCGGATACAATTACGACTGATAAAAAAACAGACATTTGGACAGATATATGTACGGGAAGGATTTAGAGAAATATTGGCCAAAAGCAGGAAAATATGACTAGCCCAATATCTAACTTAGTTAATGAGTTTAGTTTAGTTTATTATTGTTACATTCACCAAGGTACAGTGAAAAGCTTTTGTTTGCGTGCTATCCAGACAAAGAAATGGCTATATATGAGTGCAATCAAGCCCTCCACACTGCACAGACCAGGGGTAAAGTGTACAACATTCAGTGCCAAGATATAACATTGAAGTCCTTCAGCCCAACTTGCCCACACCGACCAACATGTCCCAGCTACACTAGTCCCACCTGCCTGCATTTGGCTCATATCCCTCCAAACCTATCCTATTCATGTACGTACTGTATCTAGTTGTTTCTTAAACATTGCGATAGTCCCTGCCTCAACGACCTCCTCTGGCAGTTTGTTCCATACAGCATCCACCCTTTGTGTGAAAAGGTTACCACTCAGATTCCTATTAAATCTTTTCCCCTTCACCTTAAACTGATGTTCTCTTACCCTCGATTCCCTTACTCTGAGGAAGAGACTCTGTGCATCTACCCAATCTATTCCTCCCATGATTTTATACACCCTCTAATGATTTCATGCACGTCCCTTTAGACTTTGGAGATACAGTGAGGAAACAGGCCCCTCAGCCCACCGAGTCCACGCCTACCAGCGATCACCCCGTACACTAGCACCATCCTACACACTAGAGACAATTTATAATTTACATATGCCAATTCATCTACAAACCTGTACGTCTTTGGAGTGTGGGTGGAAATGGGAGCTGTCAGAGGGTCACGGGGCGAATGTACAAACTCCGTACAGACGGACACCTCTCCTCACTCTATCGGTGGCCAAGATTGATCCTGGTGGGCTGGTCGGCTGCCGGGATCCCCTTCACCCGAGGTCAAGAACCCGGTCCCCAGCGCTGTGAAGCTGCAGGTCTACCCGCTGGGCCAATGTGCCACCCATTGTGCATTAGAAGCTGCAATATCAGAGCAGAAGATAGACACAAAAAGCCAGAGTAACTCAGTGGGACAGGCAGCATCTCTGGAGAGAAGGAATATAGAAACATGGAAACATAGAAAATAGGTGCAGGAGGAGGCCATCGGCCCTTCGAGCCAGCACCGCCATTCATTGTGATCATGGCTGATCGTCCCGTATCAATAACCCGTGCCTGCCTTCTCCCCATATCCCTTGACTCCACTAGCCCCTAGAGCTGTATCTAACTCTCTCTTAAATCCATCCAGTGACTTGGCTTCCACTGGCAGGGAATTCCATAAATTCACAACTCTCTGGGCGAAAACGTTTTTTTCTCACCTCAGTCTTAAATGACCTCCCCTTTATTCTAAGACTGTGGCCCCTGGTTCTGGACTCGCCCAACATTGGGAACATTTTTCCTGCATCTAGCTTGTCCAGTCCTTTTGGGTGATGTTCAGAAGTCTGAAGAAGGATCTCCAGCCAAATTGTCTCCAGAGATGCTGACTGTTCCGCTGAGTTACTCCGACTTTTAGTGTCCATCTTCGGTTTAAGCCAGTACCTGCAGTCCCTTCCTCCCCAATATCAGAGCAGAGATCTGCAGCCAGACATGCAACTGGGTTTATTTCCACTCACAAGCATGCAGACGATGTGGACCGCGGTAGAATCTTACTGGTGCTAATCCTGTATCCACAACTCTTCACTTTTATCTCCTTGAAATAAAAAGATTTGTTAAACACTTCATGAAGAAAGTGCAGACATTAAATCATTCAAAGACAGGTAAAATTGAATTATGCTAATTCATCGCCTTAACAACCTTAATGAACCACTTGACCTTTGTTAATGAACGAGACGCCTGGCAAACAGACAGTAAAGTGCAGAAGATAGAATTCAGACCCCTAAAGCTATAGACCAGCATGTTTTATGGAAATGGAAGGGTATAAATTAAACCTACTATAGTGAAAGAAACGCAGATGGTATCTTGAACAAATTCATCCCACCTCTATCACCTCCATCCAGGGACACTAGCAAACTCTTCCAGGAAAGAAAGAGACCTTCTTCCAACTTTGTGTACTCCATTTGTTGCTCCCTACATTGCCTCCTCTAATTCGTGAGACTAAACATAGACTATCACAATCACAATCGCAATCGCAATAATACTTTATTAGCCTAGTATGTTTTGCAACATACGAGCAATTTCATTTGCCAAGTCAGTCACACAAATAAATAGCAACAGAACACACAAAATACATTTTAACATAAACATCCACCACAGTGACCCCTCCACATTCCTCACTGTGATGGAAGGCGACTATAGGGAGAAGGCAGGAACGGGGTACTGATTGGGGATGATCAGCCATGATCACATTGAATGGCGGTGCTGGCTCGAAGGGGTGAATGGTCTACTCCTGCACCTATTGTCTATTGTCTATTGTCTATGTGTGTAGGAAGGAACTGCAGATGCTGGTTTACACAAAATGCTGGAGTAACTCAGCGAGACAGGCAGCATCTATGGAGAGAACGAAGGGGTGGCGTTTCGGGTCGAGACTCTTCTTCAGACTGAGTCAGAGGAAAGAGGGAGATGCAGAGATAAGGAAGGGGAAGGTGTGAAAATGTGACATCAAAGGGGATGGTGTTCAAGGAAAATATAGAATAGATCATTGTTAGCTAGGGGAAGGTGACAACGAAGTTTACAGAGATAAACTTTAATCAAGGGGACAGTCGGACTGGTCGGAGAACTAGGATGGGGAGGGACAGAGAGAGAGGGAAAGCAAGGGTTACTAAAATTAAATAAGTCAATATTCATGCCTCTGGACATGAGGAGGTTTGGTCTAAGGTCTGGCGGGTTTGGAGGAAAGAATGGATTGACTAGGCTTATATTCACTGGAATTTAGAAGGATGAGAGGTGATCTTATAGAAACATATACTTTGAGCATATACATTGAGATATCTAGATTATGCACATGTACAGAAATATACATTGAGCTTCCAGTGGAAGTGGTGGAGGCAGGTTTGATTTTATAATTTAAAAATAAATTGGTTAGGTATATGGACGGGAAAGGAATGTAGGGTTATGGACTGAGTGCAGGCAGATGGGACTAGGTGAGAGTCAGTGTTCGGCACGGACTAGAAGGGCCGAGATGGCCTGTTTCCGTGCTGTAATTGTTATATGGTTATATGGTTATATATACAAGTCATTCATTCCTCCCCCACTATTACATTCTGTCCACGTGTATTCTGGAGAAACTGGAGGGGTGGAAATAGGTCTGTATGTGGAAATACAGAGTAAAGTGGCACGCAGCCGGGAACACACAATTCCTGGCAGGTCCCCAGGGGACAGGTTTCTCACATGGAAATTCCCTGGAACATTCCCAGGAGTGGCAAGATGTTCTGAGTCTCAGCAACTACAACAATCAGGAGTCAAAAATCAATTGATCGCAGCCTTGGACCTCCTCCGCAGGCATGTCTCTGCAACCTTGGTCAGGGAATTCCAAGGATTCCAGATATCCAGGGTTAGTGGAACATACAAATACATTGAGGGCGCAGCGGTAGATTTGCTGGCTTACAGCGCCGGGCTCGATCCTGACTTTGGGCGCTGCCTGTACGGAGTTTGCACGTTCGTCCCGTGACCACGTGGGTTTTCTCCGGGAGCTCTGGTTTCCTCCCACAATCCAAAGACGTACAGGTTTGTTGGCTAAGTGGCTTCGGTAAAATTTGTAAATTGCCCCTAGTGTTCGGGGGGATCGCTGGTCGGCGTGGGCTCAGTGGGCTGAAGGGCATGTTTCCGCGCTGTATCTCTAGACTGAACTACAAATACATCAATGCAAGATTCCCTCCCTCAAGGCTGAGGGGCATGTATCTGCAGGTAACCTACTGATATCGTTCCCTTGTTTAGCCAGAACATTTCATCGCCTTGGAAACAAAAACAAAACAGTATTTATTTTTGAAAGGAGAGGGCAAGAGACTGTGCACCACATCAAAGAAGCCGCTGGCATTCCGTGCGAGAACATCAATGATATGTACCGGTTAGGAATCCCAACACTTCTCTATCACAGCATTCCTCAGAGAGTCGCAACTGCGATTCCATTTAACTCCTTGGTGACTGAGGGCAGATTCTTTGGACTAACAGCTCCATTTAACTCTTAACAGCAAGGCCAGCAGCATAATCTAGGACCAGTCGCACCCTGGCCACTCCCTCTTCTCCCCTCTCCCATCAGGCAAAAGGTATAGAAGTGTGAAAACGCACACCTCCAGGTCCAGGGACAGTTTGTTCCCAGCTGTTATCAGGCAACTGAATCATCCTACCACACTAGAGAGCAGTGCTGAACTACTATCTACCTCATTGGTGACCCTCAGACTAATCCTTGATCGGACTTTGTTGGCTTTACCTTGCACTAAACGTTATTCCCTTATCATGTATCTGTATACTGTAAATAGCTCGACTGTAATCGCGTATTGTCTTTCTGCTGACTGGTTAAGGACCTGTCCCACTTTCACGACCTAATTCACGACCTCTGCTGAGTTTGCCCTTGACTCATACTCGCAGCATGGTCGTCACGAGGTCGTAGGAGGTCGTAGGTAGGTTGTAGCAGGCCGTGATGCTAGTCGTAGGTACTCGTGGCATCTAATAGGTCGGGGCGTTTTTTTCTAGCCTGATGAAAAATGTCCACAAGTAAATAAGGTCGTGCATTTGGTCGTGAACGTGTGACAGGCCCCTTTAACACGGCTGAATCCCCCCCTCCTATCTCAATCTCAATGGTATCACCTCGTCAAACAATTTAATGAAGGATTGCTTGGTTTATTTTTCTATCAGTTCAGGTAGTGTCACGTTGCATTCTTTCCTCTGAGTTAATTGGCCGTGGGCTTGTAACACTCTTGAAATCTGAACACAACTATGTGCACTGCCATTACAACACAGAGTGTGGAATTTAAATAGAGGCTTTGGGTATGAAGGTTGGGAAGTCATATTGCAGCTGTATAAAATGTTGGTTAGGCCACATTCGCACAGGTCATTGTGTATATGGGTCGAGGATGTCGTAGAGGTGGCTACAATAGTGATGTTTAAAAAACATTTATACAAGAGGATGCACAGTGGCACAGCAGTAGAGCTGCTGCCTTACAACACCAGGGTTCAATCCTGACTTGGGGTGCTGTCTGTATGGAGTTAGGACCTTCTCACTGTGACCACGTGAGTTTTCCCCTGGTGCTCCGGTTTCCTCCCACATTCCAAAGACATGCAGGTTTGGAGGTTAATTGGCTTTTATAATTACTCCTTAGTGTGTAGGATAGAACTAGTGTATGGGTGATCACTGGTCGGCATGGACTCGGTGGGCTGAAGGGCCTGTTTCCATGCTGTATCTCTAAACTAAACTAAACTACATGGATAGGACAGGTATGGAGGGATCTGGTCCATATCCAGGCAACTGGAACTAGCCCAGTCATAAAACCTGGTCAGCATGGATAGGTTGGGCTGAAGGGCCTCTTTCTCTGCTGTATGTCTCTATGACACATTAGGAATATTGAGTGCAGTTCTGGTCACCCCATTACAGGAAGAATGTGAAGGGGCAGAAGAGGTTCACCAGGATGGTGCCCGAATTGGTGAGTATTAGCTACAAGGAAAGGATGGACTTAATTAAGATTTTATTTGCTGTTTTTTAGAGGCTGAGGTGAGATCTAATAGAGGTTTATAAAATGACTAGACTAAGTGGGGCCCGTTGGGTCCCTGTCACACGGGAGGCCTGGTCCTCCAATGCAACCCGTTCCCCAGCTCAATATTCCACCACTCACCCGTTCCCCAATATTCCACCACTCACCCATAGCCCCCAACTGTGCAGGGGCAAATCCCCCAGCACTGCCTCCCCCTCCTCTTGCTTCGAGGACTTTAGAAAATAATGCAATTGCCCCCTCCTGTTCAGCTAAAAACTTGCTGGAAGGACTGGGTGTCCCTCGATTGCAACTTAAGGGCCTGTGCCACTTGGACGACCTAATCCACGAGTTTAGAAGACCCTAGACAAGTTGAAAAAAATGTCAAGGTCGTGTTGACTCGCCAAAGTAAAAGACCTCCTACGACTTTGTCTACGACCTCCTACGACTATGTCTACGACCTCCTACGACCCCCCTCGACCTCAGTCTTCCACACCTAAGACCAACTACGACTAGCTACGAGTGGAAATGATCACATGATCACATGATAAAATGATGTCATGTTTGCATTTTTCTTTCTCGGGCCAGTTTCCGACCTACGACTACCTACGACTACCTACGACTACCTATGACTATCTATGACTATCTACGACAAAGAGGAGAAGGGGCTGGGCGAGAGATGTCACAATTGTACAAATTCCAAGCAACACCACAAACAAGTCCTCAAAGTCGTCTTGTTGAGTCTCATTGTCTGTAACTGGTTTTCACCTAGCCCCCAGCCAACAATGGCCCGTTTCCTTAATCATCATTACTTGTTTGCAAATCTTTCATCATTTGTTCTATATCTCTCTACATTTAAGAATAAGGGGTAGGCCATTTGGGACTGAGATGAGGAAAAGCTTTTTCACCCTGAGAGTTGTGAATCTGTGGAATTCCCAGCCAAAGAAGGCAGTGGAGGCCAATTCACTGGATGTTTTCAAGAGAGAGTTAGATTTAACACTAGGGGCTAATGGAATCAGGAATGGGGTACTGATTTTGGATGATCAGCCATGCATGTTGAATGGCGGTGCTGACTCAAATAGCCTACTCCAGCACCTGTTTTCTATGTTTCTATGTTTCTATCACCGTCTATATCTCTTGTTTCACTTTCCGCAGACTCTCAGTCTGAAGAAGGGTCTCGATCCGAAACGCCACCTATTCCTTCTCTCCGGAGGTGCTGCCTGACCTGCTGAGTTACCCCAGCATTTTGTGTCTATCTTCAATTCCCTGTTTAGCTACCGAACCTCTTGTCAGATTTCTTCGAAGGTTCTGCAGGCAAGAGCAAATGATTGATTTAGTTAACCATTGTTTTATAATAAACTCTGCAGTATACAATCACATTGAGTATTGCATTTCCCAGGTTTTACATCTTAATTCCTTCGTAATAAATAGTGATACAGCCAAGCTGTCAAACTGCAATGAAAATCTAATGTGTTGTTGTACCCACTGTTTTGACATGTGAGGAATAATTTCACAATTAGTTGCTTCTGTTATATAAATGATACAATTTCCTGTTGTGATACGGTTCCCCATCAACTTATATAAAATGTGACAGTAAATAAGAAGCCCTGTCAGCACGGAGACGGGGCTTCATTCAGGCTTGCCTTGTCGGGGAAAACCTGCTTATGGCCCTGTCCCACGGTACGAGTTCATTCCAAGAGCTCTCCCAAGTTTAAAATAAATCAAACTCGTGGTAAGCACGGAGAATGAACGTAGCGGGTACTTTGGAGCTCGGGGACGTCTCTTAGCGGCTCGTAACGCTAACGGCAGGTACTCGGGAAGACTCGCTAACGGCAGGTAAGCACGGGAATACTCGTGAAGATTTTTCAACATGTTTAAAAATGTCCACGAGAGCCCCAAGTACCGACGAGCGGCCATTACCGTAAATCTCCGAGTTCGAATCAGGGCAAACTCGGGAGAGCTCTTGGAATGAACTCGTACCGTGGGACATGGGCATTTACTGAACAATTTTCATTGGAATCGGCAATGGAACCATAATGGCTTGGTTGTGGTCTGTTCATAATATGTGGAATTACAGTGTAGTCCTCAGTCAGAACTGTGTTGGAAGGAACTGCAGATGCTGGTTTAAACCGAAGATAGACACAAAAAGCTGGAGTAACTCAGCGGGACAGGCAGCATCTCTGGAGAGAAGGAATGGGTGATGTTTTGGGTCGAGACCCTTCTTCAGATTCGAAAGGAATGAAATGAGAGCGTGGCCAGGGTGGTGAGGGTCCTTGATGACACTGGCAGCCTTTTTGAAGGACCACCTGTAGATCCTATGGAGCAAGTTTGTCTCCAATACTTGGTGAACCCAAGTGTGATAATAACCTAAGGGGGCTGTGGGAAGATATGTAGTCTCTGGCTCAGTAGGTAATAGTTTTTTGGCAAAATGGCACTGCATCTTTGCCTGCTGATCCCAGAAGAAAATATGCTATCATCTATGACACAATCCACAATTACAATCACAAGCATTCTACTCTTTTAAACCTCTATTACTTCTCTTCTACTTGCATATGTTGTGCACAGCCTAACAAAACACTGCATTTATTTTTAGTGCACGTCGGGTTGATTGCATTAGTGGAAACAGGGTGGACCACATGAAGGTTGCAATCTCCCACCCCTCTATTATTTGTGCAATGCTTCATTGTCAACATGTATGCTGTGATCTGGCTGGAGAGCACGCGAACAAAGTCTTTCATTGTATGTTTATGACGCAACTGCAAATGCTGGAAAATCAAAGGTAGATTTGTTCTTCAGTCTGAAGAAGGGTTTCGACCCGAAACGTTGCCTATTTCCGTCGCTCCATAGATGCTGCCTCACCCGCTGAGTTTCTCCAGCATTTTCGTCTTTCATTATATCTCGGTTCACTTGACTATAATTACCAATACCAACACTAGTACTCACTAAGTTGTACATTCTAGAAGCAGCAAAACACAAAGTGCTGGAGGAACTCTGCGTGGGTTTTCTTCGGGATCTCCGGTTTCCTCCCACACTCCAAAGACGTACAGGCTAACTGGCTTGGTGTTATTGGAAAATTGTGCCTAGTGTGTAGGATAGTGTTAGTGCGTGGGGATCGCTGGTCGGCCTGTTTCCGTGCTGTATCTCTTTTAAAAAAAAAAAAAAAATTATTTTAATTAATTTATTTTATTTATTAGAAGTAAGTACATTACATTTTGATGGTACCTTTTTACAGGTTCCCAGAATTATTATATCATTCTTTGTACAACTTCCTTTTTTTTTTTTTTTTAGAAAGAAATGAGAAAGAAAGAAGTAGTGAAGAGTAAAGAAAAGTCTAGTGAGTGTGAGGTAAAGAAAAGAAATAAGTAAGAAAGTGAAGCAGAAAGGAGATTCTCCCTCGCCACAAGTCGATGCTTTTTAATATTCTTAATCATTTTTCGCCCAAACCCAGAATTTTACGATACTATTGCACCACATGAATCCAAAAGGTCAATAAATGGAGACCAACTCGTTAAGAATTGGTCTTGTTTATCTATTAGGAGGAGTCTCATTTCTTCCAAGTGGGCAGTTTCCAACATATTACCAATCCACATTTTGAGTGTTGGTATAGTAGCACTTTTCCAAAATTTAAGTATGAGTTTATTAAAAAATGAAATTTGGGATATATTTAATTTGTTTCCATCTCCTATTACTCCAAAGATAATCATTTCCATGTTAGGTTCCATTTTTATCTTAAATAAACTAGTGAATATATCAAATATATCACACCAAAATCCATGAAGTTTTGTGCAAGAAACGAAAGAATGTGTGATATTGGCATTTTGAGAAAGACATTTATCACAGATGGGAGAAATATTTGAATAAAATTTATTCAACCTAACTTTTGAATAATATAATCTATGAAATATTTTAAATTGAATTAAATTATGTCTAGCGTTAATCGAACATTTATGTATATATATCAAATACCTTTCCCATGTTTCTTTAGAAATTTTTGCCATTCATTATTTTTCCCAGTCTTCTCTAATTGCCTCTGTTGATGGCAATTCCTATTAAGAATACTATTATATATATATGATATTAATTTTTGTGAGTCCGCCTTAATATTCATTGCTTCTTCCAGTGGGTCTATCATTATGCTCTGTAGTCTTGGTATATATTTTTTTATAAAGTCACATATCTGTAAATATTTAAAGTATTGGTTATTATTCAGATTAAATTTTGATTTTACTTGTTGAAATGATAATAAATTTCCCATTTCATACATGTCACCCACCTTTTTAATTCCCAATCTTTCCCATTGTCTGTATGTTTTATCCATAAAAGATGGTTTAAATACCGGATTATTCACTATTGGTGTTAATGATGATAAGTTTCTTAATTTTGAAGTTAATTTTATTTGTTTCCAAATTCGAATTATATTGTGTATAATTGGATTCTTCTTATATAATGTATTATTCAATTTTATCGGGGAGAAGAGGATCGCTCCTAAATCGTACGGAAAACAATCCTCTTTCTCCATTCTTATCCATTCCATCTGTTGAGAAGGACAGTCCAACCAATAAATTATATTCTTAATATGCACTGCCCAATAATAATATTAAAAATTAGGCAAAGTCCCCCTACATCTTTAGGTTTACACAAATGATTTCTTTTAATTCTGTGTGCTTTGTAGTCCCAAATAAAATTAGTAATATTAGAGTCTAGTTTAAAAAATATATATTTTGGTATATATATTGGTATGGATTGAAATAAATATATTATTTGTGGTAGAACTATCATTTTTATAGCATTTATTCTGCCAATTAATGATAGTGGGAGCGTTTTCCAAAATTTAATCAGAGCGTTCAATTTATTTAATAAAGGACTAAAATTAGCATTAAATAATGATTTATATACGCTGTATCTCTTAAACTAAAGTTAAAAGGTCAGGAAGCAGCTGTGGAAGGAGTGGACAGGTGACATTTTGGAGCAGGACTCTTCTTCAGACTCTCAGACTACTGAGTTCCTCCAGCTCTTCGTCTTTTTCTCAAGTTTCCAGCATCTGCAGTTCCGTGTATTGCTATTCTGGAAGCAGGTAGTATGGTTTAACACATCCATGTTGACTATCAGCTCCGATCAATACTTCTGAGGAAGGGTCTCGACCCGAAACATCACCCATTCCTTCTGTCCAGAGATGCTGCCTGTCCCGCTGAGTTACTCCAGCATTAAATTCAAGTTCAAATTTATTTGTGGAATGTAATTTACCATGCAGCGTTACAATTAAAAAAGGACTTCATATACAATATAATTCAACACAGACATCTTCACTGTGGTGGAAGGCAATAGAGTTCAGACAGTCCTCCTCCTCCTCCTCCCTTGTCCACTCGTGGTCGGGGTATCAATACTTAACCCGTTCACCAGCTCTTGGTCTGCCTATGAGATCTTTGCAGTTGGAGTCAAAGATTGTTAAATGCTTTGAGAGTGCCTGTCTCAGTCACCTTCTCAGCAGTGTCTTCCACTTGTACATTCAATTTACGCCCATGTGGCCCATCCTGTCGACGTCAGCCAACACCAGAGCTTTGGTTAATGCTACTTTCAGGTTCTTGGTTCATGGGTCTGGGGATTAGGTCTCCCCAAGTCCTCACCCTGGAGCTTTCTTCCCCACGTGAGAAAAGGTCTACTTGGGTATGAAGGTTAGGACCTGGACCCAGCACCAATATCCCAAACCCACATCAAGCTTAGGGGACCAGACTAGGGGAATCAAGAGTCAGAGGGAACGGGTTCAAGGTGAGGGGGGGAAAGGTTTAATAGGATGCTGAGGGGCAACTTTTTTTTGACACAATTGAGCACAGGAGGATGAGGGGTGGTGGGTGCATGGAACGAGCACCAGCCGCAGTGTTTGAGGCAGGAACTATCACAATGTTAAAAACAACATTTGGACAGATCATAGAGTCATAGAATGATACAGTGTGGAAACAGGCCCTTCAGCCCAACTTGCCCACACCTGCCAACATGTCCCACCTGTCTGTAATTGGCCCATATCCCTGAAAACCTGTCCTATCCATGTATCTGTCTAACAGTTTCTTAAATGTTGGGATAGTCCCTGCCTCAACTATCTCATCTGGCAGCTTGTTCCATAAACTCACCACCCTTTGTGTGAAAAAGTTAACCCTCAGATTCTATTAAATCTTTTCCCCTTCAACTTAAACCTATGTCCTCTGGTTCGCGATTCAATAGACAATAGACAATAGGTGCAGGAGTAGACCATTCGGCCCTTCGAGCCAGCACCGCCATTCAATGTGATCATGGCTGATCATCCACGATCAGTACCCCGTTCCTGCCTTCTCCCCATGTCCCCTGACTCCACTATCTTTAAGAGCCATATCAAGCTCTCTCTTGAAAGTATCCAGAGAACTAGCCTCCACTGTCCTCTGAGGCAGAGAATTCCACAGACTCACAACGCTCTGTGTGAAATATTGTCTTCTCACCTCCATTCTAAATGCCTTACCCCTTATTCTTCAACTGTGGTCCCTGGTTCTGGACTCCCCCAACATCGGGAATATACTCTGGGCAAGGGACTCTGTGCATCAACCCGATCTATTCCTCTCATAATCTTATACACCTTTATAAGATCACCCATCAACCTCCTGCACTTATGGAACATGGAGAGGATTGGTTTAGGAGTTATGGCGACGAGGATGAGACCAGGTTTGGCAGTAACCACACCGACACTCGCAGTAGGGTGAACTGACGTGATATATTTTATATCCAGTGGTAAGAAGTCCAGGACCACATGTTCCTCACCATCAGGGTACTTATACAGCGGGTCTGCCGACCCCGGGCTTGTCCCGTTAGCTCAGTCCTTCTTGGTCTTCGAAGGAGAAGGGGTGGCGATCTCAGGCTTCTCCTTGCAGTTCACTCTTCCCTTGAGACGAGGTGCTGGCGATCTCTGCTTTATCCTGTCAGCTCACCTTAGGGCTTGAGGAGGCAGTACTAGGGTTATCCTGGCTTTATTACCCAAGGTGTAGCCTTGGTCAGCAACTCACTACCTGACAGGGTGAAAGAACAGAAACTCTTTGCACATTTGAAAAGATATTTGGATGAACTCTTTGAACAGCTGTAACCTCCAGGCTTATGGACCGAGAGTTGGCAAGGTGCAGTGAACACATTTTTGGCTGGCACAAACATAATGGGACGAATGGCCTCCTTCTGTGCAGTTAATGCTTATTTGAAAGGCCTGGATAGACTGGGTGTGGAGAGGATGTTTTCACTAGTGGGAGAGTCTAGAACCAGAGGGTACAGCCTCAGGATAAAAGGACATTCCTTTAGGAAGATGAGGAGAAATTTCTTCAGTCAGAGGGTGGTGAATCTGTGGAATTCATTGCCACAGAAGGCTGTGGAGGCCAAGTCAATGGATATTCTTAAGGCAGACATAGATAGATTCTTGATTATTTCCGGTGTCAGAGGTTATGGGGAGAAGGCAGGAGAATGGGGTTAGGAGGGAGAGATAGATCAGCCATGATTGAATGGTAGAGTAGACTCGATAGACAAAATTGCCTAAATCTCCTCCTATCACATATGAACTTATGTTTGCAAGTGTATTGTAAAATTCAGCATTTAACAGAAATCTTTGCCTTATTAAATAATAAGTCGCCAGCGGTGACAGGCTGCATGCAAAACCAACGTGGGCGTGAAGGGTAATCTAATATATATAAGGGCATTACTGATCCACTACTGAAGAGGTGTCCAGACAGAAATGTCTGAGAGTGGGCTCAACTGGGGAGATCTCGAAAGACCTGCCAACAACCAAGTGAGGTGGCGGACATTTGCCAATGGCCTCTGCTCCCTAGAGGAGCAAAGGGCTCAAGAAGAAGATTACTGATCCTATCATTGACTCAACTGTTCATTCAAGCATTTACAAGTAGTTCTTTCCACATTTGTATTTAGATTTGATCCTGTGAGTTGCCAATTAAGCCAGAGAAGCAAGGCAAATTTGCATTAAAAATTTAAAGATGCTTTAAACTGACTGTGAGGAACAGCATATTGTCGAGAGCCAGTATGTTGGGCTAAGAATTCATGCCATTGAATTTGCATTGATGTTTTGGCCCATCATCTCCTGCATGTAACTGACTGTGTTGTACATGCAAATCAATATCACACCGATGGCCCTAAGAAAACTCCAACTTGCTCACTTTGTGTGCAGAAGAATACTTTGTGTGTAGTGTGTGCGTGCGCGTGCGAGTGTGCGCGTGCGTATGTGCGTGTGTGTGTGTGAGTGTGCGCGTGTGCATGCGTGTGTGTGCGTGTGCGAGTGTGCGTGTGCGTATGTGCGCGTGTGTGCATGCGAGTGTGTGTGCGTGCGAGTGTGCGTGTGCGTATGTGCGTGTGTGTGCATGCGAGTGCACGTGTGTGTGTGAGTGTGCGCGTGTGTGTGTGTGTGCGAGTGCACGTGTGTGTGCGTGCGAGTGTGCGTGTGCATATGTGCGTGTGTGTGCGTGCGAGTGCACGTGTGTGTGTGAGTGTGCGTGTGCGTATGTGCGTGTGTGCGTGTGCGAGTGCACGTGTGTGTGTGAGTGTGCGCGTGTGCATGTGTGCGAGTGTGCGCATGTGTGTTTGCATGCACGTTTCATGGCAGTACGTTGGCCCAGCGGTAGAGTTGCTGCCTCACAGCGCCAGCGACACGGGTTCGATCCTGACTACGGGTGCTTGTCTGTACGGAGTTTGTACGATCTCCCCGTGACCTGCGTGAGTTTTCTCGAGATCTTCTGTTTCCTCCCACACTCCAAAGACTTACAGGGCTGTAGGTTAATTGGCTTGGTGTAAATGTAAATTATCCCTAGTGAGTGTCGGGTATGTTAGTGTGCAGGGGTGATCGCTGCTCGGCGCAGGTTTGATAGGCCGAATGGCCTATTTCCACACTGTATCTTTAAACTAAACTAAGACAAGTCCCCACAAGGTTGTGTATGGTGTACATGTAATTGCGTGTGCGTGTGCATGTGCGTGTGCATATGTGCGTATGTTTGCACATTTAATATGGTTCTCCACTGACAGTTGCCTTATAGATTATATCATGAAAGCTGATTTGCTTGGGCAAGCCTGTCTAATTGAAACTCATCCTCATTTAACTTTAAGAATTATCGTGGGATTAGCAGTTGATTTATGAATTTCAAGTTCTCTGTCCGGTTTGGGTTACCTTGGCAGGGTCAGGACAGGTCAAGGCAGGTCAGTGAATCTGACTTTAGTTTAGTTTAGAGATACAGCATGTCTATCTTCTGCAGTTCCTTCCAACACATATTCAGTAAGTAAAGAAATAGCCTTGTAGATGTTTTTGAAGAATTTTCTGGTCAGCAGTGTTCTTGTGAAAGCAACAATCTGCTCACAAAGGTCCAAAACATGCATCTCAAATACTAGTGCAGGATTCTGCATTGCAACAGTCCCACAGTTCAATTATGAATCCTTCACACCGTCAATGCTTAATTGGTTTTAACCGGCTTGGCAGAGTCCCTTTAAAAACTGAAGCACAAAGCTGACTCTCTCATCGTTGTCTTGGAGCCGACATGCAAGTCAGAATTGATTTCCTGACAAGGACCCACACTTCAATCCTCAGTCTTCGAGGAACGAGATTTCTGGATGGTTGACCTCTCATTTATTGACAAGCGAGCTGCTTGGGAAAGCAGAGGCGGCGTCCACTCTCATTGTATTAAAATAATATCTTAAAAATAAAAAAACTGGCAGTAAAGATGAGACACCTTGAATCACGGGTTACACAAAGCATAGTGTAATTAACTGTGCAAATGCTCCATCAAGGCATTCGCTCTACGACTTGACTATCAATATGGAGCCATCAAGTAGAAAATACATTTCATTTCATTTAAATTATGCCATTAAATTGTTGAGCTAAAAGGTCATTACATAATGATTCTTGTAATGACTTTCAGTAAGGCAGCATTGCGGAGCATGCAAATAAGTTGGGAGCTGGCCACAGCACGGACTGGTGACAGAATCTTTCACATCACTGAAGAAGTGTTGGTCACTGTCCCAAACATTGTCCCTTGCCCTGGAAACAGCTTTGTGCTAGAGCGCTGGGCCACGCTATTGGTACTCCGCCTGAACCACCAACGTCCACACCAACATCACGTAACTCAGCGGGCAGGCATGCATCTCTGGTGAGAAGGAATGGGCGACGTTTCGGGTCGAGATCCTTCTTCAGACTGCCGTTTCGGGTCGAGACCCTTCTTCAGACACAGTCTCCTGACCTCCAAACTTGGCAACATTCTCGTCCACCTCCTCTGCTTCCTCTGTCACGTCCCTCCTATCAGCCACCACTCCAATTGTACGGACTGCTGTGTCTCTGGCTTCACTCGAGTCTTATACAGTTCTAGTGTGACCTCAACTCACACAATTAATAAGAAAAAACTGCCAAAATATTCTTCTTGCTAATGGGAGTGCTAATGGAATCCCCGCACAGATGATCATTGAAACATAAAAACATAGAAAATAGGTGCCGGAGTAGGCCATTCAGCCCTTCGAGCCAGCATGCCATTCAAATGATCATGGTTGATCATCCAAAATCAGTACCCCGTTCCTGCTTTTTCCCCATATCCCTTGATTCCGTTAGCCCTAAGAGCTAAATCTAACTTTCTCTTGAAAACATCCAGTGAATTGGCCTCCACTGCCTTCTGTGGCAGAAAATTCCACATATTCACAACTCTCTGGGTGAAAAAGTTTCCCCCATCTCAGTCCTAAATGGCCGACACCTGATTCTTAAACTGTGACCCCTGGTTCTGGACTCCCCCAACATCAGGAACATTTTTCCTGCATCTAGCCTGTCCAATCCCTTAAGATCATGATATATAATAATAATAATAATAATAATAAATGTTATTTATGGATGCCTTTCAAAAATCTCAAGGACACCTTACTAAGTTTAACAAAGTGTAGAAACATGTAAGCGGAATGAAATAAATAGTAAAGACATCACGAGTACACAAATTAAAGAGAGAATTCAATCCAAAAACAAAATTCAAAAACACAATATGGAAGAGAGAGCAGCGGCTGCTAAAGCGAGCGCCAGCGTCCACTCTCCCCTTCGGCAGCCATCTTGGACACAAAATAAAATATTAATTTGCACACAAAAATCATCCCCCCACAATGATTACCACTGTGGGGGAAGGCACAATGTCCAGTCCCCAACCCCAGTTCACCCAAAGTCAGGCCTATTGAGGCCTCCACAGTTGCCTCTACGGAGGCCCGATGTTCCTGGCCGTTCTTGCCGGGTGCAGTTGCCCCGGCGTCGGGAGAGTCCTCGCAGCGGCTGGGACGGCTGGGACGGCCGATTCCCTACCAGAGTCCGTGGCACCTGAAGCCAACAAGGCCGCGCCGATTTGGAGCTCCAAGCCAGTTAAATTTTCTGTAGATTTAGACTTTAGACTGTAGAGCTACCGTGCAGAAACATACCCTTCATTCCACCATGTCTGCGCCAACCAGAGATCACTCGTGGGCCAACACTATCCTATACACTAGTGACAATTTTACAACTTACCGAAGCCAACTAACCTTCACACCTGAGATCGACACAAAAAGTAATTCAACGGGTCAAGCAGCATTTCTGGAGAAAAGGAATAGTATATATTTATATAATGGTATATGGACACACTGATCTGTTTTGTAGTCAATGCCTACTATGTTCTGTTGTGCTGAAGCAAAGCAAGAATTTCATTGTCCTATCAGGGACACATGACAATAAACTCTCTTGAATCTTGAATATAGGTGACGTTTCAGGTCGGGACCCTTCTTCAAACTGACTATGCCATTGGAGTGTGGGAAGAAACCGAAACACACAGAAAATTCCCACGTGGTCACGGGGAGAATGTACAAACTCCGTACAGACAGCACCCGTAGTCAGGATCGAACCCGGGTCTCCGGCACTGTAATGGGCCTGTCCCACTTAGGCGACTTTTTAGGCGACAGCAGGAGACTATGCAGTCGCCACATGTTCGCGGGTGGTTGCCGGGGAGTCGCCTTCATGGTCGTGAGGAGTTGCCGCATCCTGGGAACTAGTCGCGAACATTACAGCGCCAACATGTTGAAAAATATGCGGCGACTAGAATGAAGCCGCCATGAAGAGTAGTGAGATTTCTCGTGCCGTAGGTGGGTTGCCAGGAGGTCCTAATGGGTTGCCAGGAGGTCGAAGGTTCTCGTGGGTTGTAGCCGGTGCTGACCGCTTAATTTCATTGGCTCATTGGGAAAAAAAAACGTAAGCAGTAGTTTTCAGAACCAAGGATAAAAACCGGTAATGTTAAATGTCCGCCGAACTTCACAGCCACGTATCTCTGGCTTCTTAAATGTTGTCTCCACCCCTTCTCCCCCCTTTCCCTCCCCTCTCCCCCCCTCTTTTAAAGGACGTACCGTGCACTGTGCTTTAGCCGTCTTGATTACAGCGCCAACCTTCCTGTTCATCGCAGGTACACAAAAATGCTGGAGAAACTCAGCGGGTGCAGCAGCATCTATGGAGTGAAGGAAATAGGTAACGTTTCGGGCCGAAACCCTTCCTCAGACTACTCTCTTCCTGTTCATCGCGGTGTGTGTCTGTATCACCTTGGCTTTGCATCGTGTGAATTTCACTCAGCCAGCGCTCCACCCGCTTGCCCTGTGCCCCGCCTGCATAACGGGCTGGTGAAGGAAGCGATGTGTGTGTGTGTGTGTGTGTGTGTGTGTGTGTGTGTGTGTGTGTGTGTGTGTGTGTGTGTGTGTGTGTGTGTGCGTGCGTGTGTGTGTGTGTGTGTGTGCGTGCGTGCGTGCGTGTGTGTGTGTGTGTGTGTGTGTGTGTGTGTGTGTGTGTGTGTGTGTGTGTGTGTGTGTGTGCGTGTGTGTGTGTGTGTGTGTGCGTGCGTGTGTGTGTGTGTGTGTGTGTGTGTGTGTGTGTGTGTGTGTGTGTGTGTGTGTGTGTGTGTGCGTGCGTGTGCGTGTGCGTGTGCGTGTGTGTGTGTGTGTGTGTGTGTGTGTGTGTGTGTGTGTGTGTGTGTGTGTGTGTGTGTGTGTGTGTGTGTGTGCGTGTGTTCCACTCTGACAGTCGCCGTTCCAGTTGCCGGTTTTTCAGGCGACTGCCGGCAACTTGGCAGTCGCCGGCAGTTGCCTGAAAAATTGCCTAAGTGGGACAGGCCCATAAGGCAGCAACTCTACCGCTGCGTCACCATGCCACCCTGTTCACCCCGATCTTCTCAACAGCCAGCAATAAAAGGAAGTCTTGACAGTGATGTCCATCTCATAATTGGATGACAAAAATCACTCGACTTCTCAATAAAATTCTCTGCCTCTTTCTCCATTGTGATTCCACTTAAATGTATCTCTTCGTTCAGTCCGTGGAGATCCGTTCTGATATCTCCGTGGCTTGGTATCAAGATTTTTTGTTTTGTCAGTGCTCTTGGTAAATGCCTCGGGATATTTCCTTACTCTGCAGACCGTATCTGCAGAAAAGCACACCTTAGAAATGTTGGCGGAAACATGCCAATTGCTTTAAATCAGTGAAAACATAGCCAAAAGTGGGCCTGGGCTGTAACATTAATTAGATCAGTTTACTCCAGAGACCAATTTGAGGTGCACAGGCCAATGTCAGCACCTCCTGCAGTTTCAGTTACTGACATAATTATTACACTCTAATCCACTGGAGCCTGATTTATTTACTCAAGTTCTGGGTTGGGGCTTCATTCCACCATCTGGAGACAGTGCTCGAGCCAAGTTGACATTTGGCTCTGGTGGTGAAGAAATCCTGAACAGACTAAATTAGTCTTCCCACAGTTCATCAGGAGAACTTGCCTGTATTTAGGGTTGTATAACTGGACACTGTTGAACAAGTGAGTCAATGTTTCTTGTCTTCTGAAGAAATAGCTATGAATCCAACGAAACAATGATTGTATAAATTTAGAGTCATAGAGTGATACTGCATAAAAACAGGCCCTTAGGATTCGTTTAGTTTGGTTTAGTTTAGTATTGTTACGTGCACCGAAATGCAGTGAAATACTTTTTTGTTGCATGCTACCCAGTCTGCAAAAACACTATGCATGATTCAAATCAAGCTGCCCACTGTGGACAGATACAGGATAAAGGGAATAACGATATGTGCAAGATAAAGTCTGATTAAAAATACTCCGAGGGTCACCAATGGAGTAGATGGGAGGTCACGACCACTCTCTAGTTGGTGGGAGGATGGTTCAGTTGTCTGATAACTGGGAAAACACTCTCCCTGAATCTGGACGTGTGAGTTTTCACACTTCTGTACTTCTTGCCTAATGGGAGTGGGAGAAGAAGGAGTGAGTGGGATGAGACTCATCCTTGAATACGCTGGCGGCCACGCCGGGTTGCATGAAGTGTAAAAGAGTCCATGCCGACCATCGATCACCCATTTACAATAATCCCACTTAGTTTACTCACTCTACATTCTCGTCAACACTCCTGCCCCCAACTTTACCACACACATACACGAGGGCCAACTTACCTCCCTACCTGCATGGCTTTGGAACGTGGGGGGAAACTGGAGCACCAGAGGTCAGGATTGAACCTGGGCTCTGGTAGCTTGACGTACCCCCACCATTTTCTATGCTTTCCCAAGTTGGCCTAATGCTCAACCTCACAAGCCCAGGTAAAATTGGCGGCCCATATGTTGCAATCTTTGTGTGTGGCAAGCAAAACAATAATATTTCACTGCGATATATCACATGTGACAGTACAGTATCAATCAATCAATCATTCATCCTGGTGAATTGTTTCTTCCGCCTTTCCAACTTAATAATATGGTTGTTTCACCATTCAATAAAACTATTGATTATTTGACTGTCATCTCAACTCCACACATCTGCCCATCTCCAACAACCTCTTGCTCATCCACTCTGCCTTAAAAACACGTTAGAAAATCTCTGAAACAATCCCCTTTATAGAAGATAGAGAAGACATTTCTTCTGACAAGAAATTTCTCTTCACCTTTGATTTAAGATTACGATCCCTTGTATTTTAAGCAGTGACCCTGATGTTAGAATCTCCCACAAGAGGAAATGTCCTCTTTGTACCCTGTCAAGATCTCTCAGGATTGTTAATAGCTTATTAACAGTACAGAACAGTAGTGGCCGTTTAGTTTAGAGATACACCGTGGAAATAGGCCCTTCAGCCCATCAATCAATGTGTTTTTTGGTAGGCCGAAGGGACTGTCTCCAGGCTTTACCACTAAAACTAAACTCAAATTAAATCATGGATGCTTCCATCTTCCATCTTCCTACCAAACCACATGTCCCTTAACCTCCTCAATATCCAAACATCTAACCATCTCAGCCTTGAATATACTTAAGGCCCTGTCCCACTTTCCCGAGTTACTCACAAACTCTGCCGAGTTTTCCCCTTGATGCGAACTCGGGGAATGTCGGGGAATGTCGGTAGCGAGTCCGTAGGAGCCCGATGGAGTCCGTAGATGTTTCGTAGCGGCTTGTAATGCCAGCCGTAGGAACTCGGGGCATCAGGTAAGGCGGGACGTTTTTTTCAAAATGTTGAAAAATGTCCACGGGTTAAACAAACAGCCCCAAGTACCTATGAACGGCTATTACCGTAATTCTCCAAGTTCGAATCAAGGGGAAAATTCAGGAGAGTTCGTGAGTAACTCGGAAAAGTGGGACAGGGCCTGTAGTGACTGAGCATCTACAGTCCACTGGGGTTGAGATTAACCTGAGGTTGATACCTAAGGTTCACAACTCTCTGTGTTGAGGGATAGTCCCTCATCTCAAGTCTAAATAGCCAAGTCCTGAGATAGCATCCTCCGTTCTATCTTTTAATTTAGTTTAGTTAGAGATGCAGCGCGGAAATAGGCACTTTGGCCCACTGAGTCTGCGCCGATCAACGTTCCCCGCAGAGTAACGCTATCCTATACACACGAGGGACAATTTTACATTCATGCCAAGCCAATTAACCTACAAACCTGTACGTCTTCGGAGTGTGGGAGGAAACCGGAACTCCCAGAGAAAACCCACGCAGGTCACAGGAAGAGCATACATACTCTGGACAGACAGCACCCCATAGTCAGGATCGAACACGGGTCTCTGGCGCTGTGAGGCAGCAACTCTACCGCTGCGCATGTTCCCCTCTACAATGAAATCATGTCTCGAACTCTCTCAACTATTGGCAATAATGTTCTACCCATCTGTTTCCACCCCTTAATTCAAAATATTCCAGTTATATCTTCATAATTTATAATGTAAAGATATATTTTCCAAACCGTTTGTCCTATTCTTACATTTCTCCCCCAAGTCAGATAGGGAGCACAATTCTGCACACAATACTCTTGAGGGCGGCACGGTAGGATTGCTGCCTTACAGCACCAGAGACACAGGTTCGATCCTGACTATGGGCGCTTGTCTGTACGGAGTTTGTACCTTCTCCCCGTGACCTGCGTGGGTTTTCTCCGAGATCTTCAGTTTCCTCCCACACTCCAAAGGCGCACAGGTTTGTAGGTTAATTGGCTTGGTGTAAATGTATAAATGTAAAAAATTGTCCCTAGCGTGTGTAGGGGGTGTGCGGGGATCGCTTGTCGGTGCGGACTCGGTGGGCTGAAGGGCCTGTTTCCGCGCTGTATCTCTAAACTAGGCTTTATATGGACATTGTCATCTCTGGATTTTACATTCCATATCTCCTGGTGATGTACAAATCTGTTCGCTTGCTTCACATCTTCATGTGGCCAGAAATGTTTCTCTTTATGTCCTACAAACTTGTGTTGTCAGATCCATTTAACATCATCCACCAGCAACAAGCCGAACTCCAAAAAAAGAGTATTCTCATTTAAGCTGTTGGTTTTAAACAAACTGGACCTCTCTTATACTAAATTCCTCTGGTCTTCGCTACGTCTCTTTGCTGTTTCCTTGCTTTTCTAAAGACGTAATTACACCCACTCTTTTGGTATCTCTCTCAGATGTCAACAGTGCCATATCTCAGCTTACATCTAAGTCATTGATATATACATTAAATATAAGTAACTTCGGCATTGAATGTCATGGGAGGTCTTTCCCCGCAACAACCACTTTGAAAAACAATTTTCTACCTACATCCCTTTCACCAGCCGTATAAAACGTTCCCTCTAATTCCACGCCCCGTAATCTTTTCTGGCAATCGCTTGTGATATACCTCAACAAAGGTTTATTTGCAATCTCCATGTCCACCATTAGATTAAAGCAAAATAACTGGTGATTCAATGGGATTATGTTTAATGCACCAGTAACATTAGAAGGTTCATTTGAAAGGAAGGTTAATGCCTTTGAGTTAAGAGTGGGAGCAAATAGACACAGAGCTGTTAAGTAAATCCAATTGGATATAAATGTGCTGCAAGGTAAAGTGAGTCACCCTGATGCCATTGCATAGTATTTGTGATGCTAATAGTCAATAAAAACGAACTCCAATCCTTGCTGGAGTAACTCAGCGGGACAGGCAGGATCTCTGGAGAGAAGGAATGGGTGACGTTTCGGGTTGAGACCCTTCTTCAGTCTGAAGAAGGATCTCGACCCGAAACGTCAGCCTGAAGAAGGGTCTCAATCCAAAATGTCAGTCTGAAGAAGGGCCTGAACGGCTGAGTTACTAAACAAGTATCACAGGCTGTTGCACACCACCTCAGTGAAATCTACTCTCTTACACTCTTGATTGTGTCCAATGTATAGTAAGATTGGTACTGAAGTGTATGCAAAAAAAAAGAATATCACTGCACCTGGGTACATGTGATGACAAAGTACCATTAAACATCTGGCCTTTCTTCCAACCATCTGACTATCAAATCTCCCCCTCGCATGCACCCACATATAACGTGCCACGTTCCTTCCTGCCGCGCCTCTCTTTTAGCTTTCACTTCACCCCCCTCCACAATCAGTCTCAACCTGAAACATCACTTATCCATGTTCCCCAGAGACGCTGCCTGATCTGCCGAGTTACTCCAGCACTTTGAGTGCTTTTGTGTATTAATCAGCATCTGCAGTTACTTATTTCTGCTATGTTTTTTAGTTTAGTTTTTTTAGTTTGGACATACAGCGCGGAAACAGGCCCTTCAGCCCACCGAGTCCGCACCGACCAGTGATCCCCGCACATTAACACATGCCTACACACACTAGGGACAATTTACACTGATACCAAGTGTACAAACCCAAGCCAATTAACCTACAAACCTGTACGTCTTTGGAGTGTGGGAGGAAACCGAAGTTCTCGGAGAAAGCCCACGCGGTCACGGGGAGAACGGCAGCCATAATCGGGATCGAACCCGGGTCTCTGGAGCTGCAAGCACTGTAGGACAGCAAGTCTACCGCTGCGCCACCATGCCACCCGTGTGTAGGAAGGAACTGCAGATGCTTACTTACAAAATTCTTAAGGGGTTGGACAGGCTAGATGCAGGAAGATTGTTCCCGATGTTGGGGAAGTCCAGAGCAAGGGGTCACAGTTTAAGGATAAGGGGGAAGTCTTTTAGGACCGAGATGGGGGGAAAATTTTCACACAGAGAGTGGTGAATCTGTGGAATTCTCTGCCACAGAAGGTAGTTGAGGCCAGTTCATTGGCTATATTTAAGAGGGAGTTAGATGTGGCCCTTGTGGCTAAAGGGATCAGGGGGTATGGAGAGAAGGCAGGTACGGGATACTGAGTTGGATGATCAGCCATGATCATATTGAATGGCGGTGCAGGCTCGAAAGGCCGAATGGCCTACTCCTGCACCTATTGTCTATGTTTCTATGTTTCTATGCTGGTTTATGCCGAGGATGGATACAAAATGCTGAAGTAACTGAGTGGGTCAGGCAGCATCTCTGGAGAAAAGGAATAGGTGATGTTTTGGATCAAGGCTCTTCTTCAGACTTTGCTTGGAGAGACCTCTGGAGCTGATGTACTTCCCCTATTCAGCACCAAAAGCTGGGATCTTTCCAGTGTTTGTGGGAGCATTGCATACAACTTGCCAACTCCAACTTGGCAACTGGAGTTTAGGAGTTTAGAAGGTTGAGGGGGGACCTCATTGAAACTTACAGAATAATGAAAGGCATTGACAGCATGGATGTGGAAAGGATGTTTCCACTGGTGGGAGAGTCTAGGACCAGAGGTCACAGCCTCAGAATTAAAGGGCGCTCTTTTAGAAAGGAGGTGAGGAGGAACATCTTTAGTCAGAGGGTAGTTGATCTGTGGAACTCATTGCCACAGAGGGCTGCGGAGGCCAAGTCAGTGGATATTTTTAAGGCAGAGATGGACAAATTCTTGATTAGAATGGGTGTTTGGGGTTATGGGGAGAAGGCAGGAAAATGGGATTAGGAGGCAGAGATCAGCAAAGATTGAATGGCGGAGTGGACTCGATCGGCCGAATGACCTAATTCTACACCTGTAACTTGTGAACTTGTGAACTTCTTATGCTCTGCCAATTAGGAAGGGTGCAAGAGTGATCCAGTTAGAAGGTTGGCATGTAACTGCAAGGTGTTTGTTAGCAGTTAATCCTTTGGGTCATCTCACCCTGAAGGACAGAAGCTCCTTTGGCTCCACGTCCTGGGAGCTCTGAGCTGAAACAGTGAGATACAAAGTCATAGTGTCATAAATGCTAACAACCTCTGCCGTGCTAATTACAATCAGACCACTAACTTCCAGCCCCCACCTTGTTTGAGAGGAGGCAGGTGTACAGAAAAGACAGAACGTATATTTTCATACTTATAGCATGCAAATGATAACCATGTTGAACAGACAGGTGGCTTCAAGACATAAAATGACATTGAATAGAGCAATAAATAGATTGCAATCTTTGTAATTATACTGTTCACTGATATGAGAACACTAAGTGCCAGAGGCATTGCTATAAATATCTAGCACATGTACCATGATGAACATTAATACTTTTCCCTTGACTACGCAATGATGTATTTAAATAACTATTTATTTGCTGATCAGTTTCTAGGAATAATGGTATCTTTAGTAATAAGTACTTGTGAAGCAAATGAACACTTCCAATGGCTCTTACACCTCGTCTCTCCTTGTTCAACCAGATTATCTTGCTTTGATAAATGGCTCAGCAAGACAGCACTTACGTTTGACACAGAAGCATGTCAAAACATCCAAAGAAAATCTGATCAAATCACCTTTAATTTGGCAGTCCCTTTGTTTATCAATTTATCCATTTATCTACCTTCTTGTTAATCTCTTTGCTTATTTACTAACTGGGACCATGGATGTTGATGGCATTAGATGGCCAAAGATGGATCAGTACTGGAGCCTCAACGATTATCCCCTCCTTGTGAACACCAGGTGGCGCTGCGATGGCAGCCTCGCCAACAGTCTGTCTGTCTTTTCGTCTTTTTTTTGGTTATTTTTAGTGTGTTTTAAAAGTATGTGTTAATGTTCTCTGGTTCAGACAAGAGACAATAGGTGCGGCAGTAGGCCATTCGGCCCTTCGAGCCAGCACCGCCTTTCATTATGATCATGGCTGATCATCCACAATCTGCAACTTATTCCTGCCTTCTCCCCGTATTCATTGACTCCGCTATCTTTAAGAGCCCTATCTAGCTCTCTCTTGAAAGCATCCAGAGAATTGGTCCTCACTGCCTTCTGAACCCATCTGTGGAGAGAAAAACCCCACTGCCCCCTCCCCCCCCCAACTACCCCCATCTTTGCACATCCCTCATCCTGGACTTTTCTACTTAATCAATTTATTTCACGTTTGTTACATATGTGCTGTGCAATAAAACTGCTCACTTGAATTTCATTATTATTATAATGTAAGTGACACTTTCAATTCCTTGCAACTGTATCTTTTGACTGTTGGCAGAGCCATTTCCCTCCGGGATACATAAAGCTGTATCGTATCGAAGATGATTCTTTTTTTTCTTTTTTTAAATATTTTTATTTATTAGAAGTATTGTACATGGCAGTGATATCAACCAAAAATAACATAGTACATTTCTTGTACCACTTCTTATTTTAAACTTTAAAAAGAAGAGAAATAGAAAGAGTTAGATAGGATAGTGAGTGCATGAAAGAGTGGTCCAGGGAAACACCGCAGGGACGTAAACCACGAGAAAGACTTAAAAAGAAAACCAAAGAAAAAGAAAGACAAAAATAGAGAACAGAAGAAAGTAAGATACGATAAGATAAAAGGGATGTCCCTACTTCATATCTTTACACACCCCTCACCAGGTCCTGAAACCATTTATTTTCAAAGTTATGTTGCACCCTATGCTTGTAATAAGTCGATAAATGGAGACCAAATCTTTTGGAAATGGTCTGATTTACCTGCTAAGAGGAATCTCATGTCTTCCAGGTGTAACAGTTCGGACATATTTGAAATCCACATTTTTATCGTCGGTGTGGGAGCGTTTTTCCAGAATTTAAGTATATGTTTTTTTGCCATTATTAAGCCGTAATTAAGGAAGCTCTTTTGGAACGAAGTCAGCTCAAAACTGGCTTCCATTGTTCCGAAAATAATCAGTTCTGCGTTCGGTTTCAGTTTTATTTTAAATAATTTTGTAAAAATTTCAAAGATTTCATTCCAAAATTTTTGGATTTTTATACAAAAAACAAAAGAATGTGCTATAGTTGCTTCTTGGGATAGATATTTATCACAGATGGAAGAGACATTTGGATAAAATTTACTTATTTTCGTTTTTGAGTAATATAGTCTATGTAAAGTTTTAAATTAGATTAGAATGTGTCTTACATTAATCGAGCATTTGTGCACATATAGCAAGTGTTTATCCCAACTCTCTTTCGAGATTTTTATAGCTAGTTCTTGTTCCCAATCTCTTCTAATTCTATCGGATGGTATTTCTATATTTAGGATGATATTATACAAGTATGATATTAAATTAGTTGATTCCTCCTTTATATTCATTGCATCGTCTAATAGGTTTGGAGATATTTTGATATTCTTGTGTATATTTTTTCAGATAGTCACGGATTTGAAAATATTTAAAATATTGATTACTTCTCAGATTGTATTTAAGTTGTAGTTGGTGAAATGATAAAAAAAAATGTCCATTATCATACATGTCTCCAAACGTTTTAATTCCTATTCTATCCCAGTATGTAAATGATTTATCTATAATAGATGGTTTAAACGACAGATTATTAACTATTGGTGAGAGAAGCGATAGGTTTCTTAATTTTAAGGTTAATTTTATTTGTTTCCAAATTCTAATTGTACTATGAATAATTGGATTTTTACTGTATATTGTATTATTCAATTTTGTTGGTGAGAGAAGGATCGCTCCTATATTATAAAGGGGAGCAATCCTCTCTCTCCATTACTATTCAATCCACCTGCTGGGCAGAGTTGTCCAACAGGTGAATCACATTTTTGACATTTGCTGCCCAATAATAATACAAAAAATGAGGGAGTGTTAATCCACCAAATTCTTTAGGTTTGCACAAATGTCTTCTTTGAATTCTATGGGATTTATAGTCCCATATAAAAATTGGTATTGATTGGAATAGATATAAAATTTGTGGTAGAAAGATCATTTTTATAGCATTTATTCGGCCTATTAAAGACATCAGAAGAGTTTTCCAAAATTTAATCAGGGCGTTTAATTTATTAAGTAGGGGCATATAGTTTGCATTAAATAAAGATATATATTTTCTAGTAATTTCAATTCCCAAATATTTAAATTTTTCTGAAGCAATTTTAAAAGGGAATTTTAACAGGTGTGTTGAGTCTTAAGGTTTTATCGTCATAATTTCACTTGTATTCCAATTTATTCTATATCCTGAAAAGGATCCAAATTCCTCTATTAGATTTAATATATTTGGTATACTGATTTGTGATTTTGTGATGTATAGTAGTACATCATATATATACCGCTGAGGAAGGAAGACGCCTTTTCTGTCAAATCACTTCTGTCATGTCTTGAGGACATTAAGTCCTGGATGGCCCTACACTTTCTAGGATTTAATGAAAAGAAGACAGAGGTGATATTGTTTGGCCCCAATGGCTGCCGTGAACCTCCCCTTGTTGACTTGGGTCCACTGGCACGGTACGTGAAGCCAACAGTTTTGAACCTAGGTTTTAGGATGGACAGTGATTTTAAATTAGATCATCAAATAGGCTCGGTGGTTAAGTCCAGCTTCTTTCACCTAAGGAAGCTGGCAAAGGTGAAGCCCATTCTCGAGCGGCAGCATTTTGAAACAGTAATCCATGCCTTTATTACATCTAGGCTGGATTGCTGTAACGCACTCTATTTTGGAGTTGCACGATCTTCATTGGCTCGTCTCCAGTTGGTTCAAAATGCTGCTGCTCGCCTTTTAACTGGAACTCGAAAGAGGGAGCACATAACGCCAATTCTGGCCTCCCTCCACTGGCTCCCGGTGCACTTTCGAGTTCATTTTAAAAATTCTTTTATTTGCTTTTAAATCTCTAAATGGGCTCGCCCCGCCTTACCTCTCTGAACTGCTCCACCCATACGCTCCTGCCCGGTGCCTCAGGTCAGCTGATCAGCTGCTCCTGGAGGTACCGAGGTCTAAGCGGAAGCTCAGAGGGGATAGAGCCTTCTCTGTTGCTGCTCCGGCACTCTGGAACACCCTGCCGTTGCACATCAGACAGGCCCCCTCACTGTCCATCTTCAAAACCAGTATTAAAACACATTTATATTCCTTGGCTTTTGACACTGCTTGAGACTTTGCTCCTGTTTTTAGTGCTTTTAATGTTTTTAATTTTATTGTTTTTACTCTTTCGTTTAATGTTTTTATTGTTATGTAATAATTTCTTGTCCATGATTAGTCATGCACAGCACTTTGTTGCAACTGTAGTTGTTTTTAAAGTGCTCTATAAATAACGTTATTATATTAAATAAAGTTATTATTATCATCTCCGTATAATTATATTTTATTATTTGAGTATTTTGTATTATAACCGGATATTGGATATTCGGATGCGTTCTAATGCTTTCAGCTAAAGGTTCTATTACAAGTGCAAATAGCAGAGGTGATAGTGAACATCCTGTCTATTGCCCCTTGATAATTGAAATTTCGGGACAACATGTTATTAGTTAATATTCTAGCAGTGGGCCTGTCATATAATAGTTTTACCCATGAGATAAAATTCTCTCCCATTTGAATTTTTTGCAATACTTTAACAAGGTAGTCCCATTCCACTCGATCAAATGCTTTTTCTGCGTCCAATGAAATAATTGATAAGTCTTGTTCTTCGGTTTTATATGAATGCATTATATTAAACAGACGTTAATTCTGTGGTGCATTTGACCATGTGGGTTTCCTCCAGAAACCAAAGACCTGCAGATTTGTAGGTTAATTGGCCTCTGTATATTGCCCCTAATCGGCAGGGAGTAGTTGGGAAAGGGGGTTAGTGTAGAATTAGTGTTGACTCCCTGGGCAGAAGGGGTTGTTTCCATGTTTAGGAATGGAACTGCAGATGCTGGTTTACACCGAAGATAGACACAAAATGCAGGAATAACTCAGCGGGACAAGCAGCATTTCAGGTCGAGACTTTCTTCAGACGGAGAGTCTGACTCTCAGACAGAAGAAGAGTCTCGACCCGCAACGTTACCCATTCCTTCTCTCCAGAGGGGCTGTTTCCATGCTCTATCTTTCAATCATTCAATTAGTCAATTTAATGTCCAGCAATTATTTGAACAATTGTTTAATGCACAGAATAAAGGTTGATCGTAATGAATGCAGCAGCTTCACAATTCTGACAACTAACCTTACACAGCAATTCTCCTTCCGGGCACTGCGATCTACTCTGGCTGCGATGCGACGGCACCAGCAGGACCTCGCTTTGGTTCTCCTGAAACTTCGGGCCTCACTCACCCAGACCTGCAACGGACCCCAATTCACTGTGCTTGTGCACTCCCCATATGTCACAATAAAACCACCATTGAACCATTGAACATTTGAATCGCATTCCGAATCTGACCTTTCTGTCCTGGGCCTCCTCCATGGCCAGAGTGAGGACCACTGGAAATTGGAGGAACAGCACCTCATATTTCGCTTGGGCAGTTTATACCCCAGCGGCATGAACATTGACCTCTAATTTCAGGTAGCCCTCACGGTCTCCTCCCCTTCTCAGCTCTCCCTCAGCTCTCTGGCTCCTCCTCTTCCTTTCTTCTCCCCCCCACCCTACATCAGTCTGAAGAAAGGTTTTGGCCCGAAACGTTGCCTATTTCCTTCGCTCCATAGATGCTGTCGCACCCGCTGAGTTTCTCCAGCACTTTTGTCTACCTTAAATAAAATCAATAGCTAGAATGACTCAGTGGGTCAGGCAGCAACTCTGGAGAGAAGGAAAAGGTGACGTTTCAGGTCGAGACGTTGGGTTGTGATAGAGTTATATGCTGGTACTTTGGCTTTTGCAGTAGTGTAGTCTGGTTTACCTAATTTGCTGATGATATATTGTCTATTTACTTGTTGTGTTTAATGTGCCTGTAAACCTGCTGTAAGAATATCATTGTGTGGGAAGGAACTGCAGATGCTGGTTTACACCGAAGATAGACACAAAATGCTGGAGTAACTCAGCGGGACGGGCAGCATCTGTGGAGAGAAGGAATGGGTGATGTTTTGGGTCGACATTGTTATGGTTCATACCCAGTACATCAGACAAATAACCACCATTGAATCTTTGTCACAATGCCACTGTATACAAGCAGAGATAATTCAATGCGGCATTGGTTAAATCATTGCCACGTTTATAAAGAAATTAAAAGCAGTTTGTCCACGATTATCTCAGGAAGATGGTCCTCCTTTCATGAAGCCAGGAGGTCACATATTCTCAGCTACCACCTCCCAAGCAAAGGGATTAGATCTCAGATAAACAGCAAATTCCAGAGCATCGTTTAATTCCTCGTCCACTTCTCCATCCTAGAAACACGTGTCATTACGATCCACCCACGCATTTTCTCTCTGCTGATTTATATATTGGTTGTACATCCGAATTAGTGTCAAGCCATTGCCCTCTGCTCAACTGAACTGGTTCGGAAGTGATAGTGATTAGAACGGAGACGAGGAAACACTTTTTCTCACAGAGTGGTGAGCCTGTGGAATTCTCTGCCTCAGAGGGTGGTGGAGGCAGGTTCTCTGGATGCTTTCAAGAGAGAGCTAGATAGGGCTCTTAAAGATATCGGAGTCAGGGGATATGGGGAGAAGGCAGGAACGGGGTACTGATTGGGGATGATCAGCCATGATCACATTGAATGGCGGTGCTGGCTCGAAGGGCCAAATGGCCTGCTCCTGCACCTATTGTCTATTGTCTATTGTCTATTGATAGGAGCAGAATTAAGCTATTCGGCCCATCAAGTCTACTCCACCATTCAATCATGGCTGATCTATCTCTCCCTCCTAACTCCATTCTCCTGCCTTCTCCCCATAACCCCTGACACCCGTGCTCTTCACCCGTTACCAAGGCAACGAACCGTTTCTGCAAATGTCCAAGTTTTCAGATAATTTTCTTTCATTGTTTCGTGCTTCTTGCAGAGTTCTTCAAATCTCCTACCAGGGTCCTACCTCTCCAGAATCGCAAAGCGTAGAAGTCGCACAGCTTCAGACACCAGCGATCAGACACCAGCAATCAACCAAACACCAGACGCAAAGGATGTCCTCCTTTAAAAAAAAAAACCCATTCCATCCAGTTCTATAAATAATGACATTGGCAGCGGGACAAAGACAACAAATTACTAATGAATCCTTCCAGTGACATCTGCAGATATTCCAGCTTGATTGTAGCTCCTCGTTTCCTCATTAATAGAAACATAGAAACATAGAAAATATGAGCAGCAGTAGGTCATTCGTGGCCGATCATCTAAAATCAGTACCCCGTTCCTGCTTTCTCCCCATATCCCCTGATTCCGTTAGCCTTAAGAGCTATATCTAACTCTCTCTTGAAAACATCCAGAGAATTGGCCTCCACAGCCTTCTGTGGCAGAGAATTCCACAGATTCACAACTCTCTGGGTGAAAACGTTTTTTCCTCAACTCAGTCCTAAATGGCCGACCCCTTATTCTTAAACTGTGACCCCTGGTTCTGGATTCCCCCAACATCTGGAAAATTTTTATGCATCTAGCCTGTCCAATCCCTAAAGAATTTTATATGTTTCTATAAGATCAGTCGCTGCCTCAAAAAGGCTGGCAGTATCATCAAGGACCCACACCATCCTGGCCACACACTCATCTCCCTACTACCTTCAGGTAGAAGGTACAGGAGCCTGAAGACTGCAACGACCAGGTTCAGGAATAGCTACTTCCCCACAGCCATCAGGCTATTAAACCTGGCTCGGACAAAACACTGAACTTTATTAGCCAATTAACTGTTATTTGCACTTTATCAGTATATTGATTCATGTGTGTATATATTTATAGAATGCCTTGTAGTCAATGCCTACTATGTTATGTTGTGCTGAAGCAAAGCAAAAATTTCATTGTCCTATCAGGGACACATGACAATAAACTCACTTGACTTGACTTGATTTGACTTGAAGATAACCTCTCATCCTTCTAAATTCCAGTGAATACAAGCCCAGTCAAACCATTCTTCATTAATGACAGTGAATCTCTAAATTCTGTTATGAATCTCTAAATTCTCTGTTAGGAATCTCTAAATTCTTCGCTACTCCAGAGGTGATGGTCCATAGCTCACAACTTGACACAGCCCAGCGACCCTGCACATTAACACCATCCTACACGCTCTGGGGACAATTTTACATCTCAAAGAAATTTTACATCTCGGAGAAAACCCGCACAGGTCACGGGGAGAACGTACAAACTCTGTACAGACAGCACCCGGTCGAACCCGGGTCTCTGGCACTGTAAGGCAGCAACTCTACCGCTGCGCCACCTTGCCGCCCAGCTGGGCAGAGTGGAGGTGGGGAGGGCAATTGGAACTGGATACTGGCCCATCTCCTGCCTGTTACACCAGCGAGGAAAGGAAGGATTTTAACCCTTGAGCCTCCTTCACATCTGACCTGGGCATGCTCTGACTGAATCTGCCAATGTCCCAGCTAAATCATCTGGGATGGTCTATTTGGTTAGTGGGTTGCTGCAGGATTTCGGGAATAATTGACTGGCAGGCCAGGCTTGAACTGTTGAACAAGCATGTCATAAGTTCATAAGGAATAGGAGTAGAATTAGGCCATTCTGCACATCAAGTCTACTCCATCATCCAATCATGGCTGATCTATCTCTCCCTCCTAACCCCATTTTCCTGCCTTCTCCCCATAACCTCTGACACCTACACTAATCAAGAATCTATCTATCTCTGCCTTAAATATATCCACTGACTTGGCCTCCACAGCCTTTTATGGCGAAGAGTTCCACAGATTCACCACCCTCTGACTAAATACATTTCTCCTCATCTCCTACTTCAATGTCCTGGTCCTCAGAGACTGCCTGAAGCCTGGAGAGTTAGTAAATGTGTTTAGTGTAAATAGCCTGGATAGTAAGTAATAATGTTTAGCCAGCTGAAGGAATCGGGGGTTTAAGAAGGAACTGCAGATGCTGGAAAATCGAAGGTAGAAAAAAGTGCTGGAGAAACTTAGCGGGTGCGGCAGCATCTATGGAGCGAAGGAAATAGGCAACGTTTCGTCTGAAGAAGGGTTTCGGCCCGAAACGTTGCCTATTTCCTTCGCTCCATAGATGCTGCCGCAACCGCTAAGTTTCTCCAGCACTTTTGTCCACCGAAGGAGTCGGGGGTCTGTGTGTTAGAGTGTGAGGGGAACATCTGGAGAGCTAGAGGTCCAAGTGAATGGATTAAAATTGCCATTGGGTCACAATAACATCCTCAAGGCCAACATACATGTATAAAGCAGAACCTCACTGAGGTGATGGTTATGTTTCAGCAACAGGGTCGGATACAGGAAATTCACTGCCTTGTATTACACAAAGGGTGGTGGGTGTATGGAACGAGCTGTCGGAGAAGGTAGTTGAGTCTATCACAATATTTAAAATGCTTAACGTGGATAGGACAGGTTTAGAGGGATATTGGCCAAGCGCAGGCAGGTGGGACCAGTGTTTACGGGGCATGTTGCTCGGTGGGGGCAAGTTGGGTCGAAGGGCCTGTTTCCCTGCAGTAACACTCTGTGACTCGATGAGATTTAACTCACACACACACGCATGCACACACATGCACACACACACTCACGCAAGCACTTACACACACAAACGCATGCACGCACACATATACGCACACACAAACACGCGCGCACGCCATACATACACACATGCATGCATGCATATACGCACACACAGGCATACGCACGCACACACATGCACACACACACGCACACACACACAGACACGCATGAACACACATGCATAGATATGCACACACACACACATACACACACACACACACACACACACATGCACGCACACATGCATGCACATGTGCGCACACACATATACACACACAGGCAGACATATACACACAAGCACACAAGCACACATGCACACACACACATGCACACACACGCCACACACACAAACATGCACACACACACATGCACACACGCCACACACATGCACACACACGCCACAAACACACACATGCACACACACACATGCACACACACCACACACACACACACATGCACACACACGCCACACACACAAACATGCACACACACACATGCACACACGCCACACACACACACACACATGCACACTCACGCCACACACACAAACATGCACACACACACATGCACACACGCCACACACACACACAAACATGCACACACTCACACTAACACATACACAACCGCACTACACCATCACGTCTCTGTCACTTTAGGAGCCAGGGCAGCTGTTTTATTGGGGACTTGGACACCTCTGGTAGATCACCGAGATCTCCCCCCACCTTTGAATCATGACACTCCTGAGATGGAGGCTCATGAATAAAACCTGGTTCATTTCTCCCTGTCTGTCTCTGGCTTCACAGCCGGTTCTTGTTAACACTGCAGAATTCAAACAGATGCTCACAATGACTGACTCTGACGGAAAAGTAGCTGCTGGCTCTCAGATTATCGGAACAGATTGCTGCAATGTTATATCGTTCAGAAAAAAAAAAAACCCCTTTTTTTTTGTTTGACATACAGATGCCTCTTTGTTCTGGATTTTCAGAAGAGCTCGCCATTCCCTCACTCTCTTACGAAGCAAACGTATCACATAGACCATCTACTGCTGTCAGCCTTATTCAAACGAAGAGTGAGTGCACAGAATTACATGAGCAATATTACACCAGCAAAGCCCAGACCGTTAGTGATGATGCACTACAGCAGTGTCGTTGTCCAGCTTTCTATATCAGTGCAGAGAGCTTAACGGGCCTGTCCCACTTACGCGACTTTTTCGGCGACTACCGGCACCCGACATAGATCGTTGCAGGTCGGCGAAAATTTTCAACATGGGCGACTACTCACGACCATATCGGCTTCACCCCGCTACATGTCACCAGGGTGTCACCTGTATGGTAGCGAGTCGTCTCCTCAGTCGCCCAAAGAGTCGTAGCATCTTTCTGGTTGCCGCTGGATTTTCAACACGTTGAAAATTTTCGGCGACCTGGCTGGCACCC
>JAXLNO010000819.1:258165-283214 GCA_038087875.1 Malacoraja senta | reverse complement strand
CTTAGTACCGTACAGATGAGGCAGAAGGGGGGAAAAGCATAAAAGAAATAGTTTCCCCAGTTCAGCGCGAATGCATCTATCGCTGCTGCCTCAGGGTCTGGTTCCCAAGCGACATACATTGGTACCTGGTGATTAAGTCTGGATGCAAAGAGATCGATATCTGGTGTGCCATATTGCTTTGTAATTTTAACAAAAGCTTTAGGATTTAACATCCATTCGGTGTTATCATTGAATTTGCATGACCTGGTGTCTGCCACTGTATTTAGCTTACCTGGTAGGTAAGTTGCTGATAGCCAAATATGTCTATCAACACATCATTGCCAGATTTTGTTGACCAAATTGTCACATGATATCGATTTTATTCCGCCCATATGGTTAATATAGGCCACCACCGTGGTATTATCAATCTGTAAACGAACATGCAAATGGTGCATATTCCTAGAATATGCTTTTAAACCATAAAACGCACCCAATATTTCCAAATAATTTATGCCCAGTGTTTGTATTAAAGATGATTCTAGGTTAGTCCCTCTACCACCTGTGCTGGATATGGTATTAGTTGCTCCCCAGCCTTGAGCACTGGCATCTGTTTGTATAGTTAACGTTGGGTTATTGATGATGATAGGGGTGGAACTATGCCAGATGTGCTCTATCCACCATTGTAACTCTGATATTGCTTCAATGGGTAATTTCATGGTTCGGTCAAAGTGACCTGCATGTCGTTTTAACGCCTGTACTTTTGCCCTTTGTAGGTTTTGATAGTGCAGAGGTCCAAATTGTGTAGCTGGAAATGCTGCTACCATTTTGCCAATTACTCTTGCCACTTGTCGGATGGTTGGTCGATCGCTAACCATTAAATTGTTACACGTCTGTGCCAATTCTGCTGCTTTATCTTTTGGCAACGTTACAGACATGTGGACTGAGTTAATTGTGAATCCCAGATAGTCCATAGTTGTGGATGGCATCAACTTAGATTTATCTGGATGTAAGACAAATCCCAGGGTTTCAAACAAGATATGCCATGACAATATGTCTCTGTTTTCTTAATGTTGCCAAGGCTGGTTTTAATATCTTGGTAAATAGTCTTGGGGCTGATGTTAACCCATTAGGCAACGCTTTAAACTGCCATAGTTGCCCCATCCAGGTAAATTTCAGGTATCTGCGATGACCCTTGTGAATGGGTACTGTATAGTAGGCATCTTTTAAATCAATGCTTGCCATAAAGAATCCTTTGGAAATCAGTTGTTTGGCAGTTACAAATGTTTCCATTTTGAAATGTACATACTTAACAAAGGTATTTAGTGAGGTTAAGTCAATGATGATGCGACATCCACCATCTTTTTTGTTTTTGGTAAATATATTTGAGACAAATTCCAAAGGTTCATGTTTGGATTTCTCAATGATACCCTTTGTAAGTAACCTCACCAGTTCTGCTTGACCCTCTAGTTTTTCTTTGACTGAGAGGGTAAAGACCCTTTGGGGTACGTGCTGAACCGGTGGCATATTTTCTTGAATGAACTCTATCTTCAACCTGGAATTCACAAAGCAGAGCAAAGCTTCCTAAGTACGACCTCAGAGTAAGTACTTACCTGATGGTCCGCTTTTTTAAACTTGTAGCGGGAGCGCCTGTACTCCCGTTCGTCGCTGTTGCACTGCGTGAACGCTAATGTCGCGCATGCGTGCTGGACGGGTTCTTCACGTCATCCCTCATCGTGACTCCGAAGTAAAATTCCACAGATTCACAACTCTCTGGGTGAAACTTTGTGTGGGGGGAGCGTTTTCCCCTGATATCACCTCACCCTGTCCCCACCGCACACCCGCAGACTCAGTCTTGCCCCAGGCCTGAAGGGGCGAGACAGATTGATCGAGGCTTTAGCAGAGTGACAGTGCTTGAGTGCTGTTGACAGCTCGTCATGTTCCCTTTGGAGGCAGAGGGGAATATTGCGGGCGTAATGGGCCTTCCCAGACATCTGACTGCAGAACCTGAGAAACAAGAGGCTGGAAATGGAGCTGTGAGCGTGCACGAAGAAATGCCCTTGGGTCTCCTGAGCACCCACTGAATACAACAAATCAATAAGCATTCTAGTTCACTGCTTTTGAATTCCTTTGATCTGCTTCAGTGTCCCGAATCTGCAAAAGCACATCAAAACCTTCAAATAAAACATTCACAAAACACAACATAACTTCAATTCCATCGGCCGTCCGTGAAAGGCTGTTGCCAAGGTTCAGAGGAGCACGTATACTGAATATATTCACCTGTCACCAAGGAGCTGGAGGTTTCAGACAGTTTATGTTTGCAATCTTTTGTTCTCTCTGCAGAGAATTATGGTTTCCTCACAGCCTGGTTTCCAAGGAGTCTGGTCAAATCTATGAGCCTAACTACACGGCCACGACTCCATCGTAGATAATGGACGATGTCCATGGAGTTGATGCGCTACAATGCAGAGAACCAATGGCGGAAAACCCGGGGGGGGGGCCAGAGGGGACGTGTCCCCTCCATGTTTTCAGAGGTGGGGGATAGTCCCCCTTGGTATTGCTTGGTTTTAATAGCTCATACTGTAATTTCCATACTAGAGCTACCACAGATTTAAAAACCACTGGACATCATGCTGGACAGTGGACACCATAATATAGGACAGGATAAGCTGCTTGAAAGTGTCCTGTCCTATATTATGATGTCCAGTGTTTTTTAAATCTGCGGTACAGATCTGCAGTAATTGACGCATTCTAACGGTAACGGCCCCGTAGTAGAGGCATCCACGTCGCGGGGCTGGAAACTGGAAGAATCCTGAGCTAATTACCATTCACAGGGCGCACGGCTGAAGCTTCCGATTCATCGCTTGTGTGTGTGTGAGTGTGCGCATGCGCGCGCGGCCGCCAAGAAATTGTGCCCCTCCTGTCCCGGGTCCCCTCCATGTTTTGACAGCGGTTTCCGTCTCTGCAGAGAACTATATTTTTTCAGGGCGACATGGCGAAGAACTATTTAAGGGCGGCACGGTGGCGTAGCGGTAGAGTTGCTGCCTTACAGCGCCAGAGACCTGGGTTCCATCCTGACTACAGTTGCTGTCTGTATGGATTTTGTACATTCTCTCTGTGTCTTGCGTGGGTTTTCTCCGAGATCTTCGGTTTCATCCCACGCTTCAAAGGTTTGTAGGTTGATTGGCTTGGTATACCGTAAATGTAAATTGTCCCTAGTGTGTACAAGGTAGTGTTAATGTGCGGGAGCGTTGGTCAGTACAGACTCGGTGGGCTGAAGGGCCTGTTTCTGCGCTGTATGTCTAAACTAAACTATATTCTGCACTCTGTATCTTCCCCCTTGCTCTATCTATTCAAGTCAAGTCAAGTCACTTTTATTTATTGCACATTTTAAAAACAACTCTCGTTGGCCAAAGTGCTTTACATTGGAGGTACTAACGTTATGCAACATTGGTTCATAGATTAAGTACATACATAAATACATACATATAGCCCTCACTCAGAGGACGTCAAGAAAGGCTTGAGATTTTACTTGAGTTTGACTTGATTGCATTTATGTATGGTATATAGGATTCTGCTAGCCCTTGCTGTCCCCTCCCCTTCATCAGCCCTCTGGTTGTCTCCTCCCATCCCCCAGCCCTCGGGCTCCTCCTCCGCCTTTTTTCCTTTTTTCCTTTTTTCCTTTCTTCTCCCCACCCCCTATCAGTCTGAAGAAGGGTTTCGGCCCGAAACGTTGCCTATTCCCTTCGCTCCATAGATGCTGCTGCACCCGCTGAGTTTCTCCAGCAATTTTGTGTACCTTTGGTATATAGGACCTGTTAGGATAGCATACAATACAAAGCTGTTCACTGTACCTCGGTGTGTCTTCAAGGTGGTTTCCATCCATTCTCGGGTCCTCGCTGTGTGTTTTGGGGTAAATTGAAGGAACATGTGTAGAAAAATGTCTGAACAATGTCAGGCCACTACCTTCTCTGCAGTGTAGATGGGGTATCTTGGTCTGCATGGGCAAGTTGTGGCAAAGGGCCTGTTACTGTGCTGTACCACTCTCTGATTCGATGACTAACTATCAATCCAGTAGCGTTCTCCAACCATTTTACACTTGTTCCAGAATGTATTTACATAGTGTTTATAAATAGGCCTAGTCTTTGGCATTTTGTATTACTCGGGCCAAGTGGAAAGGTGATAAGGAACCGTCTTATCACTTTTAGAAACGAGCCATAAATAACCCTGTTCAGAAAATAGACACAGAATGCTGGAGTAACTCAGCGGGACAGGCAGCATCTCTGGTGAGAAGGAATGGGTGACATTGAGGGTCGAGACCTTTCTTCAGACTCTGAAAAAGTCTGTACATGGAGTCTGAAGAAGGGTCGCGACCCGAAATGTCATCTATCCCTTCTCTCCAGACATGCCGTCTGACCCACTGAGTTACTCCAGCTTTTTGTGTCTATCTTTGGTTTAAACCAGCATCTGCAGTTCCTTAGATAGACACAAAAAGATAATGGGACTTTAGTTCTATATCCACATGGGAAGATTCTAATGGGACAAAATAATGAGCTTTTCCTTGTTTGGATTTCCAGTGTCTAGTTTATAGCAAAGAGTGTTGAAAATTAAAGTAAGGCTCATGGGAATTTCTGATTTATAACGACCTCTAACCCTGAAGGCCATTTTATTCCCAGCCATTTTCCAATTGGGATTTCAAGAACAACTAGATATGTTGATGCCTCACAAAGAGCAATCATGAAATGCTGAAGGGATTTCTGCAATAATCTTCTTGGAGATAACGATTTTCTATTAAGGTCATAAGGTCATAAGTGCTAGGAGTAGAATTGGGCCATGTCTACTCTGCTATTCAATCATGGCTGATCTATCTCTCCCTCCTAACCCCATTCTCCTGCCTTCTCTCCATAACCCTTGACACCCGTACTAATCAAGAATCTATCTCTGCCTTAAAAATATCCACTGACTTGGCCACAGCCTTCTGTGGCAAAGAATTCCACAGATTCACCACCCTCTCTGACTGAATGCTCATCATCTCCTTCCTAAAAGAACATCCTTTAATTCTGAGGCTATGACCTCTATTCCTAGACGCTCCCACTAGTGGAAACATCCTCTCTATCCAAGCCTTTCACTACTCTGTATGTTTCAACAAGGTCATTTATTGTCACTTCTGGTCATAGACGTCCATTTGAGCTTTTCAAGAGTGTTTGCTCACAATGTGACAGTAGACCATAAGACATACATGTAGGAGCAGAATTAGCCCTCCTCATGCGTTAACTGAATCATCCCTGGTATAATTCTCGCAAACATCCTCTGTCAGAGGAGGTAGTTGAGGCAGGCACCATCAGCAACGTTTAAGAAACATTTAGACAGGTGCATGGATAGGACAGGTTTAGAGGGATATGGGCCAAACGCAGGCAGGTGAGACTAGTATAGATGGGCATGTTGGGCCGAGGGGCCTGTTTCCACACTGTATCATTCTATGACTCTATGTTAGAATCTTCTGATGATTGTGATGACTGATTCATTCCATGATGTGTATTTTTTTATTAAGAACTAGAAAGAGGTGAGTCAAATGCTTTTTTGCCATGCAATTTATCGTTTAGCTATCATGGTGACTGATGTTTTTTGTGAACATATTTTCCTCAAAATGAGGAAAATCACTGAAACCTTTTATTAAGCTGTTAAGAGCAAGGCTTGAAAAGTTGACGGGCTGGCAATGCGTTACTTCCCTTGATGTAAGAGGTATAATTCAGGCTTACGCCCCGCTTACAGCTTGTGATCTGTCACAACGCAACATCACAGGAAAAAACATCACAACAAAGTGAGATTCAGAAGGTTGAGTTAAAGTGAAGAATTTTACATTGAAGCATTGCAGGGAATGCTCGACATTGGAGCATCTTTGCATCTTCTGTTTGAATAAGTATGGCCCCTTTCAAGTCGGCTCATCTCCGAGGTGCTTGCTTCACTTTACACTGGTACCCAGGTATGATATTGATTTCTCCAGCTTCAAGTAACCCTGACATTCCCTCTATCTCCATCCCTCAACCACCCAAGTCGCACCAGCTTCTCATTTTCACCCAACAAACAGCTAACAATGGCCTGTTACTTGTTACTTTTCTTGCATATCTTTCATTCATTGTTCTTTATCTCGCTACATCACCGTCTATATCTCTCGTTTTCCTTATCCTTGACCAGTCTGAAGAAGGGACTCGACCCGAAACGGCAACAATTCCTTCTTTCCAAAGATGCTGCCTGTCCCGCTGAGTTACTCCAGCTTTTTATGTCCACCTTTGGTTTAAACCAGCATCTGCAGTTCCTTCCTACACTTTACAATAATTGGACTGGGTACTGATGTTTGTACAGGAAGGAACTGCAGATGCTGGTTTAAACCGAAGATGGACACAAAATGCTGGAGTAACTCAGCGGGACAGGCAGCATCTCTGGAGAGAAGGAATGGGTGACATTTCGGGTCGAGAGCCTTCTTCGGACTTGTATGCCGTAGTGTAAAGCACACGAGACAGTGGGGTTGTAAGTGGTAAGATCACCAGAATGCAGTAGGGCCTGTCCCACTTGGGTGACCTAATCCGCGAGTTCTGCCGAGTTTGCCCTCGACTCATACTCGCAGCATGGTCGACACGAGGTCGTAGGAGGTCTTCGTAACTCTCCTTCATGCTCGAGAGTGGTCTCCGCGTACTCGAGGCCTCAGCTAGGTCGCGGCGGTTTTTTCAACATGTAAAAAAATGCCCGTGAGTAAAAAAAGGTCACCATGGAAAAAATCGATACTTTTTTTACTCGTAGGGTTAGTCGTAGTAGGTCGTAGTAGGTCGGCATGTTAGTCGTAGGTAATCGAGGGTAGTCGAAGGTAGTCGTAGATAGTCTTCATCATAGTCAAAGGGAGGTCAAAGGGAGGTCGAAGAGAGGTCGAAGGAGGTCGTCTTCACTCTCCACTATTCGGTGTCCAATTTTCCCCGTAGCTAGTCGAAGCTGGTCTTCAACATGGTCGAAGGAGGTCTTCAACATGTCATTTTTTCAAACTCTTCTAAACTCGCCAATTAGGTCGCCCAAGTGGGACAGCCCCTTAAGTTTACAACCGTAAACACTCATGCAATTGACATGAGAGGGATACGCTTTGCATCCACCACCTCTCTCCCACGGTGGTACATGTGGGAGGATTTCAGGGAGGTCCATCCACACCTGCCCCCTCCAGTAAGGTTCCCCTTGGAGACAGTGCCTCTGGTGAAGACAGAGGATCGAAGTGAGTCGGTGGATGAGTAGATGGGGATGGTTTTGTGACGGGATCGCATGAAAGGGGATTAAACCCCTGTCAGTCTTGCATGATGCGCCACCCTGTGAGGAAATGACAGCACTTGCAGTTAATGAAGTCCAGAAGCTAAAAGATTAGGTATTTCTTTCATCCCGACCTAGCCTTTATAGAACTGAGGAGAACCCCCCCCCCTCCCCCCACCTCCTAGTTTGTTGGCAAGTAACATATGCCTTTCCAGGGTTCAAAGTAAGTTCAAGGCTTCCTCCCCAGCAGCCTGGAGCTGATCAAACCTCGTAGTTCTGCGCCTCTGATGAGTTTTTCCTCTATCACTGGAGGTCAAAAAGGGACTTAAACCAATCAGCATGATATGGAGGCGATCGTGACTAGGAGGGGTAAGAAGGACAAATGTGAGTGTGGGTCAGTCCCCAATGTTGCACCATGCCCCACGTACAGTGACAGCCTTCATTTGTAACACATCACTCTCGTGTGACATTCCAAGCTAGAACTGTTCTTTGTGTTCAGAGAAATGGCACTCCTTCCACAATCATTAGACAACATTCCTCTCATATTACCTCTGTGTCTCCGTGAGTGTGGTGGATGGAAGCAGCAGCCAACCTAGAGAGGCTACGGGCATCCGGACTTGGAGCACAACACAACATGGTATAACACGCTGAGTTCAGCAACGCAATCCATTGAGGACATGTTGATAATGATATGATCGTATCCTCTTCTTTAAACCAAGGCAGACTTTGACTGTGCTGATGTAATTCAGCCAGTTCCTCCACAGCAACGAACACACATTCACTTAAAACCAATCTCATAGAGTGGGGGGAAATGATGAAATTCTGCTCATAGATTTCCTCATGTACTGGGTGTGTCTGGATTAATTGATTATAAACGTGCGTGTGCGTGCGTGCGTGTATGTGTATGTGCATTTGTGTGTGTGCATGTGTATGTGCATGCGTGTGTGTGTGTGTGTGTGTGTGTGTTTGTGCTTGTGTATGTGCATGTGTGTGTGCGTGAGTGTGCGTGTGTGTGTTTGTGCGTGTGTGTGTTTGTGCGTGTGTGTGTGCGTGTGTGTGTTTGTGCGTGTGTATGTGCATGTGTGTGTGTGTGCGTGTGTGTGTTTGTGTGTGTGTATGTGCATGTGTGTGTGTGCGTGTGTGTGTTTGTGCGTGTGAATGTGCATGTGAGTGTGCGTGTGTGTGTGTGTTAGTATGTGTGTTTGTGTGCACATTTGAGGGTGGCATGGTGGCACAGCGGTAGAGTTGCTGCCTTGCAGCGTCGGAGACCCGGGTTCGATCCTGACTACGGGTGCTGTCTGTATGGAGTTTGTACGTTCTCCCCGTGACCTGCGTGGGTTTTCTCCGAGATCTTCGGTTTCCTCCCACACTCCAAAGCTGTGCAGGTTTGTAGGTTAATTGGCTGGGTACAAATGTAAAAATTGTCCCTAGTGTGCATTGGATGATGTTAGTGTGTGGGGATCGCTGGTCGGTGTGTGCTCGATGGGCCAAAGGGCCTGTTTTCACGCTGTATCTCTAAACTAAACTAAAGTAAATAGACACAAGTAAAGATTACAACAACAGTCCTGATATATCAGTCTAACACCTTCCGCATCAGCAGATAGCAGCTACAAGCAGAGGATGGACAGATTAGGATTGTTTTCTCTGGAGCACCAGAGCTCCCCGTGACCGCGTGGGTTTTCTCTGGGAGCTCCGGTTTCCTCCCACACTCCAAAGACGTTCAGGTTTGTAGGTTGATTGGCTTGGTATAATTGTAAATTGTCCCTAGTGTGTGTAGGGTAGTGTGAGTGTGCGGGGATCGCTGGCCGGCGCGGACTCTACGCTGTATCTCTAAACTAAACTAAACTCAATTAAGGAAGGGCCCTGACCCTTTGTCACCTCTCCACGTTCTCCAGAGTTCTCCACGTTCTCCAGCTGACCCACTGAGTTACTCCTGCACTTGATGTCCTTTCACGACCAGTGTTACTTGCGTCCATTTACCACCAACAACTGACCATCAACATCCAGCCGTGATGGTCTATGGTTTCCTCACGCACCATGACAACTAATGTAGCTGTCTAATACACTGCAGTTGACAGAGGCAAATCAACAGGAGCTTGTAGGACATCTCACACAACACAGACAATTCTCTGTCATAGGTGTATGTTTATACGATGTTAAGGCAAATACTATGCAACGCTGCAATTTGCTTTTATTAATGACACTCCGTCACATTCCTATGGATTGTGTAATTTTTCCTCAACTATGCCTAGATTAGGGATGCATCCGGAGCAAAACACAAATGGCTGGACCTGACGGCATCTGTGGAGGCACTGGGAGGGTCGATGTTTCAAGTTGAGATCCTGCACTGGAATTGAGAGTGTGCAAGGAAGATTAGACTTTAGACTTTAGAGAAACAGCGCGGGAACAGGGCCTTCAGCCCACCGAGTCCACGCCGACCAGCGATCCCCGTACACTAGGACTGTCCTACGCACTAAGGAAAATTTACAGAAGCCAATTAACCTACAAACCTGTGCATACATCTTTGGTGGAATCCGGATCACCTGGAGAAAACACAAAAGGTCACAGGGAGAACGTACTAACTCCGTACAGACAGCTAACCACTGCCATCAGGAAGAAGGTACAGGAGCCTGAGAACAGTAACATGTTTAAGAAGGAACTGCAGATGCTGGAAAATCGAAGGTACACAAAAATGCTGGAGAAACTCAGCGGGTGCAGCAGCATCTATGGAGCGAAGGAAATAGGCAACGTTTCGGGCCGAAACCCTTCTTCAGACACCTGAGAACAGTAACATCCAGGTTCAGGAACAGCTTCTTCCCTACAGCCATCAGGCTATTAAACACTACAACCTTATAAGCTCTGGAATACAATAGACTATTATTATTATTGCACTGTTTTTTGAATATGTGTGTATGTGTATATATATATAAACATATGTGAGAACGTGTATATATATACTGAACTTTTTTTTTCTCTCTCTTGTTTATTATATTATTTACAGTGTATTATGTTTACATATTCTGTTGTGCTGCAGCAAGTAAGAATTTCAAGTCAAGTCGTCAAGTGAGTTTATTGTTATGTGTCCCTGATAGGACAATGAAATTCTTGCTTTGCTTCAGCACACAGAACATAGTAGGCATTGACTACAGAACAGATCAGTGTGTCCATATACCATTATATAAATATATACACACATGAATAAATAAACTGATAAAGTGCAGATAACAGATAATGGGGTATTAATAATCAGAGTTTTGTCCGAGCCAAGTTTAATAGCCTGATGGCTGTGGGGAAGCAGCTATTCCTGAACCTGGTTGTTGCAGTCTTCAGGCTCCTGTACCTTCTACCTGAAGGTAGCGGGGAGATGAGTGTGTGGCCAGGATGATGTCAGTCCTTGATGATGCTGCCAACATTTTTGAGGCAGCGACTGCGATAGATCCCCTCGATGGAAGGGAGGTCAGAGCCGATGATGGACTGGGCAGTGTTTACTACTTTTTGTAGTCTTTTCCTCTCCAGGGCGCTCAAGTTGCTGAACCAAGCCACGATGCAACCGGTCAGCATGCTCTCTACTGTGCAACTGTAGAAGTTAGAGAGAGTCCTCCTTGACAAACCGACTCTACGTAATCTTCTCAGGAAGTAGAGGCGCTGATGTGCTTTCTTGATAATGGCATCAGTGTTCTCGGACCAGGAAAGATCTTCAGAGATGTGCACCCCCAGGAATTTGAAGCTCTTGACCCTTTCAACCATCGACCCGTTGATATAAACGGGACTGTGGGTCCCCATCCTACTCCTTCCAAAGTCCACAATCAGTTCCTTGGTTTTGCTGGTGTTGAGGGCCAGGTTATTGTGCTGGCACCATATGGACAGTTGCTCGATCTCTCTTCTATACTCTGACTCATCCCCATCAGTGATATGTCCCACCACAGTGGTGTCGTCAGCGAACTTGATGTTGGAGTTCGCACTGTGACCGGCTACGCAGTCATGAGTATAGAGTGAGTACAGCAGGGGGCTGAGCACGCAGCCTTGAGGTGCTCCCGTGCTGATTGTTATCGAGGCTGACACATTTCCACCAATACGAACAGACTGTGGTCTGAGAGTGAGGAAGTCGAGGGATCCAATTGCAGAGGGATGCGCAGAGACCCAGTTCTGCGAGTTTGATAACCAGCTTGGAGGGGATGATTGTATTAAATGCCGAGCTGTAATCGATGAATAACAGCCTGACATATGAATTTCATTGTTCTGCTGGGACACATGACAATAAAACACTCTTGACTCTTGACCCACAGTCAGGATTGAACCCGGGTCTCTGGCGCTGTGAGGCAGCAACTCTACCGCTGCGCCATTATCGCATACCAAAATGAAAACAGAAAATGGCTTGAATCGTGCTGGAGATGGACCTGACCCTCCAAGTGCAGCCCCCAGATCTACTGGAATAGGCTTATGGCCACCCTTAACTTTCTCCCCATCATTCAGCAAATCCGTCCAGAGTAGCAAGGACCTCAGGTGGTGGAATCTGAGTCCCAGTCCCCAGATCTTCACTTTTATGCGCTTCAAAAGTGCATTCTTTGGAGACAAAAACTATGTTGCATTATTTTTTTTGTATGGTTTTTTAACTTTTTTTTGTATGAATTTTTACTTTTGCTTTGCACGAATGATTAAAAAACATACATATTACATGGCTGGAAAACAAAATAGACATTTGACAAAATAGACAAAATGACATTGGACTTCGAACAACATGAGTTGTTGCAGACTTTGCCAACTCAAAATGGCTTTGGTGGTCAGAGCCCTTCAGCAAAACATAAACTACATTTAATTGATTAAAAGAATTAGAAGTTACCTAAAAATAATTAAAATTCCAAACGATAAATGCGGGCAGGATATGACAAATTTCTCGACTCATGAAAGGTCACTTTTGTTTTTATGTGCTACTGGCTATGGATTAGACTCAATCCACCCGTTCAACAAGGGTGGTTATTACTGACGTTCAATGCTTTCACACATTTGTATTTGTTTGGAGTGGGTTTCTTAATGTTACAGTTATTGAGCGCTATCCAGCCAGATGATAACATACATGAGAATTCGCTAGAATTTAGAAGATTGAGGGGGGATCTTATAGAAACTTACAAAATTCTTAAGGGGTTGGACAGGCTGGATGCAGGAAGATTATTCCCGATGTTGGGGAAGTCCAGAACCAGGGGCCACAGTTTAAGGATAAGGGGGAAGTCTTTTAGGACCGAGATGAGAAAAACATTTTTCACACAGAGAGTGGTGAATCTGTGGAATTCTCTGCCACAGAAGGTAGTTGAGGCCAGTTCATTGGCTATATTTAAGAGGGAGTTAGATGTGGCCCTTGTGGCTAAAGGGATCAGAGGGTATGGAGAGAAGGCAGGTACCGGATACTGAGTTGGATGATCAGCCATGATCATATTGAATGGCGGTGCAGGCTCGAAGGGGCGAATGGCTTACTCCTGCACCTATTTTCTATGTTGCTATGTTTCTATGAGTGCAAACATATCGTAAGGAGTACAACAGCTAGTGCAAAAGAGAAAGGAAATGGAGTGCAAAATATAAATGGAGTTACAACTCCAGAGAAAATGTAGATTTTAAAAAAGTGCAAGGGCCATAACGAGGTGGATTGGAAGATCAGGAATACATCCTTAGCGTATGAGATATGAAGCATGGATATGTCCCTCAGTGAGTTGCTGGAGTATGATCTAACAAAAAATGAGAGAGCTATTTCAAGAAAAGATGATAAATATTTACAGCAACTAAAGCAAGCCTTTGATAGGACCAGTGTTGGTGACAAGAGGTGTAGGAAAGAACTGCAGATGTTTTGTGTCTACCATAGATGACAGGAGGGTGGGATGGAAGATTGCAACCTTCACCTGGTCCGCCCTGTTTCAACGAATGCAATCAACCTGGCGTGCACAATCAAATAAGATCAAATAGAACAAGTTTTCCTACAACTTTAGGCTGTGCATACCATAGGCAAGAAGAAGCTGACAGGAGGGTTGTCGATCGGGTGTACTGCATTCTTGCTTCAAACAATTGACAGTGCCAAAAATTTATTGTGTGGAATTTGGAACAGATTGGGAATCAATTGGTAGACAAAGGGAATATCTGCTGTGTAGAAACACCCAATTAGGCAGCTTTGACTGCAACATGTTTCTCTGTCAGAGCTGTGAATCTCTTTTTGATCTTCTATGTTGGTTTTCCAGGTTATCCCATTGATAGAGCACTGGTTGACAACGTTTTTTTCAAAGGCTTTGATTGTTCACATAAATGTAAGTTAACTTCAATCCAAAGCGTAAAGACTTCAGTACAAACCTCATTGAGCAATGCAAGTAACGTCCTCCCCACTCACACTCATGCTTCGAGAGATTCCCAGCCTTAAAGTACGATGTAGCTTGTTATATAAAGTGGATTCCTGAAAATCTTTCCTACCATAACCACCCCTCCCTCCACAGGCACTTATCCTTTCAACTGCAGGAGATGTAACACCTGTCCCTGTACCTCCAGCCTCACATCCATCCAGGGACCCCAGTAGGTCCATCCAGGAGAGTCAGGGGTTCACATGCATCTCTAACCTCAACCATTGTATTTGGTGTTCCCAATGTGGCCTCCTTTACATTGACCTGTGCCTCAGTGCATGTTAACCTAACACAGGGTGGGGGGGGGCCAAGTTGATGGGAATGTGGGGAGAATGAAATAGATTAACGTTGGATAAATGCCCCTCAAAGGGGGACTTGATGGTCCACATGACTCTATTGATCAATTGACTCAATTGGGGCGGCATGGTGGCACAGCGGTAGAGTTGCTGCCTCACAACGCTTGCAGTGCCAGAGACCAGGGTTCGATTCCGACTACAGGTGCTGTCTGTACAGAGTTTGTACATCCTCCCAATGACCGTGTGGGTTTTCTCCGAGATCTTCGGTTTCCTCGCACACTCCAAAGACGTACAGGTATGCAGGTTAATTGGCTTGGTGTAAATGTGCAAATTGTCCCTAGTGTGTGTAGGATAGTGTTGATGTGCGGGGATCGCTGGTCAACGTGGACTCGGTGGGAGGAAGGGTCTGTTTCCGCGCTGTGTCTAAACTAAACTAAACTAAAAAAGAGCTTCTGTGCTGCTTTTATGACGTAAAGGTCGGAATTTTCTGTAGATGCAGCGCGGAAACAGGCCCTTCAGCCCACCGAGTCCACGCCGACCAGCGATCACCAGCGATCATCCCCTATCCCACACACTGGGGACAAGTTACAAATTACTTACCAAAGACAATTAACGTACAAACCTGTGCATCTTTGGAGTGTGGGAGGAAACCGGAGAAAACCCACGCAGTCAGAGGGAGAACGTACAAACTCCACACAGACAGCACCCGTAGTTAGGATTGACTCCGGTTATCTGGCGCTGTAAGTCAGCAAATCTACTGCCGCGCTACCCTGTGCTTCTCCAGCTCCAATCTCAATGCATTTCTTAGACAGACACAAAGTGCTGGAGCAACTCAGCGGGACAGGCTGCATCTCTGGAGAGAAGGAATGGGTGACATTTTGGGTCGAGACGATGCATTTCCTTCACCCCACCAGCCTCCACATCCAACACATCTTTCCCCAACTTTTCCGCCCCTTCGACGAGATCCCACCACCAACCGCGACTTCCCAGTCCACATCTCCTCCCTCTTTCCCCAGAGACCGCGCTCTCTGCAACTCCTTGGTTCATCATCCCTCACCACCCAAATCACCATCCTCCCCGGGCACTGCCCCCTGCAATAGCCGGAGATGTAACATCTGCCCCGACACCTGTTCTCTCACTCCCATCCAGGGCCCCAGCAGCCCTTCCAGGTGAGACAGAGGGCCACGTGCACCTTGTCCAGCCTCCTCTACTGCATATGGTGCTCCCGATGTGGCCAGACCAAGATCAAGACATCAGCAAGGCCAAGAGTAGACATGGTGACCATTTCACTGATCACATGCGCTCAGCCCCCCCAAGAGCTTCTGGTTGCTAACTATTTTAACTCCCCTTCCCATTCCCATATGGACCTTCCTGTCCTGGGAATCATCCATTGGCAGAGTGAGACCACACACAAACCCACGGAACAGCACCTCACATTCTGCTTGGGTAGATTACAACCCAACAGCGTGAACATTGCAAGATACAAAGTGTTGGAGTAACTCAGCGGGTCAGGCAACATCTCTGGAGAAGATGGATAGGTGACGTTTCAGGTCAGGACCCTTCTTCAGAAACCCGACCCAACCTGAAACTTCACTTATCCATGTTCTCCAGAGATGCTGCCTGACCCGCTGAGTTACTCGAACTTCAACTCCCCCTCCCATTCCGAATCTGACCTCTCCGTCCTGGGCCTCCTCCATGGCCAGAGTGAGCACCACCGTAAATTGGAGGAACAGCACCTCATATTCTGCTTGGGCAGTCTGCACCCTAGTGGCATAAACATTGAATTCACCAATTTCCGGTAGCCCTTGCTGTCTCCTCCCCTTCTCAGCTCTCCCTCAGCCCTCGGACTCCTCCTCTTCCTTTTTCCTTTCTTCTCCCCATCCCTCCCCCCCCCCCCCCCCCCCCCACCCTACATCAGTCTGAAGAAGGGTTTCGGCCTGAAACGTTGCCTATTTCCTTCGCTCCTTAGATGCTGCTGCACCCGCTGAGTTTCTCCAACACCTTTGTCTACTCAAACACTTTGTGTCTTTTTTTCGTAAACCAGCATCTGCAGTTCCCTCTGAAGAAGGGTCTCGACTGAGTTACTCCAGCATTTTGTGTCTATCTGCAGTTCCTTGTTTCTACATTCTCATCCAAATTGCTAATAGAGACAAATAACTGCAGACCTGACAATGAACCCTTGTAATATCCAGGGGTTGCTCCAACGGAGAGAAAGCAAACACAACCTGAGGGGAACCTATATATTCGAAAAACTGGCAATAAGAACTAATGCAAAACTCCATTGTGTTCCAGCAAAGGGTGTTAGTCTCTGGAATAACTGCCATGATGAGCTGAAAAAATGTAAGACTCTATTCAAACTAAAAACACTCTTCAGAAACAAAAGATTGAATGGTTATGAGCTGGACCAGTGATTTTCTTTTCTGTTTGGTTATTTCTTGTTTGTGGACTGTTCAACAGATTTTGGGTCCATTTGTTCCCATTATTTTGTTTTTCCATGAAAATGTATAGAAAATAAGAGGGGGTAGGACCAGAAAAGTTTTCGAACTTCTTCTTACCCCTTTTGAACATGAACGATATTATTTGTATTATTTGAGTTACTTATTTGTTTGTTTTCCTTTGTGTTTTCTTTTCTTTTTTATTGCTTATAAGTTTATTTGTGTTTGTATTTTTTTTTAACATGTTCAATAAATATGAACAAATAATTTTTTTTTTTTTTTTAAACCTGCAGAACAGCACTGGTCAAAGACTTTCTCCCCATTGATGACAGATAGATATTAGCTAGACCCTAGGGATAACACCTCGTTTTATTCTTCAAAATAACGCCATGGGATATTTTGTATCCACCCAAGAGAACAGAGGGGGCCCAACTTAATGCCTCACTTGTAAAAGTTCCACACCCTTCGAGTATTGAATGTCAGCTTTTCAATAAACAAAGGGTGGTGTGTGTATGGAACGAGCTGCCAGTGGAGGTAGTTGAGGCAGGGACTATCGCAACGCTTAAGAAACAATTAGACAGGTACATGGATAGACATAAAAAGCTGGAGCTACATATTGGGCCAGGTGGGATCTCTGGAGAAAAGGAATAGGTGACAAGACCTTCCTCAGACATGGATAGGATGTTTAGAGGGAAGTGAGCCAAACGCAGGCAGGTGGGGCTAATGTAGATGGGACATGTTGGTTGGTGTGTGCAAGTTGGGCTGAGGGGCCTGTTTCCACGCTGTAAGACTCAATGGAGATGGACGGGGAACAGAAAGGGATGGAGTGGGGGGGGGGGATTAAATGTATCATCATCTCCTAATGTCAATGAGAAGTAAATAACAAGTGCATCTGTTATGCGAGCAGTGACGAAGTGTTTAAGAAGGAACTGCAGATGCTGGAAAATTGAAGGTAGACAAAAGTGTTGGAGAAACTCAGCGGGTGCAGCAGCATCTATGGAGCGAAGGAAATAGGCAACTATTCCTTCGCTCCATAGATGCTGCTGCACCCGCTGAGTTTCTCCAGCACTTTTGTCTTCCTGTGAGCAGTGACTCTATTCTCCACCTTACCTCTGACGGAAGGAAATTTTTCATCAGCTGAGTGTCGAACCTACCCTCGGTGATTCCAGTGAGACAGCCCAGATAACACTTAGAAAGCAAGGCATGAACGCTTTGTGTATGTGTTCTGGTGAGAAGCCTGTAATGAGTCCGTTGCCATTCCAGCAAGAAGCTGGATTCTTAAATAAGTTGGATGTTGGTATCATTTTATACCAGCAATAATTTACTTTTGTATATAAGGAATCAGTTTATTTTATCTCCCAGCTTCGTGGCACAAGCTCTTTTCCTGCTTTGGGATTTCTTTTGAGTCCCAGATGAAATGAAAAAGCATTTCACAATCTCTCTGCTGCTGATTCAGTTCCCTGTTCTCCAACAAATGCAATTTCAGATTACTTTATCCAGGTTTATAAAGATGAGTTTTTTTCTAAACTGGTTTCTAGGGTGACGAGCGTAATGAGTTTCTTGTTCAGTAATGCCTGCGGCCGTGGATTCTGTCTGTGATGGGAGCTGATTTTCGTTTACCTGCCTCTGACTCACTGAAAGACTGCGATCGATTACTCTGTAGATGGAGATTTGTTCTTAATCAAAATGGTGTTGGGATCAATCTGTCGTAAACTGGGAGACTAAACTTTGAGAGTTTAAGACTCCAACAAGTGATGCTATTAGGTACTGTTAAAGGTCCTCTGATGTTGGGATTTCTTTCATGTAGAACAGAACCTCAAACAAACAAAAGAGACTGCAGCCTCAATAGTAGTGAACCTTGAATGACTATGATCTTTTCAAAAGCTTTGAAGAGCTTAAACTCAAGCCTCAGCATGAAGCTCTGCCACGGAGTCTTCAAAGCTGTTAATCGCTTCCTGTTCTAATTAACAACAGCAATCTGATTTTCAAGCTGGTTTAACTCTAGGAAGTAAATTTGGTATGTAAAGAAAACCAAAGGAAGGGTGGGAAATGAGAGATGTTATCAGAAGAGCAGGATGCCTGCAAGCGACAAGCATGGCTTGAAAACATGCTAATATTATTACTGGGCAGCAGCATTTCCACCACTATCGTCAGACTGGTCAGCTATAAGAGGTCTCTTCACTCAGCCATGGAGTCACACACAGCCCTTCGGCCCAACCCATTCCTACTGACCAAAATGCCCCATCCATTCTAGTCTCATTTGGTTTAGTTTAGAGATACAGCGTGGAAATAGGCCCTGTGGCCCACCAATCCACGCCGACCAGCGATCCCTGCAGACTAACACTATCCTACACACTAGGGACAATTAACAATTTTTACCAAAGCCAATTAACCTACAAACCTGTACGTCTTTGGAGTGTGGGAGGAAACCGGAGCACCTGGAGAAAACCCACGCAGGTCACAGGGAGAACGTGCAAACTCCTTACAGACAGCGCCCGTAGTCAGGATTGAACCCAGGTCTCTATCAGTATAAGGCAGTAGCTCTACCGCTGCGCCACCGTGTTGCCCATTTGTCATGTCTGGCACACATCCCTCTGAACCTTTCCTATCCATGTACCTGTCCAAGTATGTTTTCATGTTATTATAGTACCAGGTTTAACTACCTCCTCTGGTTGCTTGTTGCATAAAACAGGTTCCATTCAATCTTCCCCCTCTACCTGGTGTAGATCAGCTGCCACAAGGTGACACAAGGAACTGCAGATGCTGGAAACTTGAGCAGAACTAAAGTGCTGGAGTAACTCAGTGGGTCGGGCAACATCTGTGGGCGGAATGAACTGGCGGAACTTCGGTTTGAAAGCTTACTCCAACCAGATCAGAGTAGGGTGGAGGGAGACTGAAAAAGAATGGTGGCGGTGGGACAAAGCCTGGCAAGAGATGAGTGACACAGGTGTGGGGAGGAGGGGGTGATGGGCAGGTGGGTGGAGTAAGCGACCAAGGGTAAAGGAGGCAAAAGGGTCTCAGACCAAGGGAGAAGAGAAGTGAAATGTATGACTAGAGAGGGAAATACGGGTGGATGTGGAAGGGGTGGGGTGGGGAGGGGAAGGGAGGTGATTGAAAGGGGGATGTGGGATTTGGAGATTGAAGATGAAGGCCCTGTCCCACTATACGAGTTTACCCAAGAGCTCTCCTCAGTTTAAAAACAAATCAAACTCGTGGTAAGTACGTAGAATGTACGTAGCGGGTACGTCGGAGCTCGTGGATGTCTCGTAGCGGCTCGTAACGCTAACGGCAGGTACTCGGGAAACGCGGAAACTCGTGAAGTTTTTTCAACCGTGTGAAAAATTTCCAAGAGTAAAAAAATACTCGTGATGAAGTACCGCGAGTTTTGATTTTTTTTAAACTCGGGAGAGCTCTTGGGTGAACTCGCATCATGGGACAGGGGCTTGAGTGTACTTCTTCTTGCGTATGGCGTGCACAGCCTAAAGTTGTAGGACAACTTGTGCTACTTGATCTTATTTGATTGTACACACCAGGTTGATGGCATTCGTCGAAAAAGGGCGGACCACGTGAAGGTTGCAATCTCCCACCCAAGATGTGTGTACGAAGGAGGGGAAAGGGGAAGGGTAACTGGTGGGGAGGGCGGTGGGAGAAATGGGTGCAGATGGGGGGTGGGGTGGGGTGTTGGGGGGTACAGGAAAGAGAGAGGGGGTGGGGAGGCATGACTTGAAATTGGATAATTCTACGTTCATGCCGTTGGGTTGTAAGCTACCCAAGTGGAATACGAGGCGCTGTTCCTCCAGTTTGAGTGCGTCGTCACTCTGGCAATGGAGGAGGCCCCAGGACAGAAAGGTCGGCATGGGAAGGGGAGCACAGAGGTCGGTCATCATCTTAATCAAATTCATACTTCATTTGCCAAGTATGTTTTGCAACATATACGAGGAATTTGATTTGCCATACAGTCATACCAATAAAAGACACCAAGACACACTAAATATATTTTAACATAAACATCCACCACAGTGACCCCTCCACATTCCTCACTGTGATGGAAGGCGAAAAAAAGTTCAATCTCTCCCATCTTTGTCCTCCAGCGGTCGGGGGCCTCTAACCTTCCGTTGACGGGACGATCTTACTCCCGTAGCCGGCAGCGGGCCTCCTCATCGGGGCGATCAAGCTCCTGCATCGGTGGGGGAATCTCAGTTCCCCTGTGCCGGGCGATCTACCCGGTTCGGGGCTGGTCCAACGTCGTACGGCTTTTGGAGACTTCCCGACATGGCTGGACATCGTTGTGCCCTTGCACACACGGGCAGCAGTAAGAAAAAAACCTCAATGCCGAACGATTTTGTATTTTGTGAGGAGCACCTTGAGCTCAGCGACGCGATAAAGCCAGGATTTATCTCAGATACAGCATCTTAGTCAGAATTGACTGAAAGAAGCTGAAGTAATTCACTCCATCGTCCAAGCAGTGTGGGGGGAAATACAATCTCATACCTGATATAACACTTATTATATCTGTATGGCGTTCTTGAGATGAAGCACCATTGATATAAATAAATGTTGAAATGTATGCTTCAAAGAAGTAAGCATTAGACTTGGGATCTATCTGAATGTGCTTTTGACCGCAATGCCTATGATTCAGGTGCATTACTAAACTCTGTCACAAGTCTGTCCTTGAGTTCTTATTTGCAAGCCCATGCACTGTGTAATAACCTATTACTGTCCTTTCACTGTGGTGGTGAATTATTTTTTGCCGTGGCATTCAAATGCATTTTCAGATTCTCAAAAGCCCGAGGTTTGAACAAAGAGCAGTGGCCCAGCTGAAGGTAATGCATTTAAAACAGCGAGATTATTTACTGAAGGATGGTATTCATTCGCAAACAATCTGCTCCAAATCAAGCCCGCCATCCCTCGATAAATGCACTGTGGATATTGCAATGCATGGATCACTGACCTCAGCTTCTGACGTAACACGAGTGCTCTTAGTTTAGTTTAGGTTAGTTTAGAGATACAGCGCGGAAACAGGCCCTTTGGCCCACCGAGTCCGCGCCGGCCAGCGATCCCCGCGCACTAATGCTACCCTACACACACTAGGGACAATTTTACACTTAAACCAAGCCAAGTAACCGACAAACCTGCACGTCTTTGGAGTGTGGGAGGAAACCGTAGGCCTCGGCGAAAACCCACACGGTCACGGGGAGAACGTACAAACTCAGTGCAGACAGCACCCGTAGTCAGGATCGAACCCGGGTCTCTGGCGCTGTGAGTCAGTAGTTCTACCTCTGCGCCACCGTGCCACCCTAAATGTTGTCTATTTAACACCCACCCCAATAACACATGAACGGGGACATAAGAAATCTTCTGAAATCTTATCCGAGCTGGCACGGAGCTTGGTGGAGGAGATCAGAAAAGGTGTTCCTTTCTCAAGAAGACAACCTCCATTTGTTTAGCGGTGTGAGGTGGGGGTGAAGGGGGAGTGGGCTTCCTAGACCATAATTTAAAAATAACAAACTAAAAAACCCATCAAACGGCACACTTGCGAACAAAAGTCATCTCAGTGAGAAATAATAGAAACCATTGATTTTATTTCTGTGGCCAGGGTCTCGAGCGTACGTTATGTAGCATAGTTGCAAGGCGATGTGGTTATCCTATACAGAACACACTGCACTGTGCTAAGGGCATTGTGCTTCTTTCTTCTGGAGGAGAAAAATAACATGACACTCTCACAAATTGCTTTTCCCCACAACGCGTCCCCCAGAACAGTGGCGAGGGAAGCATTTGAAGCAGTTGGTGCAAAATAATCTGAATGACCCAATGATGTTAGAGCGGCAAGGTGGCGCAGATAATCCTGCAACAATGGCATCCTTTGCGTAAGAAGGAACTGCAGATGCTGCTTTAAACCGAAGATAGACGCAAAAAGCTGGAGTAACTCAGCGGGACAGGCAGCATCTCTGGGGAGAAGGAATGGGTGATGTTTCGGGTCTGAGGAAGGGTCTCGACCCGAAGTGTCACCCATTCCTTCTCTCCAGAGATGCTGCCTGTCCCGCTGAGTTACTCCAGCGCTTTGTGCCTATCTATGGCGTCGTTTGCTGCCGGGGTTCGTGGTGTTTAGTACTCCCGTGGTGGTCAGAAAATGAAATTACTCTTGCATGGCAGGAAAAGAAGCAGCCAATAAGCACTCAGCAAAGTATTAAAGTTGGCGTGGCGGTAGAGGTGCTGCCTCACAGCGCCAGAGACCCGGGTTCGATCCTGACTACGGGTGCTGTCTGTACAGAGTTTGTACGATCTACCCGTGACCACGTGGGTTTTCTCCGGATGCTCCGGTTTCCTCCCTCACTCCAAAGACGTACAGGTTTGTAGGTTAATTGGCTTGGTACAATTGTAAATTGTCCCTAGTGTGTGTGGGATAGTGTTAGTGTGCGGGGATCACTGGTCGGGGGGAACTCGGTGGGCCGAAGGGCCTGTTTCCACGCTGTATCTCTAAACTAAACAAAAAAGATGTCAATGCACCTTTATTGTCACATGTAGATGTGTACAGTGAAGTTATTTTTCTTGCCCACCACCCACTATAGGTTGTGTATTGTTCTAAATATATGTAGATTAATTATACCTTCACTTTTTTTTAATTTCTTTAACGTCTGTATCACTGAGCAACATGAAACATCTAGGAGGAATGGTGGATGCTTTAGTACATAAAGGTGCAGCCTCAGTGGTTACATAGATACATAGAAAATAGGTGCAGGAGTAGGCCATTCGGCCCTTCGAGCCTGCACCGCCATTCAATATGATCATGGCTGATCATCCAACTCAGTATCCCGTACCTGCCTTCTCTCCATACCCCCTGATCCCTTTAGCCACAAGGGCCACATCTAACTCCCTCTTAAATATAGCCAATGAACTGGCCTCAACTACCCTCTGTGGCAGAGAGTTCCAGAGATTCACCACTCTCTGTGTGAAAAAGTTTTTCCTCATCTCGGTCTTAAAGGATTTCCCCCTTATCCTTAAGCTGTGACCCCTTGTCCTGGACTTCCCCAACATCGGGAACAATCTTCCTGCATCTAGCCTGTCCAACCCCATAAGAATTTTGTACGTTTCTATAAGATCCCCTCTCAATCTCCTAAATTCTAGCGAGTATAAGCCAAGTCTTTCCAGTCTTTCTTCATATGAAAGTCCTGACATCCCAGGAATCAGTCTGGTGAACCTTCTCTGCACTCCCTCTATGGCTATAATGTCCTTCATGTTGGACGTCCTTGTTGATCCTGTCGTGTGGATTTGGCCTTGGGTTCGATGGGAATCCCAGTTTTTGTTGATCAGTCCCAAGCAAAGCACTAAACAGAGTGGATAGAACACAATGGCGCAGCGGGTAAAGCTGATGCCTCACAGTGCCTGAGATCCGGGTTCATTCCAGAACACTAGTGCTGTCTGTGTGGTGTTTGCATGTTCTCCCTGCTACCACATGGCTTTCCTGTGGGTGCGCCGGTTTCCTCTCACATCCCAATGACGTGCGGGTTTGTGGGTTCATTGGCCTCTGTCAATTGCCCCGCGTGTGTGCAGAGTGGATCAGAAAGTGGGATAACAAAGAACAAGTGGGAACGGGTGATCGATGGTCGGCGTGAAGTGTTGTCTCTCTCAGCTAAATAGTGTAGGATGGAGCTGCAGATGCTGCTTTAAACCGAAGATAGACACAAAATGCTGGAGTAACTCAGGCAGCATCTCTGGAGAGAAGGAATGGGTGATGTTTTGGGTGGAATCGTGCCCAAGAGTCAGAGAGTGATACAGTGTGGAAACAAGCCCTTTGACCCAACTTGCCCATGCCAACCAATATGCCTCATCTCTCCGCTGCCATCAGGTAGAAGGTACAGGAGCCTGAAATCTGCAACATCCAGGTTCAGGAATAGCTGCTTCCCCACAGCCATCAGGCTATTAAACACAACTTCAAACAAACTCTGATCTATAACAGCCTATTGCACTTTATCTGTTTATTGATGTGTGTATATATATATATATATTCTATGGGTATATGGACACACTGATCTGATCTGTATTTATGACTACAATATCCTGTTGTGCTGCAGCAAAGCAAGAATTTCATTGTCCTATCTGGGACACATGACAATAAACTCTCGTGACTTGACTCATCTACTCTTGCCCTACCTGCCCCAGTATGGCCCATATCCCTCTAAACCTATCCTATTCATGTACCTGTCTAAATGTTTCTGAAACGATGTGACAGTATTTTCGTGATTATACCAACGTAACACCCGTTCTCTTGATTCAACAGTATTGAATGCGTTGTCCTTTGCTATGTAGCTGTGGACATATCCCTGCCCGTTCTTATTGGCAGACATTCAGATTTTGCAAGTGAAAAATCATCTTGCTAACGTCTCCACCATTATATTTTAGACCAAGTGTAAGCCCTTGAATTTGCAAAGGTTAAATTGTTTCCTTCCACCACCCATCAGTTCCATGCTCTTGGGAAGGGATAAGATTAGATGCAGGACAGGACAAGGAAATTGGAGTCACAAGAGATGACAGATGCTGGAATACCGAGCGAGAAACAGAAGGAACTCAGCGGATTGGGCAGCATCTGTGGAGGCAAACATGCATGGACATAAAGCTGGAGTAACTCAGTGGGACAGGCAGCATCTCTGGAGCGAAGGAATGGGTGGCGTTCCGGGTCGAGA
>JAXLNO010000819.1:256045-257965 GCA_038087875.1 Malacoraja senta | reverse complement strand
ACAGCACCAGGGGAAAGGACACCTGTCCCATACTGTCAAAGGTGAGATGATTCAACCAATGTTGGGGGAGTGTAGGAAGAAACTGCAGATGCTAATTTAAACTGAAGATAGCCACAAAAAAGCTGGAGTAATTCAGTGGATCAGACAGCATCTGTGGAGATAAGGAATAGCTTTAGTTTAGTTTAGTTTAGAGATACAGTGCAGAAACAGGCCTTCGGCCCACCGTACCGCCCAGCAATCCCCGCACATTAGCACTACCCTATACACACTAGGGACAATTATACATTTACACCAAGCCAATTAACCTACAAACCTGTATGTCTTTGGAGTATTGGAGGAAACCAAAGATCTCGGAGGAAACCCACGCAGGTCACGGGGAGAACGTATAAACTCCGTACAGACAAGCACCCATAGTCAGAATCGAGCCCAGGTGTCTGGCCTTGTAAGGCAGTAGCTCTAACATTATGCCACCGTGCCGCCCAACTCAATGTGATAATTCAGGACTGGACCCTTCTTGAGACAGAGTCAGGGGAAAGGGAAATGAGAGATGTCGAGAGTGACATGGAGAGATATAGAATACATGAATGAACGATAGGCAAAAATGTAATGATGATAAAAGCCATTGTTAGCTGTGGGCTTGGTGAAAATTAGTTACAAAAAATGAAACTCACCAGGACGACAGTGAAACTAGTACAACAACTAGGGTGGGGGAGGGACGGAGAGAGAGGGGATGCAAGGGTTAGTTTAAGTTAGAGGAATCAATATTCATACTGCTGGGTTGTAAGCTGCCCAACTTGGATTTCAGGTAGCTTCTAAGCTTTAGACATAGGACAAAAAATAATCAGAAGCTGAATCTGTCCCCTTTCAGAAAGAGAGGCAAGGCCAAGATACTCTTGAAACCACGTCCACCATTGTTGTTGATGCGAAGTAAACTTGGTTTCTGCAAAGGTGAAGTTGTTAGTGCAGGCTGTCAGCATCGATAAAACTATGGGGAGCACTCTATGGAAGAAGGTACTGAAAAATTCATACGCGTTAGTCTTGCGTAAGAACTTTTGTGGTCAGTTACTCTTTATTCAACATTTACTTTCCAGGAAAAAAACACTGATTAAACAACAGCAGAATCCAATGTATCTAACAGACTCTCAAAAAGTCGTTGAGCTCGCAACTAGATGTCAAACTAGGAGCTGGAGAGACATGCTGCCATAACACATATTTACCTCCGATAATAGCACTGAAGCTGATTTAAGATTCAGGAGAGTTTATTGTCATGTGTCCCAGATAGGACAATGAAATTCTTGCTTTGCTTCAGCACAACAGAATATATTAGGCATGGATATATACAGAACAGAACTGATCAGTGTGACCATATACCAATGAATATATATATACACACATAAATAAACAGATAAAATGCAATGGGCTATTAAAGATCAGAGTTATGTTTGAGTTGTGTTTAATAGCCTGATGGCTGTGGGGAAGTAGCTATTCCTGAACCTGGATGTTGCAGATTTCAGGCTCCTGTACCTTCTACCTGAAGGTAGTAGGGAGATGAGTGTGTGGCCAGGATGGTGTGGGTCCTTGATGATACTGCCATCCTTTTTGAGGCCGCGACTGCGATAGATCCCCTCGATGGAAGGGAGGTCAGAGCCGATGATGGACTGGGCAGTGTTTACACTTTTTGCCGTCTTTTCCGCTCCTGGGCGCTCAAGTTGACGAACCAAGCCACGATGCAACCGGTCAGCATGCTCTCTACTGTGCACCTGTAGAAGTTAGAGAGAGTCCTCCTTGACAAACCGACTCTACGTAATCTTCTCAGGAAGTAGAGGCGCTGATGTGCTTTCTTTATAAGCATCTTTATAAGGTCCTGAGGTCATATGTGATAGGAACAGAATTAAGCCATTCAGCCCATCAAGTCTACTC
>JAXLNO010000819.1:233545-251045 GCA_038087875.1 Malacoraja senta | reverse complement strand
TGCCCAATATTAATTAATCAGTTTGCAATGACTTAAACACCAATTAAATCAATTATCAGGGAGTGGACAGGGTGAAAATTAGCCAGATGGTATTTGCAGCTTAATCAATGGTGAGCTGGAGTTGGGAGCTCACAATGCCCATCTGTGTTTGGGAGCAGTGCAGGAGCTGAAGATACCATCAGGGAAAACACAGCCGCTTCTGTACGATACGATACAACACGATGAAACTTTATTCATCCCCGGAGGGAAATTGGTCAGCCGACAGTCACAACACACAAGGTACACGAAAACCTGAAATTAAAAGTGAAAACGAAAAGAAAAATGCAAGCGACTGTTGTCTGGCTCACCAGACAAACGAGCAAACAAACACAGACTTATCCGCTGGGCAGCAGATTCTAAACTAGAGTGCCCCCCCTCCCCTCCCCTCCCCCACACTGTGTCCCCCATTCATCTCCCACCGTCCCTCAGGGGGGTCCCCCCCCACCGCACGCCGTGTCCTCCATTGTTCTTCTACCCCCCCCCCCTCACGCTCATCGGCTGCTGATCGTGTAGTGTAAGTGTACACCATAGGTGGGCAAAACACACTCAAAGATCATTAAAGCACATCATTGTCGTGTAAAGAGTCAAGTGTGTTTAATTGGCGTATGTACTGACAAATTAATAATCAAATTCTAACTTGCAGCAGCTGTAAAGGGCCTGTCCCACTTAGGCGATTGTTTTAGGCGACTACAGGCGACTAGGCTGTCACCACACAGTCGCTGGGGTGTCGCCTGTATGGTGGTGAGTCGTCTCCTCAGTCGCCCAAAAAGTCGTGGCGTTTTTCTGGTCGCCGCTGGATTTTGAAATGTCCAAAACTTTTTTGGCGACAGTCGGCGACAGTGGGCTTGTCGTAGCTTGACTTCGCCTGATGTAGGTGCTGCCGTAGGTTGTCGCCAAGATGGCGCAGGTTGTCACCGGTGCTGACTTCGGTGAATTCCATTGTCGTATTCGTCGGCAGTCGCCTAAAAAATTGCCGAAGTGGGACAGGTCCATTAGTCCAGTCGCCAGTTTTTCGGTGACCTGCTACGACTATGACAGTCGCTGGCAGTCGCCTGAAAATCGCCTTGTGGGACAGGCCTTAACAGGCCCATCTCTGGTACTGATGCGCTACTTTACTGAGGACTATATTCTGCACTGTGTATCTTTCCCTTTGCTCTACCTATTGTACTTGAGTTGGGCTTGATTGTGTCTATGTATGGTACCAAGAGCGGAACTCGCTATCAAAACATGGAGGGGACGGGGGACTCAATTTTTTGGCGGCCGCGCGCACATGCGCACACTCACAAACACACGCGCATGCGCACGCTCACACACACGCACGCGAAGCTTCGGAGGCTCAATCCAGCGCTAAATGCAGCTCAACTCTGCCTGTCTCACCGGGTTAACTACAGCCCTGGTTCTCCGCGCTGGCCATATTTCCCACAAGCCCAGGCAGGTTCACCTGGCGGGACAGGCAGAGTTGAGCTGGGTTTTGTGCTGTTTCTCTGCGCTGGCTGTGGACCTGGGGGCACAGCTCCCGTCTGACTCCCGACCTCTCTGGCCACCTCTCCGGGCACTCGGGACAGCGCCGGAGACCCGGCCGGGTCGATCCTGCCTGCGGATGAGGCGCAGGTCTGTGCCATGTCTCCCTCCTCCAATCATCGCGCCCTCGATCATCATTCCCACCCCCACTGTCTCGCGGAAAGCGGAGATTTTAAAATACGGATCACAAAAACTTGGGGGGGGATGTCCCCCACCTCTCAAAACATGGGGGGGACGTGTCCCTCTGGCCCCCCGGGTTTTCCGCCCCTGTAATGGTACTATTTAATTGGATTGGATAGCATGCAAAACAAATCTTTTCACTGTACCTTAGTATACGAGATCATAGTAACCCTACACCTAAACACAACACACACAAATCAATATAATGATAACAAATTCAAGAAATCGAGTCCATGCCAACCAGCGACCACCCCGTACACTAGCATTATCCTACACACTAGGGACAATTTACAATCACTATCGAAGTCAATCAATCTACAAACCTGTACGTCTTTGGAGTGCGGGAGGAAACCAGAGAACCCGGAGAAAACCCACGCTGTCACGGGGAGAACGCACAAAACTCCGTACAGACAGGATAGAACCTGGGTGTCTCTACCGCTGCGCCACCGTGCTGAGTTAGGAGGTTGTCACAGAGACCTTGGTGAGTATCGTTGCATTTTGTGGATAGCACTAACTGCAGGCCCAGCGGACAGGTGATGCAAAGTGTGAATGTTTAAGGTGGAGGCTGAATGTCAGTAAAGCTCATAATGTTCATGGCCAGTGAGCCCACAATGGTCTATTGTTGGCTGTGGAGGAGATGATAACGAAGGATATGAACAGTGAAATCATAGGAGTTCATCAGAGTGAGGCCATACGGCCCATCGACTCCACTCCGCCATTTATGGTGAATGATCAGCCATGATCACATTGAATGGCGGTGCTGACTCGAAGGGCCGAATGGCCTACTCCTGCACCTATTGTCTATTTAATCATGGCTGATCTATCTTTCCCTCTCAACCCCATTCTCTTGCCTTCTACTCATAACGTTTGACACCCGTACTAATCAAGAACCTGTCAATCTCCGCTTTAAAAATACCCAATGACTTGGCTTCCACAGCCTTCTATGGCAATGAATTCCACAGATTCACCACCCTCTGGCTAAATAAATGTCTCCTTATCTCCTTTCGGAAGGAACATCCTTTTATTCTTAGGCTGTGCCCTCTGGTCCTAGACTCTCCCACCAGTGGAAACATCATCTCCGCATCCACTCTATCCAGGCCGTTCACTATTCGGTAAGTTCGTGAAAGGCCTGGACAGAGTGGATGCGGAGAGAATGTTTCCACTAGTGGGACGATGATGGGTGCCACTTTATTGTCACGTGTATGGGACAGTGGTATTGGTACAGTGAAATTATTTGTTTTTGGATACCAAGTGTACAAAAGAGGCACCTTAAAGGCACTGACAAAGTTACTCATGCCTTCGTCGCACCCCCCCCCCCCCCGCTGGGACCCCCCCCCCCACTTTGATCCCGGTGGCCCCACCACGCCGGGTCCCCTTCTGTTCTCAGTGGCCCCTCCGCCCACACTGGCGTCCCCATTGAGTCAAGTAGATTGTTTTATCCAGATGTTGTCGTTAGTTGAGTGTTGTTGGGACGACACTCTTCTTTTCGTGTCCGTCTTGTTACAGATGTTGACCTCGCTGTCATCGTCCGTCCTGAAAGGAACGCAAGCTTCCGGCGACAATCAGTGCGAGCCATCGCGTGTCGCAGTAGATGATGGTGGGAGCAGAATTAGCACCAGTTTCCACTTGTCCAGGCACAATGTGAGTATCCCATCGCACTTGTGCCTTGGAGATGATGGAAGGTCTCGCGGCAGTCAGAGGCAACACGACAAAGAAAACACCACCAGTTTCCTTGTGAATATTCAGGTTTACACCAAGACAAGAGAGGTTTATTGTCATATGTCCCGGATGGGACAATGAAATTCTTACTTGCTGCAGCACAACACAATATGTGAATATGTAAACATGGTACATAATGGGGGAAGAGAAAAAAAATTACAGGATACAGGCCAAATAATAAATAAATCAAACAATTTTATTTTAATTACTATGTTGATTCCTTGGCATTCAATTAAGTAGGAAAAATAATGTTGTCCTTACAAATTACAACATTCTTTACAATGCTTAATGGAAACAGTGTCTGATGGCTGTGTTATACTTTGGAGAAGTGTAACACTGGCAAATTATAGTATGCAAAGTAAAAAAAAACTATAATGTTCTCACAAATTAGTAGCTGTAGCTAATAATTAGGAGTATGATGAACAGTCGGCACAAGCTGACAGGCTCTGGCATGTTATTCAATACCGGAATTATTTTGAAAATGTTCTTCTGAATGAAACAACACCCTTCGTGAACTTCAGCTTCTCCTAAACTTTGCTGCCGGGTTCCCCGAAAGGGCCTGTCCCACTTTCCCGAGTCATTCACCGATTCTCCCGAGTTTCCCCCTTGATTCAAACTCACAGAATGTTCGTAACGAGTCCGTAGGAGTCCGTGGATATATCGTAGCGGCTCGTTATGCCAGCCGTAGGTACTCTGGGCATCAGTTAAGTCGGGACGTTTTTTCCAGCCTGATATAAAATGTCCACGAGAAAAAAAATAGCCCCGTGTACCTACGCCTGGCATAACGAGCCGCTACGATATATCCACGGACTCCTACGGACTTGTTACGAACATTCTGCGAGTTTGAATCAAGGGGAAAACTCGGGAGAATCCGTGAATAACTCAGGAAAGTGGGACAGGCCCTTTACTCATCCCTCAACCCCGTCTTCACTCATCTACTACGGTTCCAGGATAAACAACACCTCAGGTTTACAATAGACAATAGACAATAGGTGCAGGAGTAGGCCATTCGGCCCTTCGAGCCAGCACTGCCATTCAATGTGATCATGGCTGATCATCCCCAATCAGTACCCCGTCCCTGCCTTCTCCCCATATCCCCTGACTCCGCTATCTTTAAGAGCCATATCTAGCTCTCTCTTGAAAGTATCCAGAGAACTGGCCTCCACTGCCCTCTGAGGCAGAAAATTCCACAGACTCACAACTCTCTGTGAGAAAAAGTGTTTCCTCGTCTCCGTTCTAAATGGCTTAACTCTTATTCTTAAACTGTGGCCCCTGGTTTTGGACTCCCCCAACATCGGGAACATGTTTCCTGCCTCTAGCGTGTCCAAACCCTTAATAATCTCAGGTTCGCATTTGTCTGACAGACAGACACAGAGTGCTGGAGTAACTCAGCGGGTCAGGCAGCATCTCTGGGGGAATAAGGAACAGGTGACTATTTCAGGTCGAGGCCCTTCTTCAGTCTGAGAGTCAGGGGAGAGGGAAACCAGAGGTGTGAAAAGGTACAGAATAAATCAGAGATGGCACTGATGGCCAGTGAGCCCACAATGGTCTATTGTTGGCTGTGGAGGAGATGATAACGAAGGATATGAACAGTGAAATCAGCAGGAAGACTAGGATCTGGGTCTGCCTTGCTTTCAAATCCTTCCAGGCTTTAGTCTTTGCCTTGCCCCGTAATCTCCTGCAGGCCTCTGAAATCATAAGTGATAGGAGTAGAATTAGGTCATTCAGCCCATAAAGTCTACTCCGCCATTCAATCATCTCACCCTCCTAACCCCATTCTCCTGCCTTCTCCCCATAACCTCTGACACCCGTACTAGTCAAGAAATCCCCAGACCATTCCCTAATTCTGCTCCCTTCAGCAACCCTGCACTTCCTCGCTCTCCATCATCCGCAGCTCTGCCTTCAGATGCAAGCCTCCCACCTCAGGAACTCCGTCCCTTAATGTGGTGGATAGGCTGGTGAATCTGTGGAATTCGTTGCCACACACGGCTATGGAGGCAAAGCCATTGGGTATTTTTAAGGTGCAGATTGTCAGATTCTTGATTAGAAAGGGTGTCAGGGGTTATGGGGAGAATGGGGTTGAAAATGAAAGATAGATCAGCCATGACTGAATGGGGCAGTAGACTTGATGGGCCGAATGGCCTAATTCTCCTCCGATATCTTATGAACATGTCTCTGCCTCTCTTTTTCTCTTGCTTCTTGACGCCTGCCAGTCACGCAACCTCTCAGTCAGCTGGCTTTATATCTTCACGTTTTATTGATTTATTATTTATTATTTATTTAGACATGTTAAGAAGAAGGAGTAAGCCATTTAGAGCGGAGATGAGGAAACACTTTTTCTCACAGAGAGTGGTGAGTCTGTGGAATTCTCTGCCTCAGAGGGCGGTGGAGGCCGGTTCTCTGGATGCTTTCAAGAGAGAGCTGGATAGGGCTCTTAAAGATAGCAGAGTCAGGGGATATGGGGAGAAGGCAGGAACGGGGTACTGATTGGGGATGATCAGCCATGATCACATTGAATGGCGGTGCTGGCTCGAAGGCCAAATGGCCTACTCCAGCACCTATTGTCTACTGTCTATTGTCTATTGTCTAAATACAGCGTGGAAACAGGCCCTTTGGCCCATTTAGTCCGTGCCGACCAACGGACCCATACCCATACCAATCACCGAGTTCTATCCTACCCTGAAGGGGCAATTTACAGAAGGCAATTAACCTACAAACCCGTACGTCTTTGGAGTGTGGGAGGAAATTGGAGCACCTGGAGAAAACCCACGTGGTCACAGGGAGAACGTACAAACTCTGCACAGACAGCACCAGTAGTCAGGATCGAACTCGGGTCCCTGGCGATGCAAGGCAGCAGCTCTACCGCTGCGCCACCGTGCCGAACATTATTTTTTCCATTTTTATTTAGCCACAAACCCTGAACAGTTTGTGGTTGAGGATTGTAGTTGTAGTTTGCTGTCAGGTTATGTTTAATGACATGCGTATAAAGTGCCTGGCAGTCTTCTGTTGAGTTAAAGGAGTAAAACCAATGAAAGTTATTGTTTGATACTTTCCTAGTCTTGTTTGTAGCATCGCTCGAAGTCAACAATTCCCGCTGACTCTATCCAGTCCTGGTGCTCTTGCCCCCATCTCCAGGAAACACCGGACAGTGATACCAGCCCGTGATGTCAGCCAGACCTCAGTTATTGCCCCAGGATGGGAAACAAGAGAGGAGACACTTCACCACTATATCCATCCTCTGTGAACCTGATTCAAGAATGGCTACGTGTTAGCAACGTGTTTGCCTCCTGACCCGTTGAGTTCCTCCAGCATTTTGTGTCTACCTTAAAGGGCCTGTCCCACTTGGGCGTCATTTGCGCGTCACGCAGATGGCGCGCGAAGATTTTGTACATCCCAAAATCCTGGGGCGCCGCGCACGACCGCCCGTCACGGCCTACGTCACCACGCTCGCGTAATGCGCACCATGCGCTCATAAGTCGTGCGTCGTGACGCGTAAATGATGTCGCGTAAATTACACGTAAATTACGCCCAAGTGGGACAGGCCCTTCAGTGTAAACCAGCATCTGCAGTTCCTTCCCACACATATATGAAAGGACATTCTGTTTTCATAGATGCTGCCTGACCCCGCGTGAAGTTTCCAAGACTGGAGTCCACTACCTTCAACTGGATGGTTGAAATCCAACATATAAAATCACAGCCCTCAACACAAAGAGAAGCTGATAGTGGTGGGGTTGGTTTATGGTCCTTTGTCATGAATTAAAACAAAAGGATACTAAAAAATAAATGAGTCATTCCTAAGGCGTTGATGATGCTAATTCTGCCTTCCTCTCCTCGCTCAGTGGAACAACACAAAGACTCCAGTCCAAATTTTATGCATCGAGGTCAAAATACTTGCTAAAATTGATCATTCCTGCTTCTAAGTATTTACTTTCCAACGGCAACATGCCTCACTGCTCCCTTCGCACCTTTTCTGTCCTGTTGCCGAGGTCATGAATTATTCAGCTGATTTTAATTGGATTGTTATTTGAATAATTGATCAGATTGGCTTCCACCTTCCTTCAACTGGATCATTTAATTGATTCCTGCCCTTTTAAATCTGCCCTGAGAAAATATTCCTGTGTCTTCTGGGTCATTTGAGCCACGTGAGTTGTTGTCTCTGCAAGAGGCACTTGTGAAATTTATTCTCATCTTTTTGGATTTGATTTAGTGCATTTTTATTCAGCTCATTAATAACTGGTATCTCCCCCCCCCCCCCCAACCCCTTCATATTTATTCATGTGCATTATTTAACTAGAGCAGTGATCCCATGCTCATTACATGGGTTCTTTATCCTGTTTGTTTTTGGTCGGCTGTGGATGTTGAGAGGGCAAGGAGCTTGGAATCTTAATGCAAGGTGGACATGTTGCGGCAAAACAGATGTCCATTTGGCCCATTGGGTTGATGCTGGCTTCAATAAGGGCAATTTCACACACTCTTTCCTTCCTGCAGCTTTGCAAATTGCAGATAGACACAAACATTTAGAAGGATGAGAGGGTATCTTATAGAAACGTATAAAATTATAAAAGGACTGGTCAAGCTAGGAAAAATGTTCCCGATGTTGGGGGAGTCCAGAACCAGGGGCCACAGTCTAAGAATAAAGGGGGTGCCATTTAAACTGAGATGAGAAAAAACTTTTCCACCCAGAGAGTTGCGAATTTGTGGAATTCTTGCCACAGAGGGCAGTGGAGGCCAAATCACTGGATGGATTTAAGAGAGGGTTCGATAGAGCTCTAGGCACTAGCGGACTCAAGGGATTTGGGAGAAGGCAGGCACGGGTTACTGATTGTGGACGATCACAATGAATGGCAGTGCTGGCTCGAAGGGCCAAATGGCCTCCTCCTGCACCTATTTTCTATGTAAAATGCTGGAGTAACTCAACGGGACAGGCAGCATCTCTGGAGAGAAAGAATGAGTAACGTTTTGGGTTGAGACCCTTGTTCAGGCTGAGACTGAGAGTCAGGGGAGAGGGAAACTGGAGATATGGAAGAATACGACGAGAATGTAAGGTGTGAAAATGGCAGATAAAAGCAGCTTGTGTTTGAAGGAAATTATGAATGGTTCATTGTTGGCTGGGGGGGAAGGTGACATACAAGCTACTAGTTGGAGAACTAGGGTGGGGGAGGAATGGAGAGAGAGGGAAAGCAAGGGTTACTTGTCATTGGAGAAATCAATGTTCATACTGCCGGCTTGTAAAGAGCCCAGGTGAATTGAGGTGAAGTCCATTTGGCCCATTGTGTTGATGCTAGCTTGTCTAAGAGCAATTTCACTTCCTTCCCTCAAGCTTTGCAAATTGAAGGTTTGCTTTCACCACCTCTATAGTCAATGAATCTCTTTCAGGTTGAGCAAAAAAAATGCTTTGCATTTCTTTGTATTTTTAGCATCAAATCTTTACATTGAAATCAACTGGTGGAGAGATTCAAGAATGCTTAATTGCCATAAGTAGCCGATAAATGTGGCAATTATTTGGTATATATTACAATTAAACACTCTTGATTCATTAGGAGCAACAAACTACCTGACAATGGGAAGAATGTCCTTCAGTTTATATAATCTTAACCAGCAATGATCTATCAAATATTTCAGTCACTCCAAGGAAAGCAATCCAGTTTCACGTTGTGGTGGATATTGTGTATCCCTGCGTGAACTCTGATAAATCACTTCTGCATTCTTTGAATATTTTTTGCATTCTTCCTAAAATATGGTTGCCAGAATCGAATGCATTACTCCAGCTGTGTCCTCACCATGGTTTTGTTCAACACACTGCAAAACTTAGGGTAGTGCAAGGGGAGGAGCGACTACCTTGCAGCACCAGAGTCCCGGGTTCGATCCTGACTGCGGGTGCTGTCTGTACGGAGTTTGTACGTTCTTCCCTCGGACCACGTGGGTTTTCTCCGGGTGCTCCAGTCTCCTCCCACACTCCAAACACGTGCAGGTTTGTAGGTTAATTGGCTTCTGTAAACTGTCCCTAGTGTGTGGGATAGAACTAGCGTAGAGAGTGGTTGTTGGTCGGCGTGGGCTGAAGGCCCTGCCTCCATGCTGTATCTCTAAACTAAACCAACTGCTGGAGAAACTCAGTGGAGGGAGATGAGCAGACAATGTTTTGGGTCCAAAGTGTATTTAATTGCCACATGTACTGCCGACCGAACAATTAAATGCTTGCTTGCAACAGCATAACATGCCAGTAAATACGATACTCACAGATAATGTCGAGTTTTTTTTTAAACTCTAATCAATTAATGGCTGTAATAGTAATGTGAAAGTCCTTATTGCAACTGCAGACAGTCCATAGAAGTAAAGAGTTGTTGAGGTTAGAGTTCAAGAACATGGTGGTTGTTGGGAAGAAGCTGTTCCTAAACCTGGTAGTCACAGTTTTCAGGGTCCTGTATCACCTTCCTGAATGATGGTGTGAAATGAAAGTGTGGCCAGCAAGGTGTGGGTCAGTGACCTTCATCAGTCAGTCCTTCTCCCTACATTGATGCTGCCTGACCTGCTGAGTTCCTCCAGCAGTTTGATTTGTTCTCAGGATTGCTGGACAGGACAGAAGTGTATGAGCAAGCTGTTGAGTATGGAATACCTCTGCTTTGTATGTGATCACATGGGCGCATTAAATAAATAGTGAGTGCCAGAGAAATGAGGGCACCTTATACTAAGAGCTAAATTTAAAACGGATATCCTTGGCAGCAATCAACACACACTGAATGCAGAGGCAGAATTAATGTCCTGTACTCATTTAAGAAGCAAAAAAACCAACAAAGTTCTGGAGTAACATTGCGAGTCGGGCAGCATCTCGGGAAGACATAATCAAAGCAGACATGGAAAGGTGACATTTCGGTTTGGGACCCTTCTACCCAAAATGCCACCAGGCCATTTCGGCGCCCAAAACATGGTGCCCCCTTGCAAACCTTGGGTATGCAAACCTTGGATCTCACGGTGACATGTCACATGTGACCCTAAAGTATCATTCATTCACCTATCCAAGTCTCCCAGAGATGCTACCTGAACCGCCGAGTTACTCCAGCACTTTCTACTTTCTATTTGTAAACGAGCATCTGCAGTTCCTTGTGTCTCCATTTAAGAAGCAGTTGGACACAGCAATGGGTTAACCATCCAGCCTTTCTGAAAGCATGTTGTGAAATGGTACGGATGCTGTCACATCGTGTTTGTTGCCGACTTTACATTCTAAGCCATGGGTTGTGGATCTAAGGGAAATGTTTCAAATCCCACTCTAGTTCCGAAGGAATTTGGAATTCTAGTAATTAAATAAATCTGGTACCTAATGGTGCCAGATTTGTATTGAAAGCCCATCTGATTCATTGAACTAAAGTGTAGGAAAAATGGAAGTCTTGTCTCGATGTAACTGTGGGCCACCAACCTAATTAACAGCCGGCATGATTAGTGTCAGACAATAAACAGTGGCCTTGCCAAGACATCTACACCCTGTGAATAAATAAATAAAAGCCTTTTCCCCATGTGTGGTGAATTTAGCATTAAGGCATGCATTTGCTGACAGTTGGGAAAATGAACCCACTGTATTAAAGCAGAGAGAAGGGTCGACTTGAAGTTGCTAATGCAAAGTGTTTGGGATTAAGGTTACTTGAGTTTATCTCTGTCCTGATCCAATTTTATCCTAAAAGGCTCAACGAACCTTTGTATTGTAAGCTACATGGTCTTGACTTAACAAGGAGTGTCCAGGGAAATCTGATCGTTGTATTTTTCTGTAGTATGCAATTTTAATTGCAAAGTAATTAAACCGATCTGATGAAACAAAAATTTTAAGCTAATTGGATGCAATAAAAGAGACTGTTAACATCTTCAGGAACACAAGAAACTTATTGTAAAAAAAATATGTTCCTAATCATCTGCATCGTGCAGCCACTTTGGAATAAAATCTTGATGGCATTGTGGTGGTGAGTTACCAGTGGTCATTAGTTTAGTTTAGAGATATGGTGCAAAAACAGGCCCTTCGGCCCACCAAGTCCACGCTAACCTTCAATCACCTGTTCACACTAGTTTAATTTAGAGATACAGTGCAAAAACAGGCCCTTCGGCCCACCAAGTCCGCGCCGGCCAGCGATCCCCGTACACTAGAACTACCCTGCACACTAGGGATGATTTAATATTTTTACCGAAGCCAAATAGTCTACAACCCTGCATGTTTTTGGGATGTGGGAGGAAACCGGAGCACCTGGAGGAAGCCCACGTGGTCACAGGGAGAACATGCAAACTCCACGCAGACAGCACCCAAGGTCAGGATTGAACCCAGGTCTCTGGCACATCTACACTACATCCAATCACACCCACCCTCGGGTCTCATTGGAGATGTGTGAGGTGCAGTGATTGTGCATAGTTCAGTTATGGAGCTTGGATTTATGAAGAAGGTCTGGAGAAAGATGCAAGGGTCCTTGTCGTGATTCTTCCCCAACCACTGATCCATTTTGCCCACGGACCCATTCTTCTCCCTGTAACCTAACCCCAACTAATCAATTACCTATCAACCTCCGCTTTCAAAGTACCCAAAGACATCTTGTTAAGCAGCCTCATGTGCGGCATTTTATCAAAGGCCTTCTGAAAATCCAAGTGAACAACATCTGCTGACTATAGACACAAAGAGCCGGAGTAACTCAGCGGGACAGGCAGCATCTCTGGAGAGAAGGAATGGGTGACGTTTCGGGTCGAGACCCTTCTTCAGACGGCATCTACTGACTCTCCTTTGTCTATCCTACTATTTGCTTCCTCAGAGAATTCCAACAAGTTTGTCAGGCAAGATGTCCCCTTTACAAAACCATGCTAGCAAAGTACTCAGAAGCCTCATCATTCATAATGGACTTAAAAATCTCAACAACCACAAGTCAGGCTATTGTATTTTGATGCAGTGCAGTTCACACTTCGTTCAGTGCAAGTATGTTCCCCGATATCTTTCTAAGCTGCATGAAACTAAATTAGTTTAGTTTAGAGATACAGTGTGGAAACAGGCCCTTCGGCCCACCGAGTCAATGCCGACCAGTGATGCCCGCACACTAAAGGGCCTGTCCCACTTGGCCGTAATTAGCGCCTCATTTACGCGTCATATGTAAAATAGGTCCACGCGTCATTACGCACGACATCGCGCGCAAATCACGTGTCATCATGCCGTCTGGTGTGCGTGACGTCATTAGAATACCCTGCGGCGCGCGGCGACGCATGGTTACGCACGGTGACGTAACCATGCGCTACACGTGAGACGTCCGGAGGCAGCATGCGACGCCAGTGCGTCAGTGTGCGTACCCAATGATTCAGTGTGCGTACCCAATGCGTACGCGATACGTCACGCAGGTGGCGCGCGAGGATTTTGTGCAGCACGAAATGCTGGAGAGCCGCGCGATACCGCGCGCAACTCCACACTCCTCCACGCCTCTCCATGCGCCCGTCCCGCACTACCCACACGCTACCCGTGCGTCACAACGCGACGACCACATTTTTGGAGGTCACGTAAATGGCGTGCAAATGACGGCCAAGTGGGACAGGCCCTTAACACTATCCTGTGCACACTAGAGACAATTTTACATTGATGCCAAGCCAATTAGCGTTCAAACCTGTACGTCTTTGGGGTGTGGGAGGAAACCGGAGATGACGGAGAAAACCCACGCAGGTCACGGGGAGAACGTACAAACTCCGTACAGACAGCACCCGTAGCCAGGATCGAACCCGGGTCCTTGCCGCAGTGCCACTGTTGCACCCACTTCTTGTAAGACCATTCTTGTTCTTCTTCTTCTTCTTGCGTACGGCGTGCACGGCCTAAAGTTGTAGGTCAACTTGTTCTATTTGATCTTTTGTTTGTGCACGTCGAGTTGATTGCATTCGTCGAAACGGGGTGGGCCGGGTGAAGGTTGCAATCTCCCCACCCCACCATTCTTGTAAGACAGATTGAGGATAAGTTGAAGGTTTCCAGTTAAATGGTCAATTTGTTCTCCGAGGTGACGAAACAAGAGGAAAATGTGGTCAGGTGCTTATGGTAACTCTGTACCAATCTTGAAAGGTTCCAGTTTCTACCAACTGATGCATATCTCTCCTAACATTGCAGCTGATACAAGATGCTTTTCATTCACGCACATGAAAGGCAAGAATTTCATAAGCATTGCACACATTAATGCCTCAAGCATCCTTTTCACACCCTCGAATTGCAACTGGTTCCACCCACCTCCTCTACACAGAAAATTGCCCTTTTATTTGTCTGAGAGTGCCTTTTGGATTCTGTTAATGCAGGAACTCACTCGGCAGTTAACTCCCAGCGTAGGCTCTGTTAAGTGACAACTACCTACAGTGCTGATAAACGTAATAGCTACTGTTAATTAATAATTAGCTTCTCTCGTCTCCCTTTAGTAGAAGCTGCACGATGAATGATGGACGCAAAAAAAGCTGGAGTAACTCAGCGGGTCAGGCATCATCACTGGAGAAAAGGAATAGGTGACGTTTCGGGTCGAGACCCTTCTTCAGACGGAGAGGGAAACGAGAGGTGTGAACAGGTGCACGGAGCAAACGAGTAATAGATATGCAAAAAGGGCAAATCAATGAAGGTAGACAAAAATGCTGGAGAAACTCAGCGGGTGAGGCAGCATCTATGGAGCGAAGGAAATAGGCAAAGTTTCGGGCCGAAACCCTTGGGTATCGGCCCGAAACATTGCCTATTTCCTTAAGGGTTTCGGCCCGAAACATTGCCTATTTCCTTAAGGGTTTCGGCCCGAAACATTGCCCATTCAAAATAAATTTCTCCCATTGTCATTTCTTGCAACTTCTAACAAGCCCCCATAAACGCCGATGACTAATGTTTTTTTAGTTTCCTACCAGAATTCTAATGATGGCCATTATCTTGAATTTTCTGATCTTCTTCAAATACCTTGGAAACGTTTTTGCCATTTTGTCACAACAGATTCACAGTTAACCACATAACATCGCAATTATGGCCCTGTCCCACGGTACGAGTTGATTCCAAGAGCTCTCCCGAGTTTGCCCTGATTCGAACTCGGAGATTTACGGTAATGGCCGCTCGTCGGTACTCGGGGCTCTCGTGGACATTTTTCGACGTGTTGAAAAATCTTCACGAGTCTTCCCGAGCTTACCTGCCGTTAGCGAGTCTTCCCGAGTACCTGCCGTTAGCGTTACGAGCCGCTAAGAGACGTCCCCGAGCTCCGACGTACCCGCTACGTTCATTCTCCGTGCTTACCACGAGTTTGATTTTTTTTTAAACTCGGGAGAGCTCTTGGAATCAACTCGTTCCGTGGGACAGGGCCATTACACCGCAGCAAATATACCCCACGCAAGCCTAATGGCATCGTCTGTTGAAGAATTACAGCATAAAGCATAGCACAGGGGCAGGCCCTTTGGCCAACAATGTCCATGCCAAGCCTGATGCTGAGATCAACTCTTACCTACCTGCACTTAATTGATATCCCTCCATTCCCTGCATATTCACCGGGTAGGGCAGAATTTCTGGAGAACATGGATGGTTGGCTTCCTCAGATAGACCCAAAGTGCTGGAGTAACTCAGCGGGTCAGACAGCATCTCCGGAGGAAAAGGATGGGTGCATATCCAGTCTGAAGAAGGGTCTCGATCCAAAACATCACGTATTCCTTTCCTCCGGAGATGCTGCCTGACCCGCTGAGTTACTCCAGCACTCTGCGTCTATATCTTGCTTATCCACAAGTCCCTTAAATCCCTCCACCACCACCCCATGCCAGCGAGTTCCAGACACTTTGGCGGTCACGGCGTCGCAGTGGTAGAGTTGCTGCCTTACAGCGAATGCAGCGCCAGAGACCCGGTTCGATCCTGACTACGGGTGCTGTCTGTACGGAGTTTGTACGTTCTCTCCGTGATCTGCGTGGGTTTTCTCCGAGATCTTCGGTTTTCTCCCACACTCTAAAGACGTGTAGGTTTGTAGGTTAATTGGCTTGGTATAAGTGTAAATTGTCCCTAGTGTGTGTAGGATAGTGTTTATGTGTGGGGATCGCTGGTCGGTGCGGATCTGATGGGCCGAAGGGCCTGTTTCCGAGCTGTATCTCTAAACTAAACTAAACTTGGAGTGAAGAAGGGTCTTGACCCGAAACATCACCCATCCTTCTCCTCCGGAGATGCTGCCTGACCCGTTGACTTACTCCAGCACTTTGTGTCTATCTTGCTTATCCACAAGTCTCTTAAATGCTGCTATCCTAGCTGCCTCCACCACCACCCATGCCAGCGAGTTCCAGACACTTCGACTGAAGAAGGATCTTGACCTGAAACATCACCCATCCTTTTCCTCCAGAGATGCTGCCTGACCCGCTGAGTTACTCCAGCACTTTGTGCCCTTTTGTGCGTTTAAACACTGGTGCTGGAATTGGTGTTTTTAGTTCAATTGGACTAAAGCATGACAAAACACAGCCCGAGGAAACAATCTTGTCCACTCCAGAATTGGGCTGGGGCGCTTACAGTAAGATTCACAAAGTCTTAAATGGAAAGTGAAACTGTTGCAGCAATGACGGTGAATCTAAACACAGGATGCCACGGTGGCGCAGCGGTAGAGTTGCTGCCTTACCTCGCCAGAGACCCGGGTTCCATCCTGGCTACGGGCGCTGTCTGTACGAAGTTTGTATGCTCGCCTCGTGACCTGCGTGGGTTTTCTCCGGGATCTCCGGTTTCCTCCCACACTCCGAAGACGTGCAGATTTGTAGTATAATTGGCTTCTTACAAGTGTACATTTTCCCTAATGTGTGTGTGTGTGTGTAGGATAGTGTTAGTCTGGTCGGTGCAGACTCGTTGGGCCGAAGGGCCTATTTCTGCGCTGTATCTCTGAACTAAACTAGAAACTAAACAGACTAGTTTGGTAGTGGTCTCCTAATGATAGCAAGAGTCTTTGTGCCTTCACACACTAATAGATCAAACAGATACCAGTCTAATACCAGGAATGTCACTTGCTGCCAAAATTACAAGCTGCCTTTCCAAAATACAAAGATTTGGATTTAAAAATGAATATGAAAATAATTTCCTTTGAAATATGTTTACTTTCAAATTCCCGCATAATTGTCATGAAATTAGGTTGATGAAATCAATTTCTCATGGAGGCATTTGGATAGTTCAGTTGTTTAAGCATTTGTGCAAGCATGAGATGCAGGAATAAAGTTGTTCGTCTTGCCAGTTGCGTCCTCTTTCCTTACAGGAAAACGCTTTCAATATCATGAAACATAGTCCTTGAAATACTCTTCCACAAATACAAACCCAAACACAGAGCTCATATGTCAAAAGATAAGTTAGGTAGTTTTTATGGTCATATAAATCCTACCTGTGACAGATGTAACTGAAGTGGCCTCGCTGACTCATATGTTTTGGTCCTGCCCACTTTTGGAAAAATCTTGGAAAGAAACTTTGATACTATTTCTGTAGTTTTAGGTATTGATTTACAACCTCATCCTATTGCTGCAATTTTTGGGCTCCCAATGTTAGATTCTATTCAAATACTTCTAATTAAGAGTAGGTTTACAAGGATATTGCTAGATCTCGAGGGCCTAAGCTGTCGGGAGAGGTTGAGCAGGTTAGGGCTCTATTCCTTGGGGCGCAGGAGGATGAGGGGTGATCTTATGGAGGTGTATACAATCATGAAGGGAATAGATAGGGTGAGTGCACAGTCTTTTAGCCAGCGTAGGGGAATCAAAAACCAAAGGATATAGGTTTAAGGTGAGAAGGGCAAGATTTACCAGGAACCCGAGGGGCAACTTTTTCACTCAGAACGTCCTCCGCCTGTTCCACGGTTGAGGTCTTGGTTGGGTTGCTCTTTGTCAGGGACCTCCCCCTCGACCTTACCACCGTGGGTGGCCCTACCAGGAGCATAGCTCCATACGGCATCGTTCTCAGGATCTCAGGACCGCACAAGCTTCTCCTCCACGGCAAGGTGACAATCCACGGAGATTGTACCCCATCCCTATTATATGAACTGATGGAACATGTCTGATAGCTGATAGTAATTGGAGACTGCGCCATTATTGGAAGGGGCTG
>JAXLNO010000819.1:226045-228545 GCA_038087875.1 Malacoraja senta | reverse complement strand
CTCTCCCTGTCTCTCCCTGTCTCTCCCTGTCTCTCTCTGTCTCTCTCTGTCTCTCTCTGTCTCTCTGTGTCTCTCTGTCTCTCTGTCTCTCTGTCTCTCTGTCTCTCTGTCTCTCTGTCTCTCTCTGTCTCTCTCTGTCTCTCTCTGTCTCTCCCTGTCTCTCCCTGTCTCTCCCTGTCTCTCCCTGTCTCTCCCTGTCTCTCCCTGTCTCTCTCTGTCTCTCTCTGTCTCTCTCTGTCTCTCTCTGTCTCTCTCTGTCTCTCTCTGTCTCTCTCTGTCTCTCTCTGTCTCTCTCTGTCTCTCTCTGTCTCTCTGTAACGTTCAGATGCCAGTCCAGTAACCTCCCTCACCCAGGTTTCTGTAATGAAGTTGCAGTTGTATGCACCTATCCACACCCCGAGTTCGTCCACCTCACCCTTCAAACCTCTCCCATTGTAATAGATGCAAGTTAATCCTACAGCCCTTCTTACCTGTCAAGGTTTCCAGAGATGCTGCTTGACCCCCTGAGTTACTCCAGCACCTTGTGTCCTTTACTTATCCTGAAAGAAAATCTCACGAAGAAGAGCAATATTGACCTCTTAGTCTGCGTCACGACAGCAGTGACTGTGGGGACTGGTGATGCACAACTATGCTCCCACTTCACTCACCAGCAACACTCGGTTAAAGTCTTGGGGACATCGTGATTGGGAAAGGCATTTAATAGAGACATATCGTTCCTTGAACAGGAAGCTAGCTGGAAAATATCCTGGTGATGTTGGCCATATTTTGAGCGTTATGGAGTTTATTAAATGTCTCTTTTCAAACATTCTGAAATTGGGTCTGAAGAAAGGTCTCGACCCAAAACGTCACCCAATTCCTCCTCTCCAGAGATGCTGCCTGCCCCGCTGAGCCACTCCAACAGTTTGTGTCGATCTTCAGAGTAAACCAGCATCTGCAGTTCCTTCTTACTCATTCTGAACTTGTTTATCGTTCCAGTTTTGTCGGGTGTCATATCACCGGGGTACATCATATGATATGAAGTAGATTTGCCCAAACCCAACTAAAACCAACTAACAAACAAGACAGAACAGTTGCTTTTCACTGAGAACCTTCACATTGCAACACTAGATAGCCCAACATAATCCTTCCTTCTGAAAATGAGCCAAGTGTATATTAAGTACACCAGCCCTCGTTGTACATTTGATAGCAGGTTGTCAGGGAAACATTAAATGATTACTCAACATTGCTTCATATAAAGTTGTCTTCCTTGGACTGAACAATTTCCTCTGCGGCTAATCAAGGCAGCATAATCCAATTCTGCTCTTGATCTTAGACACAAAACGCTGGAGTAACTCAGTTAGCCAGGCAGCATCTCCGGAGAATAAGCGACGTTTTGGGTCGGAACCCTTCTTCAGAATTAAAGATTTCTCTCGATCTTTCTGGCAACACACAAACTCTCTGATGTCATTTGTCAGTGAAGCAATTCCAAATTTAGTCCTTGCAAAGTTTTGAGCGTCGGGATGTTTGGATTCGGGAATTGTAGAGTTTTTAGTTTAGATTTTATAGATACAGAGCGGCAATGGGCCCTCCGACCTACCGAGTCCATGACGACCAGCGATCCCCGCACACTAGTGCTATCCGGCACATTTGGCACAACTTACAATTTTTACCAAAACCAATTAACCTACAAACCTGTACGTCTTTGGAGTGTGGGAGGAAACCGCAGCACCGGGGAAAACCCACGCGGTCATGGGGGGAATGCAAAATCTCTGCACAGACAGCGCACATTGTCAGAATTGAACTTGGGTCTGTGGTGCTGTCAGCAGGCCGTTTGGCGTCTGTAAATTGCTGCTCGTGTGGCGGAGGTGGATGAGGAAGTGGGACAACATAGAACTAGTGTGAGCGAATGATCAATGGTTGGCCGAAGGGCCTGTTTCCATGCTGAATCTCCTCTCTAAACCAAAGCAATCTCACCAGTGTTTTGTGAAGTTGCAACCTAACATCCCAACTCTTATGTTTAAGATGGAACTGCAGATGCTGGAAATATAGAAGGTAGACAAAAATGCTGGAGAAACTCAGCGGGTGAGGCAGCATCTATGGAGCGAAGGAATAGGTGACGTTTCGGGTCGAGACCGTCTCTACCCGAAACGTCACCTATTCCTTCGCTCCATAGATGCTGCCTCACCCGCTGAGTTTCTCCAGCATTGTAGTCTATCCCAACTCTTACAGTCTGTGCCCCGACCAATGAAGGCAAGCAAGCCCATATGTACCAGTACACCTCGTTAAATGTGACCAGGCACAGTTGGAACCATGTGCAGCTCGAGGCTCTGCTACAGAATTTGACATCTTCTGTCAGCGATACACAAAGAACAGCTGGCTGGGGATGTGCTGGCAACAAGGCACATGTCATACCAGAAGCTATGACCTTATGGTGTGTAATACACAACTGAATGACCCTGCCTTGGACAATGTTGAACAGTGCGAGGCATCTGATGTGATCAGAGCACAGCAAATGCGCTTC
>JAXLNO010000819.1:114991-225845 GCA_038087875.1 Malacoraja senta | reverse complement strand
ATTTAATTATCTGCACAGTGATCACCTTGTAAGTCGCAAGTGGCAGGGAACGTGACAAGAAATGGACACCTCGTATGCTGGTGTGCAGAGGTTTCATAAATAGCTGCATATTCCCCAAAACATGATCCCCCCTTTTAATTGCAGTGCATTCCCTACATCTGTTACCACGATGTCAAAACAACATTCACACATTTCGTTGGAGTGACATACGTGGCTCAAAATACTCGAAGGGCCCCGAGTATTCACGGTGTCATCTACCATTCGGAACAAATAGCTGCCGTTTTTGGGGGACAGATTCTTTGTGATGCACGGACGGTTGAAAGGCAGATGTTGTCAGCTGTTTAGTCGTTCACATCACCAGGTCAATGCCTCTGTGTAATCACCAAACTGATTTAAAATCTATAACACACAGAGTGCAGCGCAAGCTCAAACCCATGACACAAAAATCTGAAAATTGTTATCGATTTTTTGTGAACCGAAGAGAAAGCAGGAAAACAATGTATCGTGCATTGGTAGCGTTTTTGTGTTATTCTGCGAGAGTATGAATGATCAAAAGTTCAATGCGTTCAAATTATCCCAGCCTCAAAGCTGCAGAGTAGCACCTGTTTCACATACTGATGTACACTGGTGGGTGCATGGAACAAGCTGCCAGAGGAGGTCGTTGAGGCAGGGACTATTCCAACTCTTAAGAAGCAGTTAGACAGGTACATGGATAGGACAGGTTTGGAGGGATATGAGCCAAACGCAGGCAGGTGGGACTAGTGTAGGTGGGACATGTTGGCCGGTGTGGGCAACTTGGGCCGAAGGGCCTGTTTCCACTCTCTATGACTCCACACACAACTCTATGGGATGTTGGTCTTCATTTTACTTGTCATCCTTGACAGGGAATCTTTATGGAAGTGTTTTACAGTGTGAGAGGGCCCAATCAGATTCAGTTTAATAAATAACTATTTTTTTAATATGCTTAGATTTCTTTCTCACCGTTAAATGTCCTTGAGAAGGCAACATTTCTTCAATCATTGCGGTCCTTCCGGCAAAGGTGTTCCTTCCTGCAACACAGGGGTGGCAAATGGTAGAGCTGCTGCCTCACTGTGCCAGAGACCCGGGTTCAATCTTGACCTCCGGCTGTGTGGAGTTTGCACGTTTTCCCTGTGACCACGTGGGTTTCCTCCGGGTGCTCTGGTTTCATAGATACATAGATACATAGAAAATAGGTGCAGGAGTAGGCCATTCGGCCCTTCGAGCCTGCACCGCCATTCAATATGATCATGGCTGATCATCCAACTCAGTATCCCGTACCTGCCTTCTCTCCATACCCCCTGATCCCTTAGCCACAAGGGCCACATCTAACTCCCTCTTAAATATAGCCAATGAACTGGCCTCAACTACCCTCTGTGGCAGAGAGTTCCAGAGATTCACCACTCTCTGTGTGAAAAAGTTTTTCCTCATCTCGGTCTTAAAGGATTTCCCCCTTATCCTTAAGCTGTGACCCCTTGTCCTGGACTTCCCCAACATCGGGAACAATCTTCCTGCATCTAGCCTGTCCAACCCCATAAGAATTTTGTACGTTTCTATAAGATCCCCTCTCATTCTCCTAAATTCTAGCGAGTATAAGCCAAGTCTATCCAGTCTTTCTTCATATGAAAGTCCTGACATCCCAGGAATCAGTCTGGTGAACCTTCTCTGCACTCCCTCTATGGCTATAATGTCCTTCCTCAGATTTGGAGACCAAAACTGTACGCAATACTCCAGGTGTGTCCTTCCACATCCAAAAGACGTGCAGGTTGAGAGGTTAATTGGGCGCTGTAAGATGCGCTGAGTTTGTAGGTGAGTGTTAGAATCAGAGGGGAGTTAATGACTATATGATGAGAATAAGGTTGGATTAGATTAGTGTAGGATTGCTGTAAATGGGTGGTTGTCCATCCTGAGTTCCCATATTGACCCTCTGCAGTCTGCTGTTGAAGGTACCCCGCTGATGAACCCTCGTTGTAACGCCCGACAACTTAAACGTAACAACAGATAGACACAAGAAGCTGGAGTAACTCAGCTGGTCAGACAGCATGTCTGGAGAAAAGGGAATAGGTGACGTTTCAGGTCAAGAACTTCTTGAAACCAGCATCTGCAGTTCCTTCGTACACATTAAACATGACAAACCACAAATGTCAAACTGATGAAGAACAAGTAATTTGCAGGTACACAAAAATGCTGGAGAAACTAAGCGGGTGCAGCAGCATCTATGGAGCGAAGGAAATAGGTAAAGTTTCGGGCCGAAACCCTGAAGGAAATAGGCAACGTTTCGGGCCGAAACCCGAAAGGGTTTCGGCCCGAAACGTTACCTATTTCCTTCGCTCCATAGATGCTGCTGCACCCGCTGAGTTTCTCCAGCATTTTTGTGTATCTTCGATTTTCCAGCATCTGCAGTTCCTTCTTTAACAACAAGTAATTTGCTGTTGATGATGTTAATCGGTAAGGAATGCTGATCATATGAATGGAAATCATTGAATTTGTTAGATATTTTGGAAGATTTCAATATTCTAACAATATGTGAGGCGACATCAGCTTTGTTTAATCAGATTGCGAAGCTTTAATGAAGCCTGGGTCATTATTTTCATTACCTAGCAACATTTATGATTGATAGATTCTTGATTAGTGCAGGTGCCAGTGGTCATGGGGAGAATGGGATTGAGAGGGAAAGATGAATCAGCCATGATTGAATGGCGGAGTAGACTCGATGGGCTGAATGGCCTCATTCTGCTCCCATAAGCTATGAACTGTGCAGAAGCTGGAATTGAAGTCTGTGTGAATGCTGCAACATGGTTAGATCCAAACTCTTGATTTCATCTAAGATAGACACAAAATGCTGGAGTAACTCAGTGGGACAGGCAGCATCTCTGGATAGAAGGAATTGAGTAACGTCTTGGGTTGAGACCATTCTTCAGTCTGTAGTTATCCAGAGTTGCTGCCTGTCCTGCTGAGTTTCTCCAGCATTTTGTGTCTATCTTCAGTTTAAACCAGCATCTGCAGTTCCTTCCTGCACATCTTGATTTTATCAGTTGTTTATCAGTGATTGCATCTGGAATGAAGGGCACCATGAATAAAACCTGGCACTTTCACCAATGCAGGTTGGGATCATATCCAGTTTGGACTGAAGTTTCATCCTTCTGCCCAGAGCAGAAGCATGGAGTCCAAGTGATTTGCATTGTGTTTGCTGCATCAAAATAGTGATTTGGAAAATAAACAATATGTGGAATATTTGGAACATAACATCCCTGCAATTCAAAGTCATTGTATGTCATGTTGTCACTTGCGGGCGGAGCACCAAAGCAAATTCCTTGTATGTGAATAGTTGGCCAATAAACGTATTCATTCATTCAATTCAATATAAGTCACCGTACACCATCATAGTTTAGCATTGGAACCACGGCCATTGCACAATGAATATCTTGGATTGTCACATTGTGGACTGTTGCTAGTATAAGTAACCCTGCCTTGTCCACAGATGATTCCACTTTCTCCCAAACTGAGATAGCAATGGAGATTCAAAACTTGGTGATGGGGATATCGTGCCCATGTTTATCCAACAACGTTGAGCTTGGGATGACGTTGTTTTTCTGAATTATGTCCAAGAAAAATAACCCAGACAACACCGCTGAGTACTTAGATAGACACAAAATGCTGGAGTAACTCAGCGGGACAGGCAGCATCTCTGGAGAGAAGGAATGGTTGACGTTTTGGGTCTTCAGACGGCTGAGTACTTAATGTATTATACTTATAGGGCTGTCCCACTGTACGAGCTAATTCAAGAGTTCTCCCGAGTTTCCCCTGATTCGAACTCGGAGATTTACGGTAATAGCCGCTCATAGGTACTCGGGGCTCTCGTGGACATTTTTCAACATGTTGAAAAATCTTCACGAGTCTTCACGAGCTTACAGCGTTTCCCGAGTACCTGCCGTTAGCGTTACGAGCCGCTAAGAGACGTCCCCGAGCTCCGACGTACCCGCTACGTACATTCTACGTGCTTACCACGAGTTTGATTTTTTTTTAAACTTGGGAGAGCTCTTGAATTAGCTCGTACAGTGGGACAGGGCCTTTAGGGTGTAAGTTTAGATTTAACAATATTGTCAGGTAGGTTAGACAATGCAGGGAATAGATGGATATGGATCATGTATAGGCCAATCAGGCAGCATCTGTGGAGAAAGAAACAAACCTAATATAGATGCCATTTCATCATAGAAAGTCATAGAGGGATACAGTGTGGAAACTGGCCCTTCGGCCCAACGCCTACACCGGCCAACAATTTCCCAGCTACCCTAGTCCCACTTGCCTGCGTTTGGTCCATATCCCTCCAAAACCTGTCCTATCCATGTACCTGTCTAACTGTTTCTTAAACGATGGGATAATCCCAGCCTCCTCTGGCAGCTTGTTCGATACACCGACCACCCTTTGTGTGAAAAAGTTACCCCTCAGATTCCTATTCAATCTTTTCCCCTTCAACTTGAACCCACATCCTCTGGTCCTGGATTCCCCTACTCTGGACGAGAGACTTTGTGCATCTACCCGATCTATTCCTCTCATTATCTCATACACTACAACATCACCCCTCATCCTCCTGCGCTCCATGCAATAGAGACCCAGCCAACTCAACCTCTCCCTATAGCTCACACCCTCTAGTCCTGGCAACATCCTTGTAAATCTTTTCTGAACCCTTTCAAGCTTGAATGAATGGTGATCAAATAGCATCAACCTGAAAAGATGACAGTGTTTCTCTCACCGTAGATGCTGCCTGACCTGCTGTGCATTTCCAGCATTGCCCCTATCCACACCCCAATCTCTGTCTGTTTCTGAAAGACAAACTTGCTTAAGAAAGCTGTAAACCACGTTATCGATTGGGTTAAAAGTGAGTATTCGCCATTTCACAATACGACAGTGAGGCCAACCAAGAAGAATAAATTCAGAGGCAGAAAAACGTCGCTAAACCAGAGTGTAGAAACACAGAACCATTGATAATAAACGGTTGGCACGGTGGAGCAGCGGTAGAGTTGCTGCCTCACAGCGCCAGAAACCTGCGTTCCATCCTGACTGCACCTTCTTCCTGCGACCACATGGGTTTTCTCCGGGTGCTCCGGTTTCCCCCCACACTCCAAAGACGTACAGGTTTGTAGGTTAATTGGCTTTGGTGAAAATTGTAAATTGTCCCTGGTGTGTGGGATAGTGTTAGTGTGCGTAGACCCGGTGGGCTGAAGGGCCTGTTTCCGCTCTGTATCTCTAAAGTCTAAAAGATTTGAAGTGTGGCCGCTGGCCTCTGTTGGTTCATTTCACAAACACTTTTTTAAGAACGCGATTTGTACTGAATTAAGATAGTATCAAAGTCCGTTTCAAAGCCTGATTTTCTAATTTAGTTCTGTTAACATAAAAAACCATGTCCACTTCAGCCATACTCAGGAGTTAATTGTGACTGTTCAATTATCTGCTTTTGTAGAGCCTGTCTGTATTAAAGTCTAGATGAAACTTGGTTTAATTAACACAAGGGATTAGTGCTGGATAATTAAGAAGCAGGACAATATTCCGCAGACTGATGTGACGTCAGCTAGCAATTCTCCAGAACGACAGTAAAATAAGACGCGATGTACCAACATTGGGCGGACTTTGCCACAAATTTCTGTTCATGAGATAACAGCCAAGAAAAAATTAGCTTCTTTTTCCCAATTTATTCTTCCCTGATTCCAGCGAGATTCCTCCGACTTTCTTGATTAGTGCGAGTGTCAGGGGTTATGGGGAGAATGGAGATAGGAGGGAGAAATGGATAGATCAGCCATGGTTGAATGACGGAGTAGACTTGATGGGCCGAATGGCCTAGTTCTGCTCCAATCACTCACCATCTCTCCTGAACCTGATTAATCTGGGAACTGACCGGCCAAGATGATATGGTAGTGGCATTTAAGGGGCTTTTAGACACATTGCATTTGCAGGGAATGGAGGGATGTGGATCACGTGCAGGCAGAGGAAATTAGTTGAAGAAGGGTCTCGACCCGAAACGTCACCCATTCCTTCTCTCCAGAGATGCTGCCTGTCCCGCTGAGTTACTCCAGCTTGTTGTTCTATCTTCGGAAATTAGTTGAACTTGGCATCATGTTCGGCACAGATATTGTGGGCCGAAGGGCCTGTTCCCAGCACAACTGGACTGCCGTGCATTAGGGCATCTTCGGCTGAGTGAGATCCCAGTCATTTCCAAGGGCTGTGGTTCAGTGTTGGACTCTGTTTGGTGGGAACACGATGGCCGGGTGTGGGGGAGGTGGGGGGGGGAGCATCGTGTTAATATTGTGCGCCTGTATTAATTTCAGCTTAGTTTTAGTTTTAGAGATACAGCACAGAAACAGGCCCTTCGGCCCACCGAGTCCGCGCCGACCAGCGATCCCCGCACACTAACACTATCCCACACATTAGGGACAATTTACAGCTTTTACTGAAGCCAATTAGCCTACAAACCTGAGTGTGGGAGGAAACCAGAGATCCCGGAGAAAACCCATGCAGGACATGGGGTGAACGTACAAACCCCTTACAGACAGCACCCGTAGTCAGGTTCGAACCCGGGCCTCTGGCGCTGTGAGGCAGCAACTCTACCGCTGCGCCACCATGCTGTATTATGATGTGCCCCAAATCTCTGCCACAGCACAACAGTATTCCAGGTAAACTACTAGATGAAGTTAGAAGATAAGCCTAACATTGTTTAATATTATTATATTCTAAAAGTTTATGTTGGTAAAGATAGAATATTGTTGCATTTTGGACTGAAACTCACTAACATTATTCTCGTTATCCTGTATCTGAACACTGTGGCAGCTTGATTGTTATCATGTCTAGTCTTTTCTGTTGGGTAGGAAAGACCAGACATGTTGCTGGTCTAAATGAAAGGTAGACGCCAAAGGCTGGAGTAACTCAACAGGACAGGCAGCATCTCTGGAGAGAAGGAATGAGTGACGTTTTGGTTCGAGACCCTTCTTCAGACTGTTCAGTCTTTTCTTTGACTGGTTAGCATGCAACAAAAAAAGCTTTTCACCGTACCTCGGTGCCCATGACAATAAAATAAACTAATCTATTGTGGTCATGGCAGACACAAAGAACTCCAGATACTGCTTTACAAACGAGACACTGAGTGCTTGAGTAACTCAGCGGTTCAGGCAGCATCTCTGGAGGACCTGGATAGGTGACATTTTATGTCAGGACCCTTCTTCAGACTTCAGAGTGGTTATGGCAACCACCTCTCTAGAGGCATCTTTGACATTTTTACTCGGCATTCTGAACAGCCTGCTGTATTAACACTAAATCTCCCTGACGTTTGTCAATTGATCTTGGCTCAGTAATTCATGATGTAGAATTAGAATCAAATTTGGACTGAGCTAGGCAATGGAAAATAGCGGAACAGAATGGCTACTATATAGAAGTTGCAATATTGGGCATGTCATAAACTGGGAAAATAATGTGTGTATTTAAGAGAGAGTTAGATTTAGCTCTTAGGGCTAATGGAGTCAAGGGATATGGGGAGAAAGCAGGAATGGGGTATTGATTTTGGATGATCAGCCATGATCATATTGACAATAGACAATAGACAATAGGTGCAGGAGTAGGCCATTCGGCCCTACGAGCCAGCACCGCCATTCAATGCAATCATGGCTGGTCATCCCCAATCAGTACCCCGTTCCTGTCTTCTCCCCATATCCCCTGACTCCGCTATCTTTAAGAACCCTATCTAGCTCTCTCTTGAAAGTATCCAGAGAACCGGCCTCCACCGCCCTCTGAGGCAGATAATTCCACAGACTCATAACTCTCTGTGAGAAAAGTGTTTCCTCGTCTCCGTTCTAAATGGCTTACTCCTTATTCTTAAACTGTGGCCCCTGGTTCTGGACTCCCCCAACATCGGGAACATGTTTCCTGCCCCTAGCGTGTCCAAACCCTTAATAATCTTATAAGTTTTAATGAGATCCTCTCTCATCCTTCTAAACTCCAGAGTATACAATAGCGGTGCTGGCTCAAAGGGCCGAATGGCCTACTTCTGCACCTATTTTCCATGTTTCTATGTTTCTAAAGGTGTGTGTGATAGGGGTAACACGGGGTCACAGTGGGGCGATAATCTAGGTACAGAGCAACCAAACCAAATTGGAAATAAACAGAAGGATAAATTCAGAGAAGAACATGAAATGGTTTTTCCTGATCAATATGTTGAAGAACCAACAAAAGAGCAGGTTATTTTAGATCTCATTATGTGCAATGAGAATATAATTAATTGGTAATCATTCTGCAAAGGCAGCTAGACTGTCCATGTTGTTAATCTACACTCAAGTGCTACTTTGCCCAGGTTTATGCATAAACGATGATGGTACAACAATCAATTCTTCCCTACTCGCTGCTCCTGTGTCCTTCAGTCACCTTTTATCAACGTCCATTTCTGCTCCACTGAATGCTGGTGTGTGTTCTTTCTTTGATTACTGCTTCAGGCAAGCTTGCTCTCCACCCCCCCCCCCCCCCCCCATGTGGAATTGCCAGAGGACGGCAATGTGCAGTGACTGCCAGAGATTCTTCAAACCACTGCCTTTATTTTCCCTGGAATCATTCCATATCAGTTGTTGTGACTCCCCGTGTTGCCAATTGTAATGTATTGAGAATCAGACTGTGATCCAGATTTGTATTAGGTTCAGGTTGAGGTTCGGGATTATTATTGTTACGTGTACTGAGACACAGTGAAAAGCTTTGTTTCAGTTCCAGTTTAGTTTATTGTCACGTGTACCGAGGTACAGTGACAAGCTTCTGTTGCGTGCTAACCAGTCAGCGGAAAGACAATACATGATTACAATCGAGCCATTCACAGTGCACAGATACATGATAAGGGAATAACGTTAGGTGCAAGGTAAAGCCCAGTATTCTATATTGTTCACTTTGTTTTGCATGCTCTCCAAATAAATCAGATAATACAAAGATTAGTTTAGTTTATTGTCACCTGTTGCGTGTTAACCAGTTAGGAAAAAATACATAGATGATCATAATCGAGCCATTTACAGTGTATAGATACATGATAAGGGAATAATGTTTACCAAAGATCCTATAGCGAGCAAGATAGATCACTGGATGAAAAAGACGTAGTACGGTCATGGGCAGATTCACGGGTAATTTTCGGCCCCATTTCCGTAACCGGCTTCCGTCTCCGCACCAAAGATCCCATAGCGGAGAAAAGATACTAGTGCGGAGACGGAAGCCGGTTACGGAAACATCCTCGTAAAAATAAAAGTACTTTGGTAAAAATATTCTCCTCATTTTCAGAATTATAATTTATTAACACAAACTGTTCCCCCGCAACGTTGATTACACTGCGAGTCGGGTCGGGTCGGGTCGGGTCGGGTTACTGAAATGGATGAAAAAAAGGCCCACGTTCCGCTCGGTTGCGTACTACACGTCAGCCCATTGCATTTAGCAGGAGAGGTCTATCTTGCTCCACTATAGGATCTTTGATGTTTAGTACAAGGTAAACCCAGCAACGTCTGATCAAAGATAGTCCGAGGGTCACCAAAGAGTAGATAGCAGTTCAGGACTGTTCCCTGGTTGTGGTAGGGTGGTTCAGTTGCTTGATAACAGCTGAGGAAGAAACTGTCCCTGAATCTGATGGAGACACCAAATTCTGGAGTGACTCAGCGGGTCAGGCAGCATCTCTGGAAAAAATGTTTAAGAAAGAACTGCAGATGCTGGAAAAATCGAAGGTAGACAAAAATGCTGGAGAAACTCAGCAGGTGAGGCAGCATCTATGGAGCGAATCTCTCCATCTATATATCTCTACATCACCGTCTATATCTCTCATTTCCCTTTCCCCTGACTCTCAGTCTGAAGAAAGGTCTCGACCTAAAACGTCACCTATTCCTTTTCTCCAGAGAGGTTGTCTGACCTGCTGAGTTGCTCCAGCTTTTTGTGTCTATTTTCGAGGGGAAGTAGTTGTTTTTGAGTCTGGTGGAGCACACATCCAAGGTTCTGTAGCCTCTGGCCAGCTCAAACACTCGTCCGATGCGTCCGAATCGAAATTCATCGAGTGTCATGGAATTGTGAGATCTAGGCTGAGATCAGGCTGCGGACAGTAAGTGCCAATCACTCACATCGTGGGCAGGGCGTGACGAATGCCGTTATTTATGGGCTAGCTGTCACACAACCTGGGAGGGCGAGAAGGGGAAATAAAGCATCTCATACCAGAAGGACACCAATTATCTCTGCATAGTTTCAAACCATCGCTGCCCGAGCAGAATTTCTCACCATTATCACTGCTGCATGTTCATTTTCAAAATCCAAAGCTGATCCTTACTTCAAAGTTAGAGTTCTTTCAGGAAATATTTTTTGGGACGCAATAACTCAGCAATTTGTGAAGTTATAAATAATCGTTACATGGTTGCGAGGAAATAGGCAACTTAGGGTTCCCAATGCTCTAGGCGTTTCTATGTCATGGTTTGTGTCAAGTCTGGTCTGTGGTAGATCAATTGATAGAGATTAATTGCTACAATTCATCAGAACCTCTGTTAGTGTTGTATTATCTGACTGCCAGAGGGAAACCAGGTGGAATTCTTGTGTCCAACAATTCCCATGTTACTGTGAAAGCAGATCGGCTTATCCTGGCCTGCTTTTATTCAAACATAATCTGTTCCCCCAACAACTGGCGGCAGGGTGGCGCAGCGGTAGAGTTGCTGCCTTACGGCACCAGACACCCGGGTCCCATCCTGACAACGGGCGCTGTCTGTACGGAGTTTGCACGTTCTCCCCATGACCTGCGTGGGGTTTCCTCCAGGATCTCCGGTTTCCTTCCACACTCCAAAGACGTACAGGTTTATAGGTTAATTGGATTGGTAAAATTGTAAAACTGTCCCCCGTGTATGTAGGGTGGTGTTAGTATGTGGGGATCGCTGGTCGGTGCCGACTCGGTGGGCCGAAGGGCCTATTTCCGCGCTGCATCTCATAACTCAACTGAACAAGATGGGGAATACCTGTTGCCCATTGCATTGGTGCTCAGAGTGCCACAAGGAACAGCAGAAAACTCCAATATTATAATCAAGAAGGTACAAGGAACTGCAGATGCCGGAATCTTGCGCAGAACACAAGGTGCTGAATGAACATAATGGGTCAGGCAGCATCTGTGGAAGGAATGGACAGACAATATTCCAGGTCATTTATACAAGGAATGACGGGATTTGGATCACATACACACGGAGCAGATTAGTTTCGCTCGGTATCCATTCGCTCCATAGATGCTGATGAGTTGTACAACGTGGAAACAGGCCCATCGACCCAACTTGCCCACACCGACCAACATGTCCCATCTACACTGGTCCCACCTGACTGCGTTTGGCCCATATCCCTGTAAACCTGCCCTATCCATGTACCTGTCCAAATATTTTTTAAACGTTGTGATAATACCTGTGTTCGGCACTATTGTGGGCCGAAGGGGCCCGTTCGTGTGCTGTGCTCTTCCATGTCCCATGTTGTTAAAAGGAAGGGTTAACCTTTGACTGGGATGTCATTATTAATTGTGAACCTCTCAAATCCTCCTGAACTTCGAGTTGATTCCAAGCAGCGCTAATGATCATCTGAAATAACAACAATGCAAGCCGCAACACGCCGAGCATTTCTAAAGCTGGTTGCAGTTTTCCTCCTTGGAGATTTCAGAAAGAAAAGAAATATCATTAAAAAATTTTAAACATTGCATTTCTGATGCAGTGGGGCACAGAATCGAGGTACCTCGAGCGATTAAAAAGATGACATTAGACAGCGTCTCAGAGACCATGTTTTCCCCTGATAGATGTTGTTTGATTCCATACAGCATGCAGAATCCATTTCCTAGTTGCTCTATCTTGGTTAACAATATATCGCAGTCGACAAACAAAGGGATTTAACTTCCACCGGTGGCAATATGTAAAAATATATACAGATGTCTTGTTTCCAATATCTAGCAGTCATTGGAAAACCCCTGGTTACAAGCCGAGTGTCCCATCACATCTGATCACTTCATACGCTATCTGTAGCCCAAGTTAAGAGTAGAGGAAGAGCAATAACTATAGGAGGAACTGCAGATGCTGGTTAAAAAAAGCTGGAGTAACTCAGCGGGTCAGGCAGCATCCCTGTGAAAGGGAACACAATAAGCTGGAGTAACTCAGCGGGTTGGGCGATACAGAAAGGGTCTCGACCTGAAACGTCGCCTATTTATTTTCTCCAGAGATGCTGCCTGACCCGCTGAGTAACTTGTACATGGAGCAACCAAACAACAAATGGTTTCTAATCGAACATGAGGGATAGGGAGAACAAAATGTAATTCAAACTTAAGACCGGCACAAAACGCTGGAGTAACTCAGTGGGTGGGAAAGAATGGGTGACGTTTCAGGTCGAGATCCTTCTTCAGACCCTACCTTTCAGGCTCAAACTTACAAACTTTACCGTTTGGTCGACTGGTACCCAGGGCTTTGAACCTCAGTTATAAATGTCATAGACTCATACAGCACAGAAAATGGCCCTTCAGCCCAACTTGCCCATGCCCACTCAAGCTGCCCCATCTACATTATTCACAAGTCTGGCCCAGACACTTCCTATCCATGTACCTGTCCAACTGTCTTTTACTGTAAGTGTCCCTGAGTGAATAGGTTGCCCCTCAGATTCGAAGGGCCTACTCCTGCACCTATTGTCTATTGTCTATTGTTCCAGTATGCTGACACGGTGGGCGCAACTGGTAAACCCACTGCTTCACAGCGCCAAACACCCAGCTCCGATCCTAACTATGGGTGCTGTCTGTGTGGAGTTTGCACGTTACCCTGTGACCACGTGGGTTTACTCCTGGTGCTTCCCACATTCTGACGATGTGCTGGTTTGTGGGTTATTTGGCCTCTGTATATTGCCCCTAGTATATAGAGAGTGGATGTGGAGTGTAAACGGATGATCGGTGGTCAGCATGGACTCGATGGGCCGAAGGGCCTGTTTCCATGGTGTATCTCACTAAACTAAACTAAACTAAGCTAAGGTCAACTCGGCTTAGCTAAGCTACAGTGGTCACGGTGGCTTACAGCGAATGCAGCGCCTGAGAACCGGGTTCGATCCCGACTACGGGTGCTGCCTGTACGGAGTTTGCACGTTCTCCCCGTGACCTGCGTGGGTTTTCTCTGAGATCTTCGGTTTCCTCCCACACTCCAAAGACGTACAGGTTTGTAGGTGAATTGGCTTGGTATAAATGTAAAAATTGTCCCTAGTGGGTGTAGGATAGTGTTAATGTGCGGGGATCGCTGGTCGGCGCGGACCCGGTGGGCCGAAGGGCCTGTTTCCGTGCTGTACCACTAAACTAAACTAAGAAAACTAAAACTAAACTAAGCTAAATTAATCTAAACCTATACAAATATAAACCAAACTAAAAAAAAAAACTAAAACAACGCACAGGACCAGGCCCTTTAGTTTCCCCTCGGGTTCCTTTTAAATCTTGCCCCCTCATCTTCAACGGCCATTTTTTTTATTATGTCTCATCTATTTAAATTCTTTCACCAACAAACTCAATGCAGAAAGTCAAAGAGAGAGAAAGGCAAACAATCTCACTCAACTGCTTTTAGCATTTCTGTTTGCCAAACTCTTGCAGGAATTAATGAGTACGGAAGGTTGGAAATAGTTGTGGTCAGACAGGTTTTCTCCGGAGCACTTGCGTCAGCACATGTGCAAGTATTTTATAACAGGAGCCCTGTGCACGGGATCATACATGACATTGAGCTTTCGCTGGGAATCAACTGCTAGGGAAGGAGTTATAGGATTCCTGTTTTCAGTGCTCTGGGAACCGCTAAAGGCAGTTTAGCAACCGTGCTGAGATTTTACGTGTCCCATTTCCAGGCTTTTAATTTAACCAATATTATCTTGAACAGAATTCATTTGGTGTTGTCAAAGATTTATATTGAATGACTGTTTTGGATGTGTGATTCATATGCAGCGCATGTAAGCACTCTGGAATCTAACAGGTCTGATATATATACAGGAAACATATTTCTTCAAAGTCTGTCCACATATATCATCTATATATATGCAGAATCCACCTCCTGCCAATAGCTTTCTTATGTTCAGAAGAAGACGTCTGAAGAAGGGTCTCGACCCGAAACGTCAGCCATTCCTTCTCTCCAGAGATGCTGCCTGTCTCGCTGAGTTAAGGGCCTGCCCCACTTTCACGACCTAATTCACGACCATTTTTACTCGTGGACATTTATCATCATGCAAGAAAAATGCCCCGACCTACTTGATGCCACGAGTACCTACGACTAGCATCACGGCCTGCCACGACCTACCTACGACCTCCTACGACCTCGTGACGACCATGCTGCAAGTATGAGTCAAGGACAAACTTGGCAGAGGTCGTGATTTAAGTCGTGAAAGCGGGACAGGCTCTTAACTAAAGCATTTTGTGTCAATCTTTGGTGTAAACCAGCATCTGCAGTCCCTTTCCTACACATCACTCTATCGAGGTACTCCTTTTGCAAAGCAAGTGCCATTAATTTTGACCATTTTAACCATGCAAACACATTCATTCACATAACCAGTTGACAAATGTTCTAAGGGCGGCTGATAGAGCTGCTGCCTCACAGCGCCAGAGACACGGGATCGATCCTCGGGTGCTCTCTGCGTAGCGTTTGCACATTCTACCTGTGACCGCGTGGGTTTCCTCCAGGTATTTTTGTCGTTTTAGTTTTAAGAGATGCAGCATGGAAACAGGCTCTTTGGCCCATCGAGTTCATGCCGACCATCGATCACCTGTACGCTAGTTCTATGTTAGCCCACTTTCACATCCTAAACACTGGAGGCAATTAACCTACAAACCTGCACGTCTTTGGAATGTGGGAGGAAACCGGAGCACCCTGAGAAAACGCATGGAATCACAGGGCGGACATACAAATTATGCATAGTCAGCACCGGTAGTCAGGATCAAACCGGGTCTCTGGTGTTGTATGGCAGCAACTCTACCGCTGCACCACCGTACATTCGCCGGTTCTCCTGTTTCCTCCCACATCCCAAAGACATATGGATTTTTATATGAATTGGCCTCTCTTAATGTGTAGAGAATGGCTACAAAAGTGGGATAATATAGAACTGGTGTAAACAGGTTCGTGTGGAGTCGGTTCTTGGGGCTAGCTCGGTCGTTGTGGAGAAAATCCACGCCGGTCACGGGGAGAACATACAAACTCCGTACAGACAGCACCCGTAGTCAATATCTCTGGCGCTGCAAGCGCTGTAAGGCCGCAACTCTACCGCTGCGCCACCATGCCACTGCCAGTGCAAGGACATGATGCAGAGATGGGCCACAAAGCCCTCTCCCCAAAGATGAACAAATATAAATCATAATCATTTGCACGTTCGGTCCTTGTTGACCAGAGGAAAAGAAAATGCATGTGAGCTGAAAGCCATTGGTTGCCTGATATACAGGCAAACAATGAAGATATTGTCTCGTGCCTTTTAACACAGCCCCTGTTTTGCACTGAGGAGATGTGACAAGTCCTATATTCCTCACTGATAGCCTTTAGAGATATCACATAAAATAAGCTATAAAATCTGAGCTCAGACTGCTGTTGATTTGCGTCATCGGTTCAAGCGCAGCTCTTCAGGGTCGAAAGGCCATAATTTAGCTCACGGAAAGTAACTCCACCTCTGCTTTTCTTAAAAATAGCATTAGTAACATTGATTTCTGCATTTCCCACGATAAAATGCAGAACTGTAGGTTGAAGGCAAAGGTTGGAGGAAAAGGGGTGTTTAAAGTAAAGGATACAACGCTGGCAATATTCTCTTCAGTTCAGTTTATTGTCACGTGTAACGAGGTACAGTGAAAAGCTTTTGTTGCGTGCTAACCAGTCAGTGGAAGAGAAAGTCAAGTGTTTTATTGTCGTGTGTTCCAGATAGAACAATGACATTCTTTCTTGTACCAGCACGACAGAATATGTAAACATAGTACACTGTAAACAATATATGTACGAGAAAAAGGTTCAGTGTGTATATATATACACATACTCACAAATACACACACACATATATATATATACACAAAAAATACAATAATGGTGCAATAATAACAAGAATAGTCTATATAGTAGAGAGCTTACAATCGAGCCATTTACAGGGTAAGTAAGTAAGTAAGTTTATTGGCCAAGTATTCACATACAAGGAATTTGCCTTGGTGCTCCGCCCACAAGTAACAACATGACATACAGTGACAGTTACGAATGACTCAGAAAACACTAAACATTAATAATAATAAAACATTAATGATAAAACACCATTGATCAAGCATGTGAACCAACAAAATACCAGATCAAAGGGAGGCTACAGATACATGGTAAGGGAATAACGTTCAGCGGAGAAACAGAGTGAATGATTCAGGTCGTTGACCCTTCATCGGAACAGGTAAAATGGAGAGAAAAACGTTTTAATTTGCAGAATAAGGGGAATGTGTGGGAGGAGACATGCAGGTACAGCAGGCAGAGAAGAAAGCGAATGGCACGTTGGCCTTTATAACAAGAGGAGTTGAGTATAGGAGCAAAGAGGCTCTTCTGCAGTTGTATAGGGCCCTAGTGAGACCACACCTGGAGTATTGTGTGCGGTTTTGGTCCCCTAATTTGAGGAAGGACATTCTTGCTATTAAGGGCATGCAGCGTAGGTTTACAAGGTTAATTCCCGGGATGGCAGGACTGTCATATGCTGAGAGAATGGAGCAGCTGGGCTTGTAAACTCTGGAGTTTAGAAGGATGAGAGGGGATCTGATTGAATCATATAAGATTATTAAGAGTTTGGACACGCTAGAGGCAGGAAACATGTTCCCGATGTTGGGGGAGTCCAGAGCCAGGGGCCACAGTTTAAGAATAAGGGGTAAGCCATTTCGAACGGAGATGAGGAAACACTTTTTCTCACAGAGAGTTGTGAGTCTGTGGATTTCTCTGCCTCAGAGGGCGGTGGAGGCCGGTTTTCTGGATACTTTCAAGAGAGAGCTAGATATGGCTCTTAAAGATATCGGAGTCAGGGGATATGGGGAGAAGGCAGGAACGGGGTACTGATTGGGGATGATCAGCCATGATCACATTGAATGGCGGTGCTGGCTCAAAGGGCCAAATGGCCTACTCCTGCAGCTATTGTTTATTGAGCCACAAGAGACTGGAGATGCTGCACCCTTGGAGAAAGATATAAAGTGCTGCAGAATCTCAGTGGGTCAGGCAGCATCTGTGAGGGCAAAGGGATGGTCAATGTTTCATGTCGAGACCTACGTTAGTAGTGGCAAGGTGGCACAACGAAAGAGTTGCTACCTTACAGCGCCAGAGACCTGGGTTCAATACTGACTACAGGTGCTGTCTGTACGGTGTTTGCATGTTCTCCCCGTGACCTGCGTGGGTTTTCTCAGAGATCTTCGGTTTCCTCCCACACTCCAAAAACGTACAGATTCGCAGGTTAATTGGCTTTGGTATCATTGTAAATTGTCCCTAGTGTGTGTAGGATAGTGTTAGTGTGCGGGGATCGCTGGTCGGCGCGGACCCGATGGGCTGAAGGGTCTGTTTCCGCGCTGTATGTCTAAAACTAAAACCGTGAATTGGTGGGACTTAAAGAGAGTCCTGTGGATTTCACAGTCCGTGTTTCTCACCCCACGACTTGTGATGGTGAATCTGAAGCTTTGACATTATGTCGTAAGTGAGAGGAGCAGAATTTGGTCATTCGGCCCATCAAGTCTACTCTATTCAATCATGGGTAATCTATCTCTCCCTCCTAACCCCATTCTCCCGCCTTCTCCCAATATACCCTGACACCCGTACTAATCAAGAATCTATCTATCTCTGCCTTAAAAATATCCACTGACTTGGCCTCCACAGCCTTCTGTGGGAAATAGTTCCACAGATTCACCACCCTCTGATTGAAGAGATTCTTCCTCATCTCCTTGCTAAAGGAACATCCTTTAATTCTGAGGCTATGACCTCTAGTCCTAGACCCTCCTCCCACTAGTGGAAACATCCTCTCCACATCCACTCTATCCAAGCCGTATCCAGGTCATAAAGCCAGCTGGAAAACCACAGCAACACACACAACCGTATACAAGGGAGCGACCAAGCCTCTGTATCTCATCACTGCAGATGGTTCTGTAGTTGGTAGTCTTTCTGTTCAGGCCACCTGCCTTACAGCCTTACAGTAAACTCCTATCTCACCAGGGTCTAACCTTACTGTACCATTCTACTGGTTTCCCCTTTTTCCTTCCGCCCACAATATTTAATATGTAAAAGAATATGTGATTCTGTTCCACTGTGTTTGTAGTTTGTTTGTTTCTTTGTTTTTTGCACAAAGTTCGCGAGCATTGTCACTTTTCATTTCACTGCACATCTCGTATGTCTATGTGACGTATAAACTTGACTTGACTTGATATTAAAACTGAATAAACGCCCGAATCCCTCTTCTTCCCCTCGCATCCCACATACAAACCCGGCGCTCATTTTCCCCGTCACTTGAGAAACAAACAAAATTGTTTAGTTTGGAGATACAGCACGGAAACAGGCCCTTCAGACCCCCCCCCCTCCCCCCGAGTCCGCGCCGACCAGCAATTTCCCGCACACTTACACTAACACACACTCGGGATAATTTACATTTACACCCAGCCAATTAACCTACAAACCTGTACGTCTTTGGAGTGTGGGAGGAGACCGAAGATCTTGGAGAAAACCTACGCTCTTCATGGGGAGAACGTACGAACTCCGTATAGGCAGCACCCGTAGTCAGGATCGAACCCGGGTCTCTGGCGCTGTGAGGCAGCAACTCTACTGCCGCGGTCTCCGGAAGGGAAGCGGCTGCTCCAGACATTTTCCCAGCCGCTGAGGAGTGTTTACCCGACGCCGGAGTTCCAGCTTTCCGGCAAAGAGGGCCTGAAAACATCAGACTGGCTGCGAACGCCACAAATAGGCCCCGACCTCAGGTGTTTCACAGAGGAAGAGGACTTAACTTTTTGTTGCCTTTCCCCACAATGGAAAATGTAGATTCTGTTGTGGGGGGGGACGTTCTTGTTGAATTCTATAATGTGTTATGTCATTTTTCTGATTTTTAATTTTTCTATGGATGTACGGAAACTTAATTATTTCTTTTATTATTTCTTCTATGTAAAGCACTTTGGTTTCAACGCGAGTTGATTTAAATGTGCTATATAAATAAAATGTACTTACTTACTTACTGTGCCTGCCTTGTTCACGGTTGTTTGAACAATGAAACAGCCCTCTGATTGTTCGTGCTCATCAACACTTTTTCTTTAAAAAAAACCACTGCAAACAAGCAATTTATTCAATTCTGCAGTTTCCTTGATTTGTAGTAATTATGAAGCAGAGATAAGCAGATGAATTCTTTAATGAAATTCTCTCATCTGTAACCTTTAATAGGAAGCCGACACAGAAAATGCTGTTGATCATGATGTTGATTAATGCAGTAAATGGATACTAAATGTAATTTGATAAATATTTGCAAAGAATGTTAATAGATTCTTTAAAAAGACACTTGAATCAATAGATTTTACCAATTAGCCTCTGATGCACGTGCTCCATTTAGTGGGGAGAGGAGAGCGTATCAAAAGTTTTGTTGGTTAACCCCCTTCAGATCTCAACCCAACATTATACAGAATAGTGCAAGACAATGTGGCTTTGTTGTGCACAGGGCTGAGACCCTGTGGAATGGGTAATGTGGGGGCTGGTCTCTGCTGTGTGCTGTGGATAACGTCACTTTTAATCTGCGTCTTTCAAGCATGTCATTCCCCATACCTATAGTACACTAGATTTAATGGCCAAAGTCAGAAAATGGCCTTGGAGAGGATATGGGAGTGATTTTGTGTGTGTGTGTGTATTCATTAATATGTGAGTGTGTATCTATGTATTTGTGTGTGTGTGTGTGTGTGTGTGTGTGTGTGTGTGTGTGTGTGTGTGTGTGTGTGTGTGTGTGTGTGTGTGTGTGTGTGTGTGTGTGTGTGTGCATGCATCTGTGTGTGCGTCTGTGTGTGTCTGTGTGCATCTGTGTGTGTGTGTGTGTGTGTGTGTCTGTGTGCATCTGTGTGTATCTGTGTGCATCTGTGTGTGTCTGTGTACATTAGTGTGTGTGTGTGTGTGCACCTGTGTGTGTCTGTGTACGTTAGTGTGTCTGTGTGTGAGTTTATATGTGCATCTATTTACGTGTCTGTGTGTATATGCGTGTGCCTCTGTGTATGCATGTGTCTGTGTGTATGTTTCTATGTGTGCATATACAGATGGATTTGTGTACATGCATGTGTGTATGTATGTCCGTATGCATGTGCATATGTGTTGTGTCCATGTGCATATGGTTTTGTGCACATGTACAAGTATCTATGTGACTGCGGACCCTGCAAAATGACACAGTGACGGTGGTCCCCATCCATGGGTGAAGGAGTGATGCAACAAGCTTCACTCCTTCGTCAGAGAGAAGGTGAATCACTTCCATTGGGAGTGGTGGCGCAAATAGGACAGAATGTAGGAAACTGGGGAAAGACCGGTGGGAAGCAGGCAGCGTTGATGGATGAGGTGAAGAATCACAGAAGGATACTGATGAGAATGATCCCAGGAATGAGTGGGTTAACATATGATGAGCGTTTGACGGCACTGGGCCTGTACTCAGTGGAGTTTAAAAGGATGAGGGGACCTCTTTGAAACTTACCAAATAGTGGAAGGCCCGGATTGAGTGGATGTGGAGAGGATGTTTCCACTAGTGGGAGAGTCTAGGACCAGAGGTCACAGCCTCAGAATAAAAGGACGTTCCTTTAGGAAGGAGATGAGGAGGAATTTCTTTAGTCAGAGTGTGGTGAATCTGCGGAATTCATTGTCACAGACGGCTGTGGAGGCCACAAGTCAGTGGATATTTTAAAGGCAGAGATTGAAAGATTCTTGATTAGTGCGGGTGTCAGGGGTTATGGGAAGCAGAAGTGCCAGCACAGAGCAGAGGGACAGAATGGCCTTTGTCAATGCTGGTGAACACCCTGCAGTACTAGTTAACTGGTAGCCAGCCGTCTCCGCAACATGTACAGAGAGCGTGGCTGTAGCTGCGAATATCCTGCTCGGAACATTGAAGGGTTGGTAGCTCTGATATGCCAAGAATCACAGCTGTTCATACAGATGTCGCAGAAAGCCGAGACCTTACATCGCAATTGCTGATCTTTGCTTGTCGCAGGTTGTACAGCATGGAGGCAGGAGCAGCGCCTGGTAATGATGAGAGAAAGTGCAGGGAGTGGGAGTGTGGCTGGAGAGAGCAACCCCGTCCCCAACATTTGGCATCGGCCCCTTTCTGCCTTGCATATATTCCCTGCTACACTCTGTGATTCTATCGAGCTCACAGCAACGACTCGGACACTGAACAATGAGGCGCGCTGAGACGCAGCAATGGGTGTACATCTGTTACCCGCCCTGAGAGCCTTTCTCAGCCAGTCTGAGGCTCCTTTAGCAACTCCGCTTAATCTAACGTGTCACGTTTATGTCGCATCTCTCAGGCAGATTAAAACCCACAGCCTGCAACAAACCTGCTCCGCATGCTTTATTGATGAGGGACATTTCTCGGGGAAGAGATTGCAAGGAACTAAATGAGGAGGAATGGCGTTTGATCAGGGGATGAGATAAAGTGGTCTGTCCCACAGTTCAGGTGGAAGACAAAGGTGGAAGAGAGAAAAGGAAGCCAGATTTAGCGGTGATGCGACAAAATGAGCAGTGCATGCCTGTATTAACATTTGAGTGTGCAACTCTGTGTCAGAGTGTGATCTTGTGTGTCTTTGTGTATTGATGCATCTGTGTGCATGTGTGTGTCTACATATGTGTGTCCGTCTGTCTGCCTGGCTGCAGGGACGTAAGTATGTGCTACATGGGTGGGTGGGTGTTTCTGTGTATATATGTGTATGTATGAGTGCCAAGAGTCAAGAGAGTTTTATTGTCATGTGTCCCAGATAGGACAATGAAATTCTTGCTTGCTGCAGCACAACAGAATATGTAAACATAGTACACAACGGGAGAAGAAAAAAAGTTTGGTGTGTGTACATACACATGCACGCATACTCAATAAATAAACGAATATAGTGCAAGAATCAGAATAGTCTGTTGTAGTTACTAGTTAACTGGTAGCCAGCCGACAGCTTATTTGTTGCCGTGTTTCATAGCCTGATGGCTGTAGGGAAGAAGCTGCTCCTGAACCTGGACGTTACAGTTTTCAGGCTCCTGTACCTTCTTCCCAATGGCAATGGTGAAATCTACCTAACTGTTACCTATTCCTTTTCTCCACAGATGCTGCCTGACCCCCTGAGTTAATCCAGCTTTCTGTTTCTATCTGCGGTTTAAAGCTGCATCTTCAGTTCCTTCCGACACTAAGAATGAAACACTCTTGACCCTTGAGTTAGGAAGCCTCTGCCTCTACTGCAGTGGTACAACTACACTCTGTAATTGCTTGTTTCTGCAGCAGTAAAAGATGATAAATGGTTTATTATGGTGCCGGGGTATAAATAATACCTTGACGTTAAAGTTTCTTACCTTGTGGAAGTGATCTATCTGACCCTGACTTACTCTTTGAAAGCACAATGAACTGCAGATGCTGGAATTTTGTTCAAAACCCCATGTACCTGAATAACTCAGCAGGTCAGGTAGCATTCTGCTTGGGTGGCTTCCAGAACCTACAGTTAGAACATTGAAGCCTCCATTTCCCCCTATCCCACCCCCCACCCCCTATCCCCTCTCACTTTCCTGTGGCCATCCCTCCCAGGAAAAGCACCCACATCTCCCACTCCTACCACGAAATAGACGTCAAATTCACCATTTGACCGTTTTTTACAAAATGTTAAATGGTCAGCTCGACATAGATGACCAAACCTACACCAAACGCAAACCTAGCAGACGAGGGCATTCGATCTGGCCCTTGTGGCTAAGGGGATCAGGGGGTATGGAGAGAAGGCAGGTATGGGATACTGAGTTGGATGATCAGCCATGATCATATCGAAGGGCCGAATGGCCTACTCCTGCACCTATTTTCTATGTATCTATGTATCTATGATCCAATTTGAGATACCAGCTACCAAGACAGATGTGTACAGCAATTCATTCTTTCCCCGCACAATTAGAGCATGGAATAATCTCTACCCTACCATAGTTACCCAGCCAGACCCAACTACATTTAAGGTAACTCTTTTTTCTCCAAGAACCCTTTTTTGATTAAGTCCACCCTCCTCTACCTCCAGTTTAAATTCCATTTGGAATATTTCTGGAGGACCAGGAAACCAAGAACCAAGAACCCCCTGCCCACCCTCGTCCCCTCCACCCATATCCCAGGCAGAGATACATAGATTTGTGATTAGTACGGGTGTCAGAGGTTATAGGGAGAAGGCAGGAGAATGTGGTTAGGAGGGAGAGATAGATCAGCCAATGGCCTAATTCTGCTCCTGTCACTTATGAACTTATAAATCTCCCCCTCTGGCTTTATATTTAATTCCTCTTAGATTCATAGAGTCGTAGAGTGATACAGCGTGGAAACAGGCCCTTCGGCCCAACTTGCCCACACCGACCAACATGTCCCATCTACGGTACACAAAAATGCTGGAGAAACTCAGCGGGTGCAGCAGCATCTATGGAGCGAAGGAAATAGGCAACCTTTCGGGCCGAAACTTGTCCCATCTACGCTAGTTCCACCTGCCTACGTTTGGCTCATAACCCATTAAAACCCGTCCTATCCATGTACCTGTCTAAATGTTTCTTAAACGTCGTGATAGTCCCTGCCTCCTCTACCTCCTCTGGCAGCTCGTTCCATACACCCACCACCCTTTGTGTGAAGTTTTTGTTTTGTTTTAATTTCAGGAACTGTGGAGCGTACAAAATATTCTTTTCAACTTTTGTCACCTACTCCAAACCCTTGCCTCATATCTCATTCAGATATGGACTACCCTGTGGCTGAAATTGTTGCCCCTGAAGTCATTTTTAAATCTCTAACCTTCGCCCATGCCATATATTTATATAGTCGTCCAAACTGGGTAATAGACCATGAGCGTTCACTTTAACCATGCCCATAAGACAGAGGAGCAGTATTAGGCCATTCGGCCCATTGAGCCTGTTCCACCATTCAATCAGACCTGAATTATTTTTCCCTCTCAACCCCATTCTCCTGCCTTCTCTCCATAACCATTGACGCCCACATAAATCAAGAACCTATCAATGTCTGCCCTAAAGATACCCAATGCCTTGGCCTTCACAGCTGTCTGTGGCAATGAATTCCACAGATTCACTTCCCTCTGGCTAAAGAACATCCCCCTCATCGCCATTCAAACGGTACGTCCTTTTATTCTGAGGCTGTGGCCTCTGGTTCTCGATTCTCCCATTACTGGAAACATCCTCTCCACATCAATAGACAATAGACAATAGGTGCAGGAGTAGGCCCTTTGAGCCAGCACCGCCATTCAATGTGATTATGCCTGATCATCCCCAATCAGCACCCCATTCCTACCTTCCCCCCATATCCCCTGACTCCGCTATCTTTAAGAGCCCTATCTAGCTCTCTCTTGAAAGTATCCAGAGAACCTGCCTCCACTGCCCTCTGAGGCAGAGAATTCCCCAGACTCACAACTCTCTGTGTGAAAAAGTGTTTCCTCATCTCCATTCTAAATGGCTTACCCCTTATTCTTAAACTGTGGCCCCTGGTTCTGGACTCCCCCAACATCGGGAACATGTTTCCTGCCTCCAGCGTGTCCAAACCCTTAATAATCTTATATGTTTCAATAAGATCCCCTCTCATCCTTCTAAACTCCAGAGTTTATCATCAACGGCATCTAGGCTTTTATTCACCATCATGAACTGTACCACAATAAGTTAATCCCTCAGCCTCCTGCACTCCATAGTAAAAAGTCCCAGATTGCCCAACCTCTCTCCCTATAACTCAAGCCCGCAAGTCCATGCGACATACTGGTGAATCTCTTCTGCACTCTTTCCAACCTAATGGCATCCTTCCTATAGCTGGACCACCAGAATCAATGCAACACTCCACGTGTGGTCCCATCACACTTGAGAAAATGATACGAAACGTTACGATAAAACTTTATTCATCCCCAGAGGGAAAAGTTGAGATAGACACAAAAAGTTGGAGTAACTCAGCGGGTCAGACAGCATCTCTGGAGAAAAGGAATAGGTGACATTTCGGGTCGAGACCCTTCCACATAGAAACATAGAAAATAATTGCAGGAGGAGGCCATTCGGCCCTTCGAGCCAGCACCGCCATTCATTGTGATCATGGCTAATCGTCCCCTATCAATAACCCGAGCCTGCTTTCTCCCCATATCCCTTGACCCCACTAGCCCCTAGAGCTCTATCTAACTCTCTCTTAAATCCATCCAGTGACTTGGCCTCCACTGCCCTCTGTGGCAGGGAATTCCACAAATTCACAACTCTGGATGAAAAAGGTTTTTCTCACCTCAGTCTTAAATGGCCTCCCCTTTATTCTAAGGCTGTGGCCCCTGGTTTTGGACTCACCCAACATTGGGAACATTTTTCCTGCATCTAGCTTGTCCAGTCCTTTTATAATTTTATATGTTTCTATAAAATCCCTCCTCATCCTTCTAAACTCCAGTGAACACAAGCCTAGTCTTTTCAACCTTCCCTCATATGACATTCCCGCCATCCCAGGGATCAATCTCGTGAACCTACGCTGCACTGACTCAAATTAGGAGACCAAAACTGTACACAATACTCCAGATGTGGTCTCACCAGAGCCCTGTACAACTGCAGAACTACAACTGCAATATTTCAGACTTGAGAATGGAAACTGGAGGGTGAAGCAGTTACTAGAAGGAGAAGATACTACAGCCGTCAGCATAGATTTCACTGCCACACAAGCCTGTGGGGAAGGATTACTGAGCAAGGAATGAGATGGGCTGGAGCATAGTTCCCCATGACACTCCAGTACCTGAGCTGACTGCACTTGGTTCCAAAGACTCTTTGATGCTCCCCCCATCACCGTAAACACTGAAAAGCTGACACGTTGTCTTACTTGGGAATGGTTCAATATTTCAAAGGGAAAGGAGTTACTTCAAAATTTCAGTGATGAATGTTTAATGAGAGAGGATGTAAGCTGTCATGTATAATTTTGCCATCAGTCGGACTTCCTCTCCAGCAATATTTCGCGTCAATATTCCTGGTTCCGCAGATGGAGACGTTGAGTCGCGGGAAGACACGGCGACAAAGGTTCCGGAAAACACCATTCCCATGTGTCCTCAAGACACGGGAGGCCACTCAGCCCCTCAGTCTATGCTAGCTCACAAAGCAAACTCTTATTTCCCATTCCCTCTGTTATTTTCCAATAAATCCCATTCGCTCTGTTATTTCAGGTGGTGCAGTAGTATAATGGTAGAGCTGCTGTCTCGCAGCGCTAAAGACCCGGGTTTGATCCTGGCTCTGGGTGCTGTCTGTGCGGAGTTTGCACCTTCTCCCTGTGACCGCGTGGGTTTCCTCTGGGTGCTCCGGTTTCCTCTCGCATTCCAAAGACATTGGGTTTGGAGGTTAATCGGGTTCCATAAAGTGCCCCCGAGGGTGTGGTGAGTGAGATAACACTGAACAAGTTTGAACGGGTGATCGATGGGCGGCGTGGGCTCGGTGGGCCGAAGGTCCTTTTTCCACGTCTTTGGAATGCTCAATGGTTGAATCGGAGGAGCACCCGGGGAAAGCCCACCCAGTAACAGGAAGAATGTGCAAACTCCTTACAGACAGCACCGGTAACCGGAATCGAACCTGGGTCTCTGGCGCTGTGAGGCAGCAACTCTAACGCTGCTCTACTATAAACAAAAGAATAAACAAAAGAAAGATTAATAAATAAATAAAAAACACATTATTAGTGCAAATCAACAGTCTCTTGTGCGACCAAGTCAGTTCATAGTTCATTGTTTAGTTGGTGATTGTGTAGCTCAAGAGCCTGATGGTTGTTGGTTGAAAGCAGGGCTGAATGGGCTAGTTCTATTCCTATTTTCTCTGTTGCCAGATATCCATATGCAGGTAATTCTGCTGTAACACATGTTTCCTTAACGTGAATTGAATATAACGCAAGTGAATTTGGGAACAGTATTTGCCTTGCGATGGCTGAGATCATGCAATTTCCATCAGGAACCAGAAATTGACAAGAAGCAATAATTCGCTGTCTCGGAAAAAAATTCAGTGTTTGAAGAAAACCCTCTTTACATGTAACCTCCCCACGGTAATCAAACTCCCCACTGTCTCTTAAGAACACGGTTGCCAGTTTCACCATGGGAGGCCACTGAAATTGGCAGGCAATTGCTTCCATTAACACTGGTGCAATGATATTCTATTAGACCACAATGTAGCATACAGCCTTTGGTTTTGTTTTTGCTAAAAGAAAAAATATTTTTTGAGAAAAACTTTGGAAAAATGACGTTTTTATTGGATCTGAACCTCACCCGTCCCGAAAACCTTCTTTTCCTGCTGACGCAATGCATTAACAATGCGATTTTCTGCAATGCAAGTTTTCTTAGGAACTTTATGGGCTTGTCCCACTTAGGTGATTTTTTAGGCGACTACAGGCGATTAGGCTGACGCCACATGGTCACCTGTATGGTCTCCTCAGTCGCCCAAAGAGTCGTAACTTTTTTCTGGTCGCCGCTGGATTTTGAAATGTTCAAAACTTTTTGGCGACAGTCGGCGCCCATGGGCTTGACGCCAACGATCGTAGCCTGGCGTAGGTTGCCGCCAGTGCTGACTTCGGTGAATTCCATTGGCGACTACCTACGTCAACCTATGTCAACCTACGCCAACCGGCGACTGAATTGTCCTGTTATCTTCAGTTGTTGCCGACAGGGTCGTACCTTGCCGTAGCTTGTCGCGGGTGTACGTAGGTTGTCGTAGGTGTGGTCGTAGGTGGACGTCCTGATGGGTCACCGGTTGTCGGTAGCTTTCCTTAGCTTGACGTCGACTAGGAGGTAGGTTGTTGTAGACATTGTCGCAGACATTGTCATAAGGGGATTCAGTCGCTGGTTTTTCGGTGACCTGCTACGACTATGACAGTCGCCGGCAGTCACTGAAAAAAATCGCCTAAGTCGGACAGGCCCAGGTAACTTTTCCAGGGTGGTGGGTGTATGGAACAAGGAGGTAGTTGAGGCTGGGACTATTGCAACATTTAAGGAGCAGTTAGAAAGGTACATGGATAGGACAGGTTTGGAGGGATATAGGCCAAATGTTGACATGTGAGACTAGTGTAGGTGGGACATGTTGGCCAGTGTGGGCAAGTTGGGCCGAAGGGCCTGTTTACACACTGAATCACTCTATGATTCTATGGCTTGAAAGGACCTTGTGGCCACGTGGAAAGTGCCTGACCACTCAAGGGCAATGAGGATGGGCATTTATTGACCTCATCTCCCAGGATAAAACATTGTTTTCAGAATGAACAACCTATCCAACAGTGCTCTGATCAGTGCTCTGATCAGTGTTCATCCCTCAACTAAAAGCATTAAAACATTGGTCTCAGATATCTCCTCTCCAGTTGGGAGTGCCTGCTGTTGGAGTTTCCCCATTTCAACAGCGGCTACACATCAAAAACAACATCTCTGGCTCAAAAGCTCTGTAAAAACTTAAACATAATAGAGTCAGTCATAGAGTCTCGCAGCACAGAAGCCGGCCCTTTGCCCAACTCGTCCATGCAGACGACACCAGATCAATGCGGGCGTCAGGGGTTATGGGGAGAAGGCAGGAGAATGGGGTTAGGAGGGAGAACTGGTTGAATGGCGGAGTGGACTTGATGGGCCAAATGGCCTAATTCTGCTCCAATCCCTTATGAACGTGAAGAGGGTTGTGTGATAATCCTCAGTCTTGCAGTCTCTGTAAAACTTTCCAAATGTCTTTTAAATACTTTTAAAGGTTTGTTCCTCTCTCTGCTGGCCTGACCAGGGTTAGAAAGGCCTGCAGTCAAAACTATAAACGCCCAAACAGTTAAAATTCCCACTTTATAAATAACCTCCTTCGCTTGTGTAATTATATATTCAGCCTATGTTATTTGATTCCCCCGTTCATTAGTTCTTCCTGCTCGGTAGATGGAAGCAGTAAAATATTGATTAGTGCTTACAAATATTAAATCCCTGTGTTATTTCGCAGAATTCCACAAAACATTAAACTTAGCTCCCATTCCCATAGATAATGCAACTTGCACTCTACCCAACGACTTAAACGGAGGGCAGCACATTATCATTTGCATTAAACTAATATTAAGAAGCTTTTACTTCATAGGATGCCCCGCAAGCTTTTGGTCATTTGGGAAATCATTAGTTAATTACATATCCCAAATACCATCAGGTTGGTCTATAATCAGTGGACTGAACAATAAGAGTGCAGTCGAAGGCCTCACACTTAAGCTTGTGCACTTAGGTATTTCTTTCTCCGCACCCACCCCCTCTCCCTCTCCTCCTCCACTCTCACTTCATGGCAATCCTCAGGAGGACAAAGCACGGCATTGTCGAGTAAAATGAATGACGCAGTTTAATTTATGTGATAGGTCGAGCTGTGCGGAGAGCCACTCAGCTTAGGCTGCCGAGAGCAAAGCAAAGCAGAGCAACGCAACCAGTTGTCAGCGTTCAGTGACACCCACTTGGTTGGGTCCCCACTGAAAAGGTTGATGAATGGTTCCTGAATCGTGGGGCCATAACTCCTTGAGCTCAAATTCCTGGTAGTTCAGGGGCACAGACACACACACGCACACACACACACGCACACACACACACACACACACACACACACACACACACACACACACACACACACACACACACACACACACACACACACACACACACACACACACAGATACACACACACACACACACACACACATACACACACACACACACACACAGATAGACACACACAGATAGACACACACACACAGATACACACACACACACACACACACACACAGATAGACACACACACACAGATACACACACACACACACAACACAGATACACACACACACACACACACACACACACACACACACACACACACACACACACACACACACACACACACACACACACACACACACAGATAGACACACACACACAGATACACACACACACACACAACACAGATACACACACACACACACACACACACACACACACACACACACACACACACACACAGATACAACACAGATACACACACACACACACACACACACACACACACAGATACAACACAGATACACACACACACACAGGCAGATACAACACAGATACACACACACACACACACACACACACACACACACACACACACACACACACACACACACACACACACAGATACAACACAGACACACACACACACACACACACACACACACACACACACACACACACACACACACACACAGATACAACACAGATACACACACACACACACACACACAGGCAGATACAACACAGATACACACGCCACACACACATGCCCCGAGATCTTCGGTTTCCTCCCACACGCAAGTCAAGAGTCAAGTCAAGTGAGTTTATTGTCATGTGTCCCAGATAGGACAATGAAATTCTTGCTTTGCTTCAGCACAACAGGATATTGTAGTCATAAATACAGATCAGAGCAGTGTGTCCATATACCATAGAATATATATATATACATCAGTAAACAGTTAAAGTGCAATAGGTTGTTACAGTTCATAGTTTGTTTGAAGTTGTGTTTAATAGCCTGATGGCTGTGGGGAAGTAGCTATTCCTGAACCTGGTCGTTGCAGTCTTCAGGCTCCTGTACCTTCTACCTGAAGGTAGCGGGGAGATGAGTGTGTGGCCAGGATGGTGTGGGTCCTTGATGATACTGCCAGCCTTTTTGAGGCAATGACTGCGATAGATCCCCTCGATGGTAGGGAGGTCAGAGCCGATGATGGACTGGGCAGTGTTTACTACTTTTTGCAGTCTTTTCCACTCCTGGGCGCACAAGTTGCCGAACCAAGCCACGATGCAACCGGTCAGCATGCTCTCTACTGTGCACCTGTAGAAGTTCGAGAGAGTCCTCCTTGACATTACCGACTCTCCGTAATCTTCTCAGGAAGTAGAGGTGTTGATGTGCTTTCTTTATGATTGCATCAGTGTTCTCGGACCAGGAGAGATCTTCGGAAATATTCATGCCCAGGAATTTGAAGTTCTTGACTTCAAAGATGTGCAGGGTTGTAGGTTAATTGGCTTGGTATAAAAATACAACTTGTCCCTAGTGTGTGTAGGATAGTGTTAGTGTGAGGGGGTCGCTGGCCGAAGGGCCTGTTTCCGCGCTGTATCTCTAAACTATACTGAAGACTGAACTACAGGATAGAATTTGACCATTACCTCGAGTGTTAATTCCGTTTATCTGCATGTTTCACTGCTGCCGAACTGTACATGATGGAATTTACACCCAAACCGATCTATACTTTCTGCTTGGAAGTATTCTTAAAGCAATTTGAAGGCCAATGGCTCTTGGGTCCGTTGCAATGTACTGGAACTACTCAGCTCTGATTAGAAAACATAATTAAACATGACACAGTAACACCCTGAAATCTCTCGGTATTCTTGGAGTTAATCTTTTCATTAAAAATAATCAATTGATTGACTTGGTGGCCTGGGATCGGACCAGAACCTACTCAGAGTTAGACGTTGGAGTTTTGTCCTGTATGGATTTGCAAACTAAATTAGCCGTGGCGGGAGCCGAGCACCAGCGTGGATATTGCATACAAATGATGTGAAGTAAGGACAAGTCTCGGAGAAGAAGCTCCTCCACCAGGTTCTCTTGTGAGTTCCCCGGCTATTCAGGAAGGGAAGGTCCCACAGTCAGTCACTTCCAGCCAGATTAAGCTACGAGGAACTGCAGGTGCTGGTTTACACAAAATGACACAAAGTGCTGGAGTAACAACAGGTCTGGCGGCATCTCCTGAGAACATGTACAGCTGATTTGTCAGGTCAGACCTGAAACTTCGCCTATCCATGTTCCCCAGGGATGCTGCCTTTGACCTGTTATGTTACTCTGGCATTTTGTGTCTTAGAGTCAATGAGTGATACAGCATGGAAACAGGCCTTTCGGCCCAACTTGCCCACATGTCCCACCAACTACACTAGTCCCACCTGCCTGCACTTGGTCCATATCCCTCCAAACTTGTCCTATCCATGTACCTGTCTAACTGTTTCTTAAACGTTGGGATAGTCCCAGCCTCTACGACCTCCTCTGGCAGCTTGTTCCATACACCCACCACCCTTTGTGTGAAAAAGTTACTCCTCAGATTCCTATTAAATCTTTTCCCCTTCACCTTGAACCTATGTCCTCTGGTCCACGATTTCCCCTCCTCTGGGCAAGAGATTCTGTGCATCTACCCGATCCATTCCTCTCACGATTTTATACATTTCTTTCTTTCGTTTAGGTTACAGAATCTGGGCTCAAATTGGGGGTCGTTCGTGTCACCTTGGTGTCTTTGGAGCAATTCCCTTGAGAGCTAAACATCCAATAATTTCCACTCGAGTATATTTGGCAGTACAATGGCGCAGCAGGTAGACACGGGATCGATACTTACCTTGGTTGCTACCTCTGTGGAGTTTGCACGATCTCCCTGTTGCCCCGTGTTTCCTCTGGGTGTTCCAATTTGCTCCCACATCCCAAAGACGTGCGGGGTTGTAGTTTAATTGGCCCTCTGTAAATTGCCCCTGGTGTGTCAGGAGCGGATGCTATAGTGAGATAACATAGGACTAGTGTGAATGTGTTATAAATGGTGGGCATAGACCAAAGGGCCTGTTTCTTAGAAAATAGACAATAGACAATAGGTGCAGGAGTAGGCCATTCGGCCCTTCGAGCCAGCACCGCCATTCACCGTAATCATGGCTGATCATCCACAATCAGTACCCCGTTCCTGATTGAAAGCTATCTTTCAATCAAAACTAAGCCCCCACAGAGTTTCGGGGTGGAGAATTGCAAAGTTTCACCAGTCATTGCTACCCATTGTCCTAATCGCACAAGCCTTAAGTTTGAGACAGTGTACCCCGATTAATGGAAGTCCAGTCAGATGAAACACAACCTTTGTCAAGACGCACAAGAATTATATTCAATAGGTAGACAAAAGTGCTGGGGAAACTCAGCGGGTGCAACAGCATCTATGGAGCGAAGGAAATAGGCAACGTTTCGGGCCGAAACCCTTCTTCAGAACCCGCTGAGTTTCTCCAGCACTTTTGTCTACCTTCGATTTTCCAGCATCTGCAGTTCCTTCTTAAACAATTATATTCAATAACCACTTCGGGTTGACTGAAGTCCCAAAGAGTAATTTCAAGGCTCACCATTTATTGATGCTTTCTTTTGACTCCAGGATTTATTTGGCTTGGTGGGATTTGAACTCATATATTTGAAGCTTTGGGAATAACACTCCAGTTACTAAACCACTGCACTAAACAGTGTTCTACCAGATCTTCAGTTTAGTTTTTAGTTTAGTATAGAGATACAGCGCGGATACAGGCCCTCCGGCCCACCGAGTCCACACCGACCAGCGACCACCCCATACACTAGCATTACCCTACACACTAGGGACAATTTACAATTTTACTGAAGCCAATTAACCTACAAATCTGTTTCGGAAAGAACTGCAGATGCTGGAAAAAATGAAGGTAGACAAAAATGATGGAGAAACTCCATCCCGAATTGGACCTGGGTTTTTATCCGTTTTTTTGCCTCCCCCAGGAGATCACGCGGTTCTTGGGGTGGAGAAGGGTGATAGCGATATAAAGGGGAGGGTAGTGTCTTGTGTTCTGTGTCTTGTGTCTACTGTTTGTGGGTAAGGGTGTCTGTTTAGTGTTCAGCCATGAGCGAATGGCGGTGCGGGCTCAATGGGCCTGGTGGTCTACTCTCGCACCTACTTTCTATGTTTCTATGTTTCTATGAGGCAGCATCTATGGAGCGAAGGAATAGGTGACGTTTCGGGTCGAGACCTTACAAAAATGCTGGAGAAACTCAGCAGGTGAGGCAGCATCTATGGAGTGAAGGAATAGGTGACGTTTCAGGTCAAGACCTTACAAAAATGCTGGAGAAACTCAGCGGGTGAGGCAGCATCTATGGAGCGAAGGAATAGGTGACGTTTCGGGTCGAGACCTTACAAAAATGCTGGAGAAACTCAGCGGGTGAGGCAGCATCTATGGAGCGAAGGAATAGGTGACGTTTCGGGTCGAGACCCATTCGGGTCTCGATCCGAAACGTCACCTATTCCTTCGCTCCGTAGATGCTGCCTCACCCTCTGAGTTTCTACAGCGCTTTTGGCAACCTACAAGCCCGCACATCTCTGGAGTGTGGGAGGAAACCGGAACACCCGGAGAAAACCCACACGGTCATGGGGAGAACGTACAAACTCTGTAGTTGGGATTGAACCCGTGTCTCTGGCGCCCTGAGGCAGCAGCTCTACCGCTGCGCCACTGTGCCGCCCCATCAGTGTCAGAGGTTTCCAAGAGCTCCTCCATAGTCCCCTGGCTGTGCCCAGACCAGGCTAACTGTGATGCCTGGAGACACATCCCCTCCGCAAGCGTTTGGAAAGGTCATTATTTAATTTGCAGAATTTAATTTCCCAGCTTTTAACCAGCAGAAAATTGTATGCAAATGGTTTCGGCTCCTTTCCGCACTGAGCAGGCTAATTAGTCGCCATGGTGTGACGCCTGGTGAAGTAGTGGCTCCTGTTGTGTCTTTTAAATAAACTAGCGGTGATCTGGGAGGGAGTCACAAGGCTCGACCCCCCCCCAGAATAAAAGGAATGGCACTGACATTGCACATACATAGATGAGTTAAGGCACGTGACACTATTATGTGGATGCCTTGATCGTAATTGTGGATAGACTTTCCGCTGACTGGATAGCAGGCAACTGGAAATATTTGCATGGTACCTCAGTACACCTGACAATAATAAACTGAAGGGGCGACATGGATCAGACTGGAGAAGGGTCTCGACCCGAAACGTCACCCGTTCCTTCCATCCGGAGATGCTGCCTGTCCCGCTGAGTTACTCCAGCATTTCGTGTCTATCTTCGGTTTAAACCAGCGTCCGCAGTTCCTTCCCACACGTTGTGAGCCCACAAACGCTCTTGGCTCAACGTGCAATGGTGTGTCCTCAGCCTGTTACGGATATTTACAGAATTGGCCAGCATGGACAGGTTGGGCCGAAGGGCCCCATTTCTATGTTGTATCACTCTGGGGTGTACGAGCAATTGTTGATGCACGCACGAATGCTTGCTATGATTTTCCTATTTTAGTCACCAAAATAAAAAGAAATGCCCTTAGCAATTGTTCCGTGAGACATTGTGAAAACATCTGTCTTGGCACAGAGATTATCTCCCTCATCTATAAAATTAACAGAGGCTTTGTGAATTGTCACATTTACATTCCATTCATGTAAATCACAGCTTCTACGACGCACAAAGCAAGTTTGGAACCAAGAGACAGAAGAATAATTTGAAAGAATAAATCATTTTCACACAAAGGGTGGTGGGTGTATGGAACGAGCTGCCAGGGGAGGTTGTTGAGGCTGGGACTATCCCAACATTTCAGAAACAGTTAGACAGGTGCATGGATAGGATAGGTTTGGAGGGATATGGACCAAACGCGGGCAGGTGGGACTAGTGGAGCTGGGACACGTTGGGCGGTGAGGGCATGTTGGGCTGAAGGGCTTGTTTCCACGCTGTATCACTCTATGACTCTGTGACTCCAATTCTTGCCGTGGGGTGTGGGAGGAAACCCGAGCAGTCACAGGGAGAAAGTACAAAGTCCGTACAGACAACACCCTAGTTCAGGATCGAACCCGGGTCTCTGGCGCTGTGAGACAGTGGCTCAACCAGCTACTGTGTCACCCCGAGTTTTCCAAGTCACCCTCTACTCTAGACCTCTTAGATAATGGACATCATAGGTTTGGATAACACTGTTGAAGAAGCCATGGTAAAATGTTACAGATAGATTACACCGTGTAGTGCTGCGGAGAGGGGGAGTGAGGGTGTTGGGTGGTTAGAGCAGGCGTGCGGGAATTGGAGGAAATGCATGTGAGGGCTCCATCAACCACGGCCGAGAAGAAGACTTGCTCCCAGGAAAAGGAGGCCATTTCAGAAGAGCAGAAGTCCTCATCTGGAGAGCTGGTGTGGCAGTCATGGAGAAGTTGAGATTGGAAATCCTTACAGGAGACAGTGTGGGAGGAGATGTAGCCAAGGTAGCTGTGTAAGAAAGAACTGCAGATGCTGGTTTCAATCAAAGGTAGACACAAAATGCTGGAGCAACTCAGCGGGTGAGGCAGCATCTCTGGAGAGAAGGAATGGGCGACGTTTCGGGTCGAGAACGTCACCCATTCCTTCTCTCCAGATATGCTGCCTCACCCACTGAGTTGCTCCAGCATTTGGTGTCTAGCCAAGGTAGCCCCTGGGTTTACGGATGATGTCAGTGGTAAACCTGTCTCCTGAGATGGAGACGGACGGAGAGATCTGAAAAATGAAAAGTATCTCATCAATCTCCCCCACTTCTCTTACACTTGGACCTTTTGTCTCCACAGCGACAATGCTTGACCGACTGAGTTTTCGGGTTTTTTAGATACAAAATGGGAAACAGGCCCTTCGGCCCACCGAGTCCGTGCTGGCCTGCAATCCCCGCACACTAACACTATCCTACACACACCAGGGACAATGTAAAATTTTACCAAGCCAATTATCCTACAAACCTGCACATCTTTGGAGTGTTGGAGGAAAGCGAAGATCTTGGAGAAAACCCACGCAGGTCAAGCCAAGTCAAGTCAAGTGAGTTTATTGTCATGTGTCCCTGATAGGACAATGAAATTATTGCTTTGCATCAGCACACAGAACATAGTAGGAATTCACTACAAAACAGATCAGTGTGTCCATATACCATAATATAAATATATACACACATGAATAAATAAACTGATAAAGTGCAGATAACAGATAATGGGTTATTAATAATCAGAGTTTTGTCCGAGCCAGGTTTAATAGCCTGATGGCTGTGGGGAAGTAGCTATTCCTGAACCTGGTCGTTGCAGTCTTCAGGCTCCTGTACCTTCTACCTGAAGGTAGCAGGGAGATGAGTGTGTGGCCAGGATGGTGTGGGTCCTTGATGATACTGCCAGCCTTTTTGAGGCAGCGACTGTGATAGATCCCCTCGATGGAAGGGAGGTCAGAGCCGATGATGGACTGGGCAGTGTTTACTACTTTTTGCAGTCTTTTCCTCTCCAGGGCGCTCAAGTTGCCGAACCAAGCCACGATGAAAATCTACTGTGTGCATGCTCTCTACTGTGGACCTGTAGAAGTTAGAGAGCCCCGGTCACGGGGAGAACGTGCAAACTCCGTTCAGACAGCACCCGTGGTCAGGATGGAACCTGGGTCTGTGGCGCTGTGAGGCAGCAACTCTACCGTTGCGCCACCGTGCCGACCCATCATTTGGTGTCCCAGATTCCAGCATCTGTATTCTCCTTTGGCTTCACTGCTTTCCATATTATAGTGTTTATTATGCAATGACAAAGCACCACTTGCATTTTCATCTCAAGAAAAAATATTTACTTAACTGCTGTCAAAGAGATGTCCCAGAGACCAAGATTAATCTTGTTCGCAATCATATGGTCCAATACATAAATCAGGACATGCTGTATTTAAATGACTATTTGTGTGTGTCTTTTTGTACATGTTTGCATGCGCATTCTCAAACACAAGTGGGTGATAAATCAAACGCAGCAAAGTTAATTTGGGAGTAATTAATGCAAACACGCGCCAACTGTCTGCAGTGATGTGAGTGCGGTGGAAATGCTTGTTTGAAATGTTTTCCTGAACCATGCTGTTGGCCAGCTTTTGAGGAGATCTCTCCCAGTTGCCACAAGGCATGCATGCCCATGCAAACAATCACTCGCCCATTTCTATCCAAGTTTGGTTCGGTAAATCTTGTCACCCAGACAATTGTTTGGATTCTGGAAGGGCAGTGGGGACGGCAACGCTCACTGTGTTTGCCAAGTCCCAGGATGTCTATGTGAAGACCAGTGGTCAAGTGTTGGAGATCGGATTAAGCTGGGCAAATCTTTATTGACCAGCGGAGATACTATGGTCAAAACACCTTCATTTGTGCTGCAAATAGAAACATAAAAACATAGAAAATAGGTGCAGGAGTAGGCCATTCGGCCCTTCAAGCCATTCAACATGATCATGGCTGATCATCCAAAATCAGTACCCTGTTCCTGCTCTCTCCCCATATTCCTTGATTCCATTAGCCCAAAGAGCTACTGTATATCTTATGGGGCCTGTCCCACTTAAGTGACTTTTTCAGCGACTGCCGGCACCCGTCATAGGTCGTTGCAGGTCAGCGAAAATGTTCAACATGTTGTTTTCGACATGTCGCGGGGTGACGCCTGTACGGTCGTGAGTAGTCGCCCAAAGAGTCGTACCTTGTTCTGGTCGCCGCTGGATTTTCAACATGTTGAACATTTTCGGAGACCTGTAACGACCTATGACGGGTGCCGGCAGTCGCCGAAAAAGTCGCGTAAGTGGGACAGGCCCATAACTCTCTCTTGAATACATCCAGTGAATTGGCCTCCACTGCCTTCTGTGGCAGAGAATTCCACAGATTCACAACAACTCTCTGGGTGAAAAGGTTTTCCCTCATCTCAGTCCTAAACGGCTGACCACTTATTCTTAAACTGTGACCCCTGGTTCTGAACGCCCCCAAACATCGGGAACATTTTTCCTGCATCTAGCCTGTCCAATCCCTTAAGTTCTACAAGTTCTACGGCACAGGAACCTGACTAATACTCGGGCTAAAGAATGGATGAAATGCTATACTCTGAAATGTACGAATATATCTCGAATGAAGTTTTTTATTTTAATAAATTTTTCCATTCTTCTTTAACTATCTTTCTCTTTTTTTTTTTTTTTTTTTTTTTTCTCTTTTTCTTCTCTCTCTTTTCTTTCTTTACTTCATCTATCTTTTTAGTTCTATCTAGTTTAAAAAAAAAAGGCAAAGGTATTGGAGACAATGTAATAATAATTGATAATATTATCAATTTAAAAATGTAAGACTGTAATGATAGGTTGTGTACTTATCTCCAATAAAAAATATTTTCAAAAAAAAAAAAAAAAAAGTTCTACAATTTAAGGACAAAGTAATACCGTGTCTGAAGAAGGGTCCCGACCCTATCTCGCATATCCATGTTCTCCTGAGATGTTGCTAAACCTGCTGAGTTACTGCAACACCTTGTGTCCATCTCTGTTTGACATGTTGTTACAAAACATATTCAACATAAACATATCCAAACACATACCGCTGCTTCTACAACTCTCAGTTCAGTTGAGTTTGTTGTCACGTGAACCGAGGTACAGTGAAAAACTTTTTGTTGCGTGCTATCCAGTCAGCAGAAAGACAATACGTGATTACAATCGAGACATTTACAGTGTATTGATACATGATAAGGGAATAACATTTAGTGCAAGGTAAAGCCAGCAAAGTCCCATCAAGGATAATCCGAGGGTCACCAAAGATTCTCAAGTCACTTCTTTTGTGGCATGAGGAGATATTGGATCTTACAAAGACACAGAAGCAGGCCACTCTACCCATCAAGTCCATACCAGCTCCCAGGCCAGCTACCCCATCAGTACTATTATTTCTCGGTCCCCTGAAACATATTCTCTCTCGCACTTGCCCACCGAACTGTCCGTTGATTCTGTTTATGATCAACGTTCACCAACAGGTAGACACAAAAGTGATGGAGTAACTCAGCGGGACAGGCAGCATCTCTGGAGAGAAGGAATGGGTGACGTTTCGGGTCAAGACCCTTCTTCAGACTGATTTGGGATAAGGGAAATGAGAGATATAGACGACGATGTAGAGAGATAAAGAACAATGAATGAAAGATACGCAGGTGACAGGTAATGGACAATGGTCAATTAGCCTGTGTGTCAGCACAGTGTTGAGATGTGGGGAGAGGCCACCTGTACAATGAAGATCTTGTCTACAGCAGCATCACAGATGGAAAAACGCAGAAAAATTATACATAATTTTTTAATCAATTATACAGAAAATTCCAAAAGAAAGGAGTCCTTGCAAAATAAAACACGACATTGATGCAAAAAGGAAAATAAATTGAGTACATTCTTTCTACTTTCCTTCTTTTTATTCTTCCTTCATTCCTTCCTCCATCCCTTCTTTCCTCTTCAGTCTCTGTTCCCCGTCTCACTCTCACACTTCTTCTTCTTGCGTGTGGCGTGCACAGCCTAAAGTTGGAGGACAACTTGTTCTATTTGATCTTATTTGATTGTGCACGCAGGGTTGATTGCATTCGTCGAAACAGGGCGGACCAGGTGAAGGTTGCAATCTCCCCACCTCACTATCACACCATCGAGTTAGATGGAGCTCTGGGGGTTAGCGGAATCAAGGGTTATGGGGAGAAGGCAGGAACGGGGTACTGATTGTGGATGATCAGCCATGATCACAATTAATGGTGATGCTGGCTCGAAGGGCTGAATGGCCTCCTCCTGCACCTATTTTCTGTGTTTCTATATTTCTATGATAGCTACATATTTCACTTAGATCTGACACTTAAGAGTTATGCATTGCATTGTGCGTTTTAGACTAAAGCTACGACTCTTTCTGGGGAGATTGTTTGGCCGAGTTTCCCCTTTTCGTGTTGCACATCCTGCCCTTAATCCAGAAAGGATCACTTCTCTGTAGCCCGGTCAGGCAGTGTGCACTTTCCCAGACTGCGATATACAGTACATCTGCAATTTTATTCACACCGTTTCCTCTCAATGAGATTTCCATTTTTTCGCCAGATGGATTTTTCTGCTCGTTCTCGGAGAGATTGTTATTCTGCAGCTGTAGCCTTGCACAATGAGGAATTAGAATTCGACAGAAAGTGCCGCGAGAGCTGATTTCCCCAACACAATGAACGCAAACACCGACATTCAATTTTTAAACCACCTTTACCGTGGAAAAAGCTATTGCAATCTACTTCACTTGAGCACTGCAAATATATGAAGAATATCATATTGAGGCACACAAATAGTCTGAAGAAGCGTCTCGACCCAAAACGTCACCCAGAGATGCTGGTAGACAAAAATGCTGGAGAAACTCAGCGGGTGCAGCTGAGATGGGTTTCGGCCCGAGAAGGGTTTCGGCCCGAAACTTTGCCTATTTCCTTCGCTCCATAAATGCTGCTGCACCCGCTGAGTTTCTCCAGCATTTTTGTCTACCTTCATTTTTCCAGCTTCTGCAGTTCCTTCTTAAACCCAGAGATGCTGCCTGTCCCACTGTGTTACTCCAGCAATCTATGTGTACCTTCCACACAAATAGATATTCAGCCAGCTGATCAAAGAGGAGGAGATTTAAAGGAGTATTTTAATCTTGTATGTAGGAGGCCATTATAGGGTTTATGGGGCAACCTCTTTGGCCTCATGCCATCTAGCCTTATGTTCCCGTCGCCCTACAGCTGTTTTCACTCACCCTTGCCTACCAATTGGCCATTGACCTACACCAAGAGATAGTTAACATGATTCAATGAACCTGGAAGTCTGTTAAAGGAGTGTTCAAGCAATTCAGGGATGGAATTCCGAAGCTTAGGATCCTGCAGATGAAGGAAGGCATGGTTGCCACTTTTCTCTCCGACTTTCTCGTTCCTTTCTAAGCCAGTGGCTAGCAGTGGATAGAATACACCAACTTCACCTGGATATAAGGTGTTTAAAGGCCCATATTTATATAATAATATTTTAAATATAGATTTACCTGCGACTGAGGTAATTAGAGAAGAGTGGGAACGGGAATTAACGATAAAAATTACGAAGGTTACATGGGAAAAGTATTTGACATATATTCACAAATGTTCGATTAATGTAAGACATAATCTAATTCAATTTAAAATTTTACATAGATTGTATTACTCAAAAATAAGATTAAATAAATTTTACCCAAATATATCCCCCAGTTGCGATAAATGTTTAACCCAAGATGCAACTATAACACACTCTTTTGTTTCCTGTATAAAACTTCATAGATTTTGGAGTGATATTTTTGAAATATTCACAAAATTATTTAAGATAAAAATAGAACCTAATAATGAATTGATTATATTTGGAGTAATGGAAGATGGGAATAAACTGAATCCATCTCAAAAATTATTTTTTAATTATGGTTTAATAATAGCTAAAAAATTAATATTGAAATTTTGGACAAATACACCAATACCAACGCTTAAAATGTGGATTGCAAGTATGTTGGACACCGCACATCTTGAGGAAATGCGATTCCGCCTAATAGATAAATTTGACCAATTCACAACGAGTTGGTCTCCATTTGTCGTCTTTTTGGAATCATATGGTGCAACACAATTGTAAAAGCTAATCCGTGACTGGGCGAGGGATGGTCAAGATTATAAATACGATCTCCTTACTTCTTTTTTTCTTTCTCTTTCTTTTTCTTCTTTTATTTTCTTTTTTCTATTTTCTATTTCTTAACTTTCTTCTTTCACTCTCTATTTTCCTTTTTCACACACTATATATCTCACATTTTTCTATTTTTCATTATCTAACTTCTTTTTCTTTTTCTCCTTAATTATAAAAATAAGAAGCTGTACATAATATGCATTATGAAAATATGATTGTATACAATTGTACTTACTTCTAATAAAAAAAATATCAAAAAAAAAAAAAAAAATTATAAATTTAAAAAAAGGCAAGCAACGTTGCCTATTTCCTTCGCTCCATAGATGCTGCTGCACCCGCTGAGTTTCTCCAGCATTTTTGTGTACCTTCACCTGGATATAATCTAGGTTCAATATGACCTCCCCGCTTTTGTCCGCTGCTCCTCCGTGGGTGAAGTCCAGGTTTCTAATGTGCTTTGTGGACCACCCTCTCAATATACTACCCTTCTGTCCCGTTCTCTCTCGTCCTAATCTACCCACATCAACCACTCACACAACCCCACCTTCTAGCTCCCTCCCACCCATTCTATTTCCTCACTCCCTTTGTCCCTCATCCTCCTCCCACTGAGCTCCCTCCGTCCCTCTGGTCCCAGATTAGGTTCAGCCTTATCTTCCTCTCCCATCAGACCCACCATCTGCAGTCCTTTGTTGCCTCCTCCTACCCTCTCACTATCTCCACCCCTCCCCTCCTCCACCTGAGGCACAAAGGCATTAAATTATACAGCATGGAAACAGGCCCCTTCAGCCCTACTAGTCCATACCAACCAAGTTGCCTAATTGTACTAGTCTGAACTGTTTGCACCTGGTCCATAATCCTGCCACACCATTCCTATCCACGTACCTGTCTAAGTGTCTTTCAAATGTCATAATTGTACCGACCTTCATAAGTTCATAAGTAATAGGAGCAAAATTAGGCCATTTGGCCCATAATGTCAACTCCACCATTCAATCATGGCTGATCTATCTCACCTAACCCCATTCTCCCCATAACCCATGAATCAACAATCTATCAATCTCTGCCTTAAAAATATCCACTGACCTGATCTCTATCACTTTCTTCAGCATGAATTGAAAAATTAATCAAAACATTTACTCCAGCATTTACTTCCATTTACTAAAACATTATTGCAAAGTAATGTTGAATTCCACCTCAACAGATACTGAATTTAATTTATTACGAGGAGGACTATTTGAAAGATATTTCATTGATTCTTTTAATTTTAAATTAGTTCCTTAGTCCAATCTAAAGTCTCCCCAGAAGTACAGGCTTGAGTGCGATGACAAGGATCCTAGGCCACACGTATTTTAAAGAGTTGACCCAATTGTGCAGGGTTAAATTTGCTTGTTTTAATTAGGTTACTTCAAATATTTTTATCTGTTCCAAAAAAAGAAATGATGGGTGGTTGCAAGAATATTAGTCTTCACAACATTGTTTAGTTTTTAGTTTAGTTTAGAGATACAGCGCGGAAACAGGCCCTTCGGCCCACCGAGTCCGCGCCGACCAGCGATCCCCGCACATTAACACTATCCTACACACACTGGGGACAATTTTACATTTACACCAAGCCAATTAACCTACAAAGCTGAACGTCTTTGGATTGTGGGAGGAAACCGAAGATCTCGGAGAAAACCCACGCAGGTCACGGGGAGAACGTACAAACTCCGTACAGACAGCACCGAACCCGGGGATACCATGTGGACAGATTTCGAACCCGGGTAAGGCAGTAGCTCCACCACTGCGCCACCATGCCGCCCTTGGATAAGGCATGTATTCCCCTTAACTGATTTTTGATTCATACACTGTAGTTGTGGCACTGTTAATCTTACGTTTGCTTTCCTATCTGATAAAATGTATCTCGGTAACAATATTTTATTTTACAGTGTGGAAGGGGATACCATGTGGACAGATTTTAAATGAGGGTTTTGTGAGAGCTTAGAAATATTTCTATTAGCTAAACATCGTACATTCTCTGACATAATGTGCTATCTATGGTACCTTCACGAGTATTGAAGCAACATAAATAGCTGTTGCTATGACAGAGTTGAGTCTATAATAATAACAAAACATGTCGACTTTATTCTACAATGCTTTTCCTTTATTGAATCAGAATGAATGCAATTTTATCCCTCCTGCCACCACAATTCATTCTAAACTAAATAAAACATAAAAGCCCAATTTCAGGTAAGATCAACTGAGAATCTGCAGAGAGGCACCAAATATAACTCTGTCTTGCTGACATTTGTAGCATTGCAGAAGGCAAGCAAAGCAAAACTGTTGCCTTCAGTGTCGAGTCTTGACAGCTTGCAGAGGGAGCTAATTTTAGTTTAGCTTAGAGATACAGCACGGAAACAGGCCCTTCGGCCCAATGAGTTAATCCCCGTGCATGAACACAATCCTACACACACTAGGGACAATTTACACACACACCAAGCCAATTAACCTACAAACCTGTACGTCTTTGGAGTGTGGGAGGAAACCAGAGATCCCGGAGAAAACCCACGCAGGTCACGGGGAGAACGTACAAACTCTGTACAGACAGCACCCGTAGTCAGGATCGAACCCGGGTCTCTGGCGCTGCAAATGCTGTAGAGTCATAGAGCCATAGATTAATACTGTGTGGTAACAGGCCCTTCGGCCCAACTCACCCACAACGGCCAACAATGTCCCAGCTACCTTAGTCCCACTTGCCTGTGCTTGGTCCATAACCCTCCATACCTGTCCTATCCATGTACGTGTCCAACTGTCTCTTAAATGATGGGATAGTCCCTGCCTCAACTACCTCCTCTGGCAGCTTGTTCCATACACCCACAACCCTCTGCGTGAAAATGTTACCCCTCAGATTCCTATGAAATCTTTTCCCCGTCACCTTGAACCTATGTCCTCTGGTCCTCGATTCCCCTACTCTGGGTAAAAGACTCTGTGCATCTACCCGATCTATTCCTCTCATGATCTTGTACACCTCTATAAGATCTCCCATCATCGTCATCCGCTCCATGGAATAGAGACCCAGCCTACTGATGCACGCACACATAAGGCAGCAACTCTACCGCTGCGACACCGTGGCCACCCTGATACACTGAGCTCAGTAGATGTGCTGGCAAGGAAAGGATGATGGCCGGGCAACACACTTCAACAGGGCAGAGTGTTTCATTGTCATCGGCACAGAGACTGGAACAATGCAATTCTCACTTGCTGCAGCTTCAGGGGCACTTTATTGCAACAACATAAAAATAAAATAAACAATAATAGATTGGGTAGATACTCTTGTCCAGAGTAGGGGAATCCAGGACCAGAAGATATGCAGTAGGCTAAAGCTGAAGGGGAAAAGATTTAATAGGAATTTGAGGGGTAACTTTTGCACACAAAGGGTGGTGGGTATATTGGAACTAGCTGCCAGGGGAGGTAGTTGAGGCAGGACTATTCAAAAAGGCATATAGACAGGTACAGTACATAGTGTTAGAGAGATATGGACCAAACCTGGGCAGGTGGGGCTAATGTAGATGGGGCATGTTGGTTAGCATGTGCAAGTTGGCTGAAGGGCCTGTTTCCACTTTGTATAACTCTAATAATACACTAACTTAGCATTTATGCTTGGTAACTGGACCATAACAATGCAAGCCAAATTGTAAAGCACAACGTTATACAAAGTCCATCGTAATTCAGTGCTGAGGTAGGGTTGTGATGAGGATTTGCAGGGTAGATCAAACATTGACTAGATGTGCATTGTCCCATGTGATCATACCAAGGAAAACTGACTATGTGCATGTATGTGTGCGCATGTGTGTGCGTGTGTGTGTTTGTGTGTAACTGTGCCTGTGTGTGCATGCATGGGTCATAAGGTCTTAAGGTCATAAGTGACAGGAGTAGAATTAGGCCATTTGGCCCATCAAGTCTACTCCGCCATTCAATCGTGGCTGATCTATCTCTCCCTCCTAACCCCATTCTCCTGCCTTCTCCCCATAAACCATGACACGTGTGTGTGCGCCTGTGTGGATGTGTGTGTGCGTGCATGTGAGTGTGTGCGTGCATGTGAGTGTGTGCGTGCATGTGAGTGTGTGCGTGCATGTGAGTGTGTGCGTGCATGTGTGTGTGTGCGTGCATGTGTGTGTGTGCGTGCACGTGAGTGTGTGCGTGCATGTGTGTGTGCGTGCATGTGAGTGTGTGCGTGCATGTGAGTGTGTGCGTGCATGTGAGTGTGTGCGTGCATGTGTGTGTGCGTGCACGTGTGTGTGTGTGTGCATGTGTGTGTGTGCGTGCACGTGAGTGTGTGCGTGCATGTGAGTGTGTGTGTGCATGTGTGTGTGCGTGCATGTGAGTGTGTGCGTGCACGTGAGTGTGTGCGTGCATGTGAGTGTGTGCGTGCACGTGAGTGTGTGCGTGCATGTGAGTGTGTGTGTGCATGTGTGTGTGTGTGCATGTGTGTGTGCGTGCATGTGAGTGCGTGCGTGCATGTGAGTGTGTGCGTGCATGTGTGTGTGTGTGCACGTGTGTGTGTGTGCATGTGTGTGTGTGCGTGCACGTGAGTGTGTGCGTGCATGTGAGTGTGTGCGTGCACGTGAGTGTGTGCGTGCACGTGAGTGTGTGCGTGCATGTGAGTGTGTGCGTGCACGTGTGTGTGTGCGTGCATGTGAGTGTGTGCGTGCACGTGAGTGTGTGCGTGCATGTGTGTGTGCGTGCATGTGAGTGTGTGCGTGCATGTGAGTGCGTGCGTGCACGTGAGTGTGTGCGTGCACGTGAGTGTGTGCGTGCATGTGTGTGTGCGTGCACGTGTGTGTGTGCGTGCATGTGTGTGTGTGCGTGCACGTGAGTGTGTGCGTGCATGTGTGTGTGCGTGCACGTGTGTGTGTGCGTGCATGTGTGTGTGTGCGTGCATGTGAGTGTGTGTGTGCATGTGTGTGTGTGCGTGCATGTGAGTGTGTGTGTGCATGTGTGTGTGTGCGTGCATGTGAGTGTGTGCATGAAGGTGGTGTTTTTCTTTGTGTTTCTGTACACTGTGCACATGGCATTCAAGATATATTCAAGAGAGAGTTGGATTTAGCTCTTAGAGCTAACGGAATCAAGGAATATGGTGAGAAAGCAGGAACAGGATACTGAGTTGGATGATCAGCCATGATCATATTGAATGGCGGTGCTGGCTCGAAGGGCCGAATGGCCTACTCCTGCACCTATTTTCTATGTTTCTATGTTTCTACATGACATAAGCGCATCAGTGCCTTTGTATTAATATGTTTGTGTATGCGTGTTTGTAATGGTGCACACCTTTGTGTTGTGTGCGTGTGTTTGTTTGTGTGTGTGTGTGTGCATGCGTGTGCATGTTTGCGTGTATTGTGATGACACTGAATGGAAAGGTGCGTCGGTCACGCACTGACACCACAACAATGCGTGTTGCCGACTCCCATCACCGCTGTGATCCCTGCATTTCCATTGCGTTAGCTGTTAATGAGAACAACAAGAATGTGACTAATAAGTCTACAATTACTGAAGCGGTGGAGCGTGTATTAGTGATTAGCCATGATAATTTGCAAGGCTGGGCATTTCACATTAGTTTTGCAAACAATTTAAGGATTGTTCCTGTCTTTATCCTGCTAATCTAATTTTAATGATGGTGGGCCAGACAAGAGAGAAAATATATTTATTGTAATACTCTTCATTTCTTTTGTTGATAACGCAGCCATCATCAGAGGTAAGCAGTAATTTTGTAATATTAGGAGCATACTTCTCTGCAGTAGCAGCTAACGTTCTGATGGGCTAGAGTTTTTGATTTGTTTTATCAAACCATTCCTGGCATTGTAAGATCAATGCCATAAATACACTGGCTGCCAACCATTAATCTCAGTGTACTTGGGCTGATTCAGAAGCAACTCTGCCTGGAACGTGATTGATTAGAGCATGATCATGTCAAAAAGATACAATGCCAGATCTACATGGAATGGGAACACCCTCCCCCGGCAACACAATCAATACAGCAGGGCTGTAAGGAACAATGGCCTGGATTGTGTTCACCCTCGATCGATGGGACCTGTCACCAGGGAAGTCCTCCGCTCATCACAGATTAGCTAAAAATCGGGGAACTAGGGTGGGGGAGGGACAGAGAGAGAGGGAACGCAAGGGTTACTTGAAGTTAGAGAAATCCCTCTCTCCCGGTGGCCCGGGTTTGATCCTGACTACGGGTGCTGTCTGTACGGAGTTTGCACGCTCTCCCTGTGACCGCGTGGGTTTTCTCCAAGATCTTCAGTTTCCTCCCACACTCCAGAGAATTACAGGTTTGTAGGTTAATTGGCTTGGTAGTAATGTAAATGGTCAGTACTCAGTATAGAAGGTGGTGAAGGCTTGTTTGGCTGCCAAGGTGCATATTGTTGAGGGGGGTTTAATTTGTGGTGCTTGGTTTAAATGCAAACGGCTGAAAGGGAATGATGAATGGCATTTTGTTAGAAACAAACCTCCCAGTCAGGTCAATTGTCTAAAACTTGTTCAGGTGAAGCCCACTGATTGTTGTGCTATCATTTGCAGTGCATGATTGTACAATCAGCAGGGTTTCAGAACGTGGAGCTGTATTCCTACAATACAGCAGGTGTGTTTTACACAGGAACGCTCCGTCACTAACAAGGCAGTTGGGGGACTATTTTTCACAGCGTACGTTGTGAACTTTTGCAAGTTGTGCTCGGACTGTCTCACGCCCCTGACGCCCCGCGCGAGGGAAATTTATCTTTGATATCTGGTGGTCAATCATTGGGTGTGACTGTTGACCGCTGACAGTACTCATCGCTCTGCACTCGGTCAAATGTGTGGATGACAATCACAACTGATGGAATGATAGATCGTGAGAGGAATAGATCGGGTGGACGCACAGAGTCTCGTGCCCGGAGTAGGTGAATCGAGGACCGGAGGACATAGGTTTAAGGTGAAGGGGAAAAGATTTAATAGGAATCTGAGGGGTAACTTTCTCACACAAAGTGTGGCGGGTGTCTGGAACAAGCTGCCAGAGGAGGTAGTTGAGGCAGGAACTATCCCAATTTCTGGCCTATTTCTGCTCCTATCCTTTATGAACTCATGAACTGATGAAGGTGGGTCTCCAGTTTCCTCCCATATCCCAAAGATGTGCATGTTTGTAGGTGAATTGGCTGCTGAAAATTGACCCTAGTGTGCAAGTTCAATGGTTTAATGGTTCTTTACTGAATGATTCTATTCATCTAATGAAGTCGCTGGAGTCAATGTGTTGGAGGTTGGTTTGTTTGATGGTTTAGTTTAGAGATACAGCGCGGAAACAGGCCAGCGATCCACGCACATTAACTATCCCACACCCACTAGGGACAATTTTTAGATTTACCAACCCAATTAACCTACATACCTGTACGTCTTTGGAATTTGGGAGGACACCGTAGATCTCAGAGAAAACCCACGCAGGTCACGGGGAGAACGTACAAACTCCGTAACAGACAGCACCCGTAGTCGGGATCGAACCCTTGTCTCCAGCGCTGCATTCGCTGTAAGGCAGCAACTCTACCGCTGCGCCACCATGACTGTGTTCGTCACAGCCACGGTGGGCTGAAGGGCCCACTCAAGTGCTGTACTGTTCTATGCTCTCCAGCCTTAGACTTAGATTATCGACTTGCTTTGTATTGCATCTTTCACAACTGCAGGTCATCGCACAGCAAGTGTGGTTCTGAAGTTAGACACAAAATGCTGGAATAACTCAGCTGGTGAGGCAGCATCTATGGAGAAGGAATGGGTCGAGACCCTTCTTCAGACTGACCTGTTCTGAAGTGTTACCGCTGGTTGAAGAGTTGAAATGGAGCTGCCAAATTCTTGTAATTCTCAGTAATTGGCTAGGAGTTTGTTTCCAATCTGTGGCACATTGCACTGTAAGTGTGTTTTTTAAACTCACTCCATTGACATCAATAAACAAAATACAGTAAACCCTTGTTCTAACAGAAGACAGGCACCAAATGCTGGAGTAACTCAGCGGGACAGGCAGCATCTCTGGAGAGAAGGAATGGTTGACGTTTTGGGCCAAGACCTTTCTTCGGTGAAAGGCAGGGGAGAAGAAGACATAGAGATATGGAAGGGTAAGGTGTGAAAACACTTTCCTCCACTACCTTATACATGGAGGGGAAATGGTGTCTGTTATTGCAGATTGTCCGCTATAACCAAGTAAGGTATTATCATTGTATAAGTAGTAAACAAACTACTGAAGTTGCTGGTTTTATACAAGTGGACGTACAGTGCTGGAGTAACTCTGCAGATCAGGCAGCTTCTCTGGAGAACATGGACAGGTGGTGTTTCGGGTCGAGACCTTTCTTCAGACTCTCGGTCTAGAACTCCAGGCGAGTTGACGGCCCCGGCCCGTTGGCGGCTGTGGGAGAGGTGAAGCTCGGTGGAGTCAACGGTCGCAGCTTACGGAACCAAGCGCGGGTGAGGGTTGGCGGTGGTGGGGGCAGGCACAGCTTTGAGACGGCCGTGGAAACTGTGTGCGTAGGCACTGGTGGCAATAGGTCCAGCCTGGTGGTGGCTTGAGCTGGGGGCGACACGAGAAGCCATCAGTAGCTCCGACCACCATAACCAAAATCTGTTATAAAGAGGTCCGTTAAAACAAGGATTTACTATACATTTCACACAAGCAGGTAACACATTTAGAATTACAAAATGGGCATAAATTAATGCAAATCTTTAACTGTATCAGTTGAAGGATTGATATTGACCAAAAGCTCTCGGATAATTCCCCGACCTTCAATGCCTTTTCTTCAATGTGAGAAATTCATAATTCAGTATCAGTCAACACCTACGATAGAGGAATAATGAAAACTTGTGCAAACACACCATTCATGCGATAAGTCCTGAAAATCTACACAAAGTACTAAAGGTACACTAGATTAGCGCTGGCTGGTTAGCACGCAATAAAAGCTTTTCACTGTACCTCTGTACATGTGACAATCAACTAAACTGAGATGATGGAACTCCAAAATAAAAACGAAAATTGCTGGAAAAACTCAGCAGGTCAGACAGCATCTGTGGCAAGAGAAGTAACCAATGTTTCCTCTTTGACAAAGGGTCACAGATGTGAAATGTTGACCGGGTGATAGTTCTGGGTTACCATGTCTATACAGAGACTTGGATCATGCTAAAATAAATGGCTTGGTCATACCTTAGTCCACACCTCAACACAAACTACCTCAGTAACCTTCGTCTCAAGAAAAAGATTCACGAGCTTAACTGTGAACAAGCAACAATTTTAATACAAATTCCTTCCATTTCCTTTCTCCGTCGCAAATGTTAACGGTTAAATGCCTTTGCCCTGTTGGCAACTGGTTTGGCTTGGTACTGAATGCATCTCATTCTTATCAATAGGCCCAGAGATGAAATTTTCCAACTACCGTACCTTTTCCGTCAATAACTCTGCCAATTTACACAGGGGAGCTGACCAAAACGATGAGAATTCTTGCTCAACTTGACTAAACAGGTTGCATTGCAATTAAACTCACAGAAATACTTAAAGCTAACCAGACTTTTTTTTAGTTTAGTTCAGCTTAGAGATACAGCACGGAAACAGTCCCTTTAGCCCACCGAATCCGCACCCACCAGCCTCGCACATTAACATTATCCCACGTACACTAGGGACACTTTACAATTTTATCAAAGCCAATTAACCTACAAATCTTCTTCTTGTGCATGGTGTGCACAGCCTAAAGTTGTTGGACAACTTGTTCCATTTGATCTTATTTGATTGTGCACGCCAGGCTGATTGCATTCGTCGAAGCAGAGTGGACCACGTGAAGGTTGCAATCTCCCACCCCAACCTACAAACGCGTACGTCTTTGGAGTGTGGGAGGAAACCGGAGCTCTTGGAGTAAATCCACGCAGGTCAACGTACAAACTCCACACAGACAGCACCCGTAGTCAGGATGGAACCCGTGTCTCTGGCGCTGTGAGGCAACAACTGTAGCGCTGCTCCACCGTGCTGCCAGACTATTTCAGTGAGCATGTATACAAAGACGAGAACCTCAACCAATATTGATATTCTTTTCCAGCACACCGACATCTTTGGTACTTGACACATATTTAACAGCTACCAGCTTATCAACAATGATATAGTGTCAGCATGTCAGATTATCCATCAACAATCCTTAAACATGCCACCTTGCCCAGTGTCACAGGAAGATCCACAGAGAGAGAAAAAAAATCTTAATTGATTTTTGTTTTTTAAATTCTTTAAACCAAAAGAATGCACCAGATTTTCAAATCAAAATGGATTTCAAATTTATTATATAATGGCAGTCTATCCCTGGAAACATTATTGATTTCCATTCATTCTGGAAAGAGAGGGGTGGAACTGGTAGCATTAAACAGACTGGAATATCAAGTAACAGTTTAGATTTAATACACCCGGGATTTTGCAAGTGTAGACACCAACAACGGCTTGTCCCAGTCATAGGAAGAAGTGAGAAAAAAATCAGTTATTGCGGCTGAATCCAATTGATAGCAAGCTGCGGACCGCAATCCTTTCCTGGATTATTCCCCACCAGTATCTTAAATATGCTAATAATCTCCGTAACAAATAGCTTTTAATGAGCATAGGTTACTCTTCACTAATGAGCCACCAATTTTAGCTTCTATATTGCATCCTCAACGGCCTGCAGATGGCTAAATATTTCATTAGGATCCAAGGCTGCAAAAATGTTTAACCCTTCCCTCACCTTAGAGACGTTGCAGATGGAGCAACAGAGTTTAGATCGGAGTCAGCAGAAAAAAGAGGAGGAATTCATCGTTTCTCAGTGGAATACATTTGTCAGCAGAGAGCAAGAATATTTTTATTTTGTGTAGGAAGGGTATAAAAGTAATTTTCTTAGGTCAAATTAAGATTTAAATGAAGGAGATTTCTTTGAACAAAATTGCTTCATGAATTTGAAAATTGGTTCCAAATAAGTCTTAGGGCAATTCTGCCATTTGTGTGCATATTAGTTTAGTTTTAGTTTAGAGATACAGTGCAGAAACAGGCCCTTCGGCCCACCCACTGACCAGCGATCGCCGCACATTAATGGGCCTGTCCCACTTCGGCGATTTTTTTGGGGCGTCTGCCACAACATTTTCAACATGTTGAACATTTTTCAGCAACAGTGGCGACAATTTTTGCTGTCATAGGTTGCCGTAGGTTGTTGTAGGTACTGTTGTAGGTTGTCGCCAGGTGTCGTAGGTGAATTCCATTAAGACTAGTCCCTGGCAGTCGCCTAAAGAGTCGTCTAATTGGGACCGGCCCTTAACCCTACACACACTAGGGACAATTTTACATTCATACCAAGCCAATTAACCGACAAACCTGTACGTCTTTGGAGTGTGGGAGGAAACCGAAGATCTCGGAGAAAACCCACGTGGTCACGGGGAGAGCGTACAAACTCCATACATGCATTAATTAAATGCAAGTTTCACCATGGCTTATGTGTGTGGTGTTAAGCGATTTCTTTCACACACCACACAAAGATAAACACAGTGCATTCTTTGTAGCGTGTTAAATTGACTACATCCCTTGGCAAATAGGTTCTAATTAACAATGCAACACGCAATGGTATCGGAGTGAATTAATTACACCGTAGGTGAACTGAACTTTGCCAACGGCATTGTGAGACTTTTTCCCCAGTACGAGGTTTTGGTTGCTAGTCGTAGAGAGTTACAGCACAGAACAACTCTTCTCTAGATCCAACTATTCATCTGAACACGAGGGGTACTTTACAGTGGCCAGTTCATCTAAAATACTGATTTTTTTTTAGGGGGACGTGGGATTGTCCAGAGGAAACTTTGTGGGGGCGGTGGGGGGGGGGGGGGGGGAATGTGAGGTCGCCGAAAAAGCAAGCTGGACCTGCTCCCTGCACTGGTCGGGGACTCGGAGGGAGTGCCGTGAGTGCGGTGATCTCGGTGTTTGTGGGGACATCGCGCCATGAGGACATCCCGGAGTCTTTCTGACTGTTTGGGCGGACAGGGACTGCAGGGAGAGCGACAGCGATCGGTACAACTCTTGTCACATCACGGTGAAGGAGCGTGTGTGTGTGGCCCGGACATTGGACTGATGGGTCACCGCTTATGCTGTGTGCCCTGGGGATTCTCACATGCCGCTGTGTGGCTGTTTTAGTCTATGTTTAATTTTTATGTGGTTATGTATCTTGTTGCTTTTTTGTATGACGGTTGGCAAATCAAATTCCTTGTATGAAACATGTTTATTTATGTTACATTCGCAAGAAGAAGTTTCCTTGTATGTTTACATACTTGGCTAATAAATTAATTACAATTAATTACAGTTACAATTTTGTGTCTATCTTCGGTGTAAACAAGCATCTGGAGTTCCGTCTTGCACGAGCAGTCTGCTAAACCTCTTCTGCACCTTTTCCAAAACCTGCATGTTCTTCCAGTAATGTGGCTCTAATCTTACTCATTTACCCATGTCATGCACATGTCCACCGACCCCTTTCATATCCAATAGCTGTCCAAATGCCTTTTAAACATTGCAATTGCATCTGCCTCTACCATCTCCTCTACCCAACCCTTCCTTGTTTACTCCGAGAGGTTGCAGCAGAAGTGTAGGAAATCGAGGAAACGCAGTTGAGAGCCTTGTCGACTTCAATAGATGGAGAGTCAAGGATAAGGTGAGAAGAAGACATAAAGCTATTGTATTATTGTATCTTATCTGATAGATTCCAGCAATTTCCCGACCATTGGCAAGAAGCCAACTGGTTGATAGTTCCCTGTTTTCTTTCTCCTTCTTAAATGGTTGGACACATTTGTTAACATCCAATCCACCAGAATAATTTCAGGTCTGTTGAATTTTGGAATAGTGATATCCAGACCATTTAAGAAACGGTTAAGGGCCTGTCCCACTTACGCTACGACTCTTTGGAGACCTCTCACAACCATAGGTGACCTCTCACGACCATACAGGCTGTATGGTCATGAGAGGTCTCCGATGGTCGTGAGAGGTCACCCGCGACATGTCACCAGGGGTCGCCTGTATGGTCATGAGAGGTCTCTTATGGTCATGAGAGGTCTCCCGCGACATGTCGCCAGGGGTCGCCTGTATGGTCATGAGAGGTCTCCTATGGTCGTGAGAGGTCTCCTATGGTCGTGAGAGGTCTCCGATGGTCGTGAGAGGTCTCCTATGGTCGTGAGAGGTCTCCTATGGTCGTGAGAGGTCTCCGATGGTCGTGAGAGGTCTCCTATGGTCGTGAGAGGTCTCCAAATGTCGTAGCGTCTTTCTGGTCGCCGCTGAATTTTCAACATGTTGAAAACTTCGGCGACCCATCACGGGTGCCAACAGTCGCCTGTAAAGGTCGCGTAAGTGGGACAGCCCCTTTAGACAGGTACATGGATAGAACAGGTTTGGAAGGCTATGGACCAAATGTGGGGAGGTGGGACTAGTGGAACTTGGACATGTTGGCCGGTGTGGGTAAGTTGGGCCGAAGGGCCTGTTTCCACACTCTCACACTACGACTCCAACTCTATGGCCATTCATGATCTCTAAAGCTAGCTCCTTCCAAACTCCCAGATTTAATCCATTGGATCTCCAGCATTTATCAAGAACAGCAAATTGTCAAGTACTATTTTTCACACTAACATTTCTTTCTTTCTCACAGGGCCCTTTGTTCTCTAATACGCCTGGCAAGTTCTGTGTGTCTTCTTTCATGAAGAAAGATGCAAAATAAATTGTTTAATCCCTCTGACATTTCCTTCCCTGCAATAAATTCTCCTGTCTCTTTCTGTATATAAATACAAAAGATCTTACAGACAGATTTATGTTTTTTCCCAGTCTACTCTCACATTCTATCTTGCCTTTCTTTATCAATCTCACGTTCCCCCTTTGTGGAGGTCTACAGTACCTCCAACCCTCAGGCACGCTGCTATTTCGAGCAACTTTATAAGCCTCTTCCATGGATTTAACACTATCTTTAATTTTTCTTGTCAGCTACGGATGAAACACTTTTTCTGTTGCATTTTTGTGCCTTCAAGGAATATATTTTCTTTGCAGCTTATGCATTATTTATTTAAATGCTAACCATTGCCCGTCCACTGACATCCCTATTAATGTCTACTCCAAATCAGCTCCAGCCAACTCTCTGTCATGTTCTCCTTTGTTTAGGTTTAAGAGCCTTATTTTGCAGTAAACCACACAATGTTTGCGTGCAATGTAGAATGTCACCATGTTATGGTCACTCTTCCCCACGGGACACTTGCCAACAAGATTATCAAAGCAACAAAATTGCACAAAACCAGACGCAAACTACCCACTTGCCTGGATTGTTACAGAATTATAGAGTCATGCAGCTCAGAAACAGGCCCTTCAGCCCCACCATGTCCACTCCAACCCCTTTGCTATCCACATTTAGGGCGGCATGGTGGCACAGCGGTAGAGTTGCTGCCTTACAGCGCCAGCTCAATCCTGACCACGGCTGCAGTCTGTACAGAGTTTGTACATTCTCCCCGTGACCGCGTGGGTGCTCCTGTTTCCTCCCACACTCCAAAAACATGCAGGTTTGTAGGCTAATTGGCTTGGTTTAATTGTAAATTGTCCCTGGTGTGTGCAGGATGGTGTTAGTGTGCGGGGATCGCTGTGGGTAGCAGACGCAGTGGTTGAAGGGCCTGTTTCTGCAGTGTATCTGTAAACTAAACTAAACTAAAAAATGATTCCAATTTGGCTGCATTTGGATAGTATCCTATTCCTTACATATTTAAATGCCTGTCCAAATGCCTCTTAAACATAATGATTGTATTTGATTCCATTGCTTTGTCTGGCTACACATTCCATATATCTACCACTTACTGTATAAATAACCTGCCCCACAGGATATGAACTCAGGGTATGTATTGTGGACGCAGCCCAGACCATCACACAAACCAACCACCCTTCTATTGACTCCATTTATACCTCATGACCAAAATCTGGGTAATTTGCACAAATATCTCCTGGTTTATTTATCGCCAAACTTTATTCGATATAAACCCTGGAAAAGCAGTCCTGGACATTAAACAATTTGAAAGGCAGTTTGTATCAATGCAAGTAGCTAATGTTAACTAACTGGAAACGTTTAACTTACAATCGGAACCAATCAATTACAGAAGAGTATCGTACATAGTTCACCAACCAAGTCACTGAAGTGGAAAAGAACACACAATTAAATCATGTGCAGACTTGGGTACATGGATTTCTTGTCAGGCCCAGGTTTAAAATCAGAAAGGGCAGGAGACAGTTGGATGACAATCAGAACCTTTTTGCCAGAGTGGAATATCAAAGACCAGAGGACATGGTTTTAAGGTGAGATGGGCAAAGTTTAAAGGAGATATGCAAGGACAAGTCTTCTACGCAGAGAGTGGTGGGTGCCTGGAGCGTGTTGCCAGGAGTGGTGGTTGTGGATGTGGATGTGCTCTACCGAATACTAACACACACCTGCTACACACCACTCGGATCTATAATCTAGTCCGGGTTTTACCATATGGTCACCATATATTACTAACGATTCCAGACTCTAGCGGGTAGTCGGGTGACAACTTGTAGTGTAACTTTATTACATGTTAATAAACTTGTTGGATTGTTACTTGGAGTATTTGTTAATAGCTCTACAGTGGTGGAGGCAGATACGATAGTGGCGTTTAAGAGGCCTTTAGATAAACATGTGAATATTCAGGGATGGGTGGGATATGGATCATGTGCAGGGAGCAGAGATTAGTTTAACTTGGTATTGTGTTCAACACAGACATTGTGGGCCGAAGGGCCTGTTTCTGTGCTATACTGCTCTATGTTCAATGTTCTAATGCAGTTTAATTGAAGAAATCTGAACAATCTGAGGGGTAACCTTTTCACACAAAGGGTGGTGGGTGTACGGAACGAGCTGCCAGAGGAGGCAGTTGAGGCTGAGACTATTGAAATGTTTAAGAAACATATTAGACAGGTACGTGGATAGGACAGGTTTAGAGGGATATGGGCAGGTGGGACTAATGTTGATGGGACATTATGGGCAAGTTGGGCCGAAGGGCCTGTTTCTACACTGTATGATTCTGTGACTCTATAAATGCAATGAGATAAAGATGGAACATTTCAGATGCTAAAAATACATGATACATTTGAGACAGAAAACTGCACACACACACACACACTGTTAGTGAAAGGAAATGGCAGATGTAATCAACATCTTGGCGTTGTACCGTTCAGTTGTAATTCATGAAATCTGAGGTCATAGGGACAGAACTGGGCTCTGGTACATGCCAGAGAACTTCTTATCGTGTCCACATCACAAGATTAGAAACTGTTCAGCCGGAGCTGAACACACTTCTCGGCATCTGCATACAATGGCGTCTTGCGTTTCTTGTCCTTCTTGTGCGTGGTGGTGGATAGATTGGTGGAAACAGGGCCGCGACGTGAACGCTCTTTCCTTGACCCCGCCAGAGATGTCAGTGTCGTTTCAGAAGACACGTATTTTTGAAAGCAATAAATTCAAGAAAAAAAGGTTGCTTCAAATACTGAGAGCAGGGAAAGGTCACTCGGCCCTTCGAGATTTCCCTGCCATTCTGATGTCATTGGTACCTCTGCTCCACTTTCCCATCCACCTCCGCTAAACCTTTCAATCCCTTACCGGTCAATAATCCATCCTGCCGTATAAAATCAGCAAAGTCTCCAGCAAGAGTTTGTCAGGAGTCATGGGGAGAAGACAGGAGAATGGGGTTGAGAGGGAGAGATAGATCAGCCATGAGTCTGAAGAAGGGTTTCGGGCCGAAACGTTGCCTATTTCCTTCGCTCCATAGATGCTGCTGCACCCGCTGAGTTTCTCCAGCACTTGTGTCTACCTTCGATTTTCCAGCATCTGCAGTTCCTTCTTAAACATGATAGATCAGCCATGATTGAATGGCGGAGTAGACTTGATGGGCCGAATGGCCGAATTTTGCACCTATCACTGATGAGCTTATGAACATTTCCACCAACTTTGAGGAACAGAATTCCAAAGACTCACAATTCTCTGAAATATAAAGTCTTCCCTCATCCCTGTCATAGATTCATAGAGTCATCCAGCATAGACACAGGCCCTTCAGCCCACCTCGTCCATGCTGGCCATGATACCCTCTTTGCCTACATTCGATCTATATCCCTCTAAACCCTTCCTACCCATGTACCTGTTTGATTGTCTTGTAAATGGTGTTATGGTATTTGCCTCAATGACCTCCTCTGGCAGCTCGTCGCTTACCCTCTGAGTGAAAACGTTGTCCCTCAGGCAGCTTAATAAATCTTCTTCCTCTCTCTTTCTCGGTGGCCACCACGAACTGAGGGGGACCGGGCGCAGGGGAGGCAGGGGAGGGGTGGAGGGGAGTGTAGAGAACTGAGCAGGAGGGGGGAGAGGGGGGACCATTGGGGGCCAAAAATGGGGTATTTTGTTACCTTGTCATCGCCCTTTATGTTGCGACTGTTTGTATGCCTTGGAATGCAAAACAATGCACCTCTCTGTGACTTGTCACTTGTGAACAAGTGACAAGTCACAGAGAGGTGCAGCAGGCAGTGAAGAAAGCGAATGGTATGTTGGCCTTCATAGCAAAAGGATTTGAGTATAGGAGCAGGGAGGTTCTACTGCAGTTGTACAGGATCTTGGTGAGACCACACCTGGAGTATTGCGTACAGTTTTGGTCTCCAAATCTGAGGAAGGACATTATAGCCATAGAGGGAGTGCAGAGAAGGTTCACCAGACTGATTCCTGGGATGTCAGGACTTTCATATGAAGAAAGACTGGATAGACTTGGCTTATACTCGCTAGAATTTAGGAGATTGAGAGGGGATCTTATAGAAACGTACAACATTCTTATGGGGTTGGACAGGCTAGATGCAGGAAGATTGTTCCCGATGTTGGGGAAGTCCAGGACAAGGGGTCACAGCTTAAGGATAAGGGGGAAATCCTTTAAGACCGAGATGAGGAAAAACTTTTTCACACAGAGAGTGGTGAATGTCTGGAACTCTCTGCCACAGAGGGTAGTTGAGGCCAGTTCATTGGCTATATTTAAGAGGGAGTTAGATGTGGCCCTTGTGGCTAAAGGGATCAGGGGGTATGGAGAGAAGGCAGGTACGGGATACTGAGTTGGATGATCAGCCATGATCATATTGAATGGCGGTGCAGGCTCGAAGGGCCGAATGGCCTACTCCTGCACCTATTTTCTATGTATCTATGTATCTATGTGAATGAATGAATGAATAAGTATATTGGCCAAGTATTCACATACAAGGAATTTGCCTTGGTGCTCCGCCCGCAAGTGGCAACACGACATACAGTGACAGTTAGGAATGACACATAAAACATTAAACATGTGAGAATAAAAGTGTCTAATCCAATCTAATCTAAACCTATGTCCTCGGGGTCTTGAGTCCCATACCCTGAGTAAAAAGGCTTTCTCTCTCCACCTCCCTTTCAGGCAATGACTCCCCACAAGAAATTGCAGCGAAATGTGGACGCAGCCCTGACCATCACACAAACCAATCTCCCTTCTATTGACTCCATCTACACCTCGCGCTGCCCCGGCAAGGCCAGCAGCATAATCGAGGACCAGTCGCACCCTGGCCACTCCCTTTTCTCCCCTCTCCCATCGGGCAAAAGGTATAGAAGTGCAAAAATGCACACACACCTCCAGATTCAGGGTCAGTTTCTTCCCAGCTGTTATCAGGCAACTGAACCATCCTACCACAACCAGAGAGCGGTGCTGAACTACTATCTACCCATGGATTATCCTTGATCGGACTTTGCTGGCTTTACCTTGCACTAAACGTTATTCCCTTATCATGTATCTATACACTGCAAATAAATCAATTGTAATCATGTATTGTCTTTCTGCTGACTGGTTAGCACGCAACAAAAGCTTTTCGCTGTACCTCGGTACGCGTGACAATAAACTGAACTGAGCTGAACTGAGCCGTCACCTCCTGAGTGGAAACACATTGTCTCCCCTTTTCCTCTAACCACTCCACTACTTAGTATAAATCCATCCCCCTCCTTTTTTGACCCATCTGTTAAGGAAAGTAGACCCTTCCTATTCCCCCCTCCCCCCACCACCACCCCCATCATTCCATACAATAACTCTCAAAAGAAAGACATGTCTGGAACTAGTGACCGAGGTTTGTTAAAAAGACATTTGCCTTTTCCTGCCTTGTTACTGCACACCTGGTATATATTAGGGATCAACACAGCCATGGTAGATTTTTGGTGCACTGTAGACAATCCTTTATATTCCTTGTTCCCAACTTTCGTTCCTGATCTACTAATGTTTCAGCTCATACACAACTGGACTTGGGGTAGAGTTGCTGCCTCACAGCGCAGAGACCCGGGTTCGATGCTGACTACGGGCGACGTCTGCACGGAGTTTGCACATTTCCCCCCCCCCCCCCTCCTCCGTGACCTGCGTGGGATTTCCCCCCGGGTGCTCCGGTTTCCACCCGCACTCCAAAGACATGCAGGTTTGTAGGCTTATTGGCTCTGGTACAGATTGTACAGTGGTGTGGTACACAAAAATGCTGGAGAAACTCAGCGGGTGCAGCAGCATCTATGGAGCGAAGGAAATAGGTAATGTTTCGGGCCGAAACCCTTCTTCAGACAGTGGTGTGTTGGTTGGGTTGCTCCTGGGCCTGGCCAAGTTGGCCATATGCAAGTCATGGCCCCAGGAGCCGCCTGCCCCTTTTCCGGGGTTACGTCCACGCCCAGGTATTCCGAGAGAGGGAATGCCCGCTGTCCACGGGCATCTGTGGTATTTCCTGAACCGATGGGCACTGCGTAGGTTCACAGTATCTTTTATAAGGATTGTAAAATAGTTATTTGAGAGTTAGTGATAAAATAATTTGGTCATTTGTCTATTATTGTGCTGGGTGTGTTTGTTATTGTAAATATTATTTTTGTAATAATTGAATAAATTTAGTTTTGATATATTTAAAAAAAGGCTGTGCTGTGCTGTACCAACTAGTGGGAAGCAGAAAGCTGCCCCATCACACCTAGAGATAGATCACAAAACGCTGAAGTAACTCAGCGGGACAGGCAGCATCTCTGGAGAGAAGGAATGGGTGACGTTTCGGGTCGGGACCCTTCTTCAGGCTAGAGTCAGGGGAAAGGAAAACGAGAGACATAAGACGATGATGTGTAGAGATTATATGAATGAATGGCCATTGTTAGCTGGTTGCTAGGTGAGAACGGGAAGCTGGTGCAACTTGGGTGGGGGAGGGATGGAGAGACGGGGAATACAGGGGTTACTTGAAGACCTACAGTTAGGCGAGGCATTCCTCTCTCTTTTCCTAAATGTGACCTGGTTAATATGAAGGGGCAACACCCCCAGGCCTTTGCTGGGACGTGGCGACTGAACCTGTTGCCCTTTTAAGCAGGCGGTGGCCGCAGTTTGAAATCAGATTGAAAGTGAAAGAGGAGGCTGTGTATGGAGCCGAGCCCACAACTTTGCTGAGGCTGTGGGCTGCTATTTATAAACAGGGACTGAAATGTATCTGTATTCACTGCTATTGGCATCAAGCTGGCTGCAGCCAACACTGCTGATAAGAAATGTCACCAACAAGATGGGTGAGAGCCTGTTTCAATGATGGATGGGAAAGCAGATTGGGCGACCATGTGGATATAAGAGTGAACATATTAACGAGCAGAAATATGTGGGGGTGGGATCCTTCCTCGTGGGTCGTGTGGTTGAGGTTATTGGGAGGAAGGGAGGAAGGGCGGCAGGATTGCCCCTGTCACTGTGTGTCTGTCTGTCTGTGTACATGTGTGTATGTCTGTGTGTACGTTTTGTGTGTCTGCCTGTGTACATGTGTGCGTGCGCATGCGTTTGGGTGTGAGTGTGTATGCATATGTGTGAGTGCGTGTGGGTGTGTACGTGTGTGTATGTGTGTGTGGGTGTGTGTACATGTGCATGTGCGTGAATGTGTGTGTCTTTCTGTGTGTACATGGGTGTGCATGTGTGCGTGCGCATGTGTGTGAGTGGGTGTGGGTGTGTGTGTGCATGCGTGTGTGTACGTATTTGTGTGCATGTGTGTGTACGTGTGGGTGTGCGTGCGCGTGTGTGCGCATGTGTGTGAGTGCATGTGGGTGTGTGTGCTCGTGTGTGCATGCGCGTGTGTTTATGTGTGTGAATGCGTGTGGGTATGAGTGTGTGTGTATGTGTGTGTGCAAGTGCTTGTGTGTGCGTGCGCGTGCGTGCATGTGTGTGAGTGCGTGTGGGTGTTCGTGCTCGTGTGTGCGTGCGTGTGTGTACATGTGTGTGAATGGGTGTGGGTTTGAGTGTATGTGTGTGAGTGCGTGTGCATGTGTGTGTATCAATAACCCACCTGTCTCTGTCAGCTTGAGAGGGTGACGCAGGGACATACGGCACAGATCACTCCCCTTACTGACCCTGCTTAAGCTGATCATGTGCCAGAGCCTTCACACTGCAACCCATTGCAGACAAATCACCAGGCAGCTCATCTTTCATGACACCAGAGGCAGCAAATTCTCAGCTGGAGTCACTCATGCAAGGCAGCTCCTTCCCAGTCAGGCACCATGTTTTATAGAACATAGAACAAAGAACACCAGTTCAGTTTATTGTCACGTTTACCGAGGTACAGTGAAAAGCTTTTGTTGCGTGCTATCCAGTCAGCAGAAAGACAATACATGATTACAATCGAGCCATTTACAGTGTACACATACAGTACCTGATAAGGGAATAACGTTTAGTGCAAGGTAAAGCCAGCAAAGTCCGATCAAGGATAGTCCAGGGGTCACCAAAGATTCTCAAGTCACTTCCTTTGTGGCATGAGGAGATATTGGATCTTACAAAGACACAGAAGCAGGCCACTCTACCCATCAAGTCCATACCAGCTCCCAGGCTGATATGGGAATAAGGTTTAGTGCAAGGTATAGGCAGCAAAGTCCAATCAAGGATAGTCCGAGATATAGACGGCGATATCGAAAGATATAGAACGAATGAATGAAAGATATGCAAAAAGTTGCGATGATCAAGGAAAAGTGGATCCCTCTGGAAGGCGACTCCGGAATGTCAAAGCCACCACAGCCAGACATAAAAACAGCTTTTTTCCACGAGTAGTCGCTCTACTCCAGCATTCTGTCTATCATCTGATCGCTGATCACCCGTTCACACTAGCTCTATATTACTCCAATTTCCCATCCACTCCGTACACACTAGGGACAATTTGGAGAGGGCAAATTAACCAACAAACCCACACGTCTTTGTGATGTGGGAGGAAACCGGAGAAAACTCACCTGGTCATGGGGGGAACGTTCAGACTCCATACCCGTAGTCAGGATCGAACCTGGAACTCTGTCGCTGAAAGGTAGCAACTCTACTGCTGCGTCACCGTGCAGCCCTTGAACCATTCTTTTCCCTCCATTCCCAGCACTAAAAGCCACCCATGGCACCGTAAACCTGGCCCTCGAGAGACCATCTTCTCAAATGACCTCCAAAGCAGAATATCAGCTGGTGGCCACAGGGGCTTCCCCCGCTACCAGAGTTCCTTGGCACTGCCTGGTGGTCGCCCATTCCCTTCCTGCCCTTTGTCCGAAATGTGACCACATCACTAAATGTATTATAGCATATAACATGTTACATATAACGGTTACAGCACGGAAACATGCCATCTCGGCCCTCTGGTCCCTGCCGAACACTTACTTCCCCCTAGTCCCATCTACCTGCACTCAGACCATAACCCTCCATTCCTTTCCCGTCCATATACCTATCCAATTTATTTTTAAATGATAAAATCGAACCTGCCTCCACCACTTCCACTGGAAGCTCATTCCACACAGCTACCACTCTCTGAGTAAAGAGGTTCCCCCTCATGTTACCCCTAAACTTTTGTCCCTTAATTCTCAAAATGTATTACCCAAGAGCAGGCGCATGTTCCAATGTGAATCCATCTGCAGCTCCAGTTCCAATGTGGTTAGACAGTAGCCACAGCTGGATAGACTTCCTGCACACATGGTCACCAGGGACACATGCCACTTGCCCCCTAACATCCTACAGAACCCTGGAGGAGCACACCATGATTCCAAGCTCTCCTGCTGTGAATTATGTTCCTTGGTTAGACTTAGCCCCCTTAATTAAATCACTCCAGAGACCTCATTCCATTTCAAACACTACCTTTGACATTTTACTTGTATTTTGTCTAATGAACTGCAGCGAAACCCATCCATTTCTAGTTGCAAATCACGATCTTAAATTACAGCCGAGTCACCACTGCTTTTCACCGTCGTGTGTCTGTTCCTGCAACGTAGTTGAGCTAGAAAAACAGCAGGAGAATCAGGACCCTCCTGCCTGCCCAGCAGACACGTCACACACATGCACTAGTACTGTTTGTGTGTGAGTGTGAGTGTGAGTGTACGGTGCATGTGTGTGTGTGTGTGTGTGTGAGTGTGAGTGTGTGTATGAATATGTGTATATGTATCTATATGCATATTCTATATATATATATATATGTGTGTATATATTTATATATATGTGTGTGAATATACATATATATTGTGTGTAAATGTATGTATATATATATGTGTGTGTGTGTATATATATGTGTGTGTGTGTGTATGTGTGTGTATATATATATATGTGTGTGTATGTGTATATGTGTATGTGTATGTATATATATGTGTGTGTGTGTGTATATGTGTGTGTGTGAATATATATGTGTGTGTGTATATATATGTGTGTGTATATATATATGTATGTATATATATATATGTGTGTGTGTGTATGTGTCTATGTATGTGTGTGTATGTGTGTATATATATGTGTGTGTATATATATATGTGTATGTGTGTGTATATATATGTGTGTGTATATATATGTGTGTGTGTGTGTATGTGTGTGTATATATATGTGTGTGTGTGTATGTGTGTGTATATATATATGTGTGTGTGTATGTGTATATGTGTTTGTGTGTGTGTGTGTGTGTGTGTGTATATGCGTATATATATGTGTGTGTATGTGTGTATGTGTGTGTATATATATGTGTGTGTATATATATGTGTATGTGTGTGTATGTGTGTGTATATATATGTATGTGTGTATGTGTATATGTCTGTATGTGTGTATATATATGTGTGTGTATATATATGTGTGTGTGTGTATGTGTGTGTATATATATATGTGTGTGTGTGTTTACATACTTGTTTATTATATAATTTACAACATACTATGTTTACGTACTGCGCTGTGCGACTGTAAGTCAGGACATCGTTGTTCAGTCTGGGCCGTATGACAATGAAACTCTCCTGACCCATGCCCACCGCACCAAAGGCCGGCGTTGAGACTCCGCACAGACTCTCCTCTCTGGCGTCCACCCACTTACCAAAGCCGCCGTTGTACAGCCCACTACCTCAGTGGGAGACTGCTTCCTACAAACCAATGCTCCCACCACTCGCATATTGTCAGTCATAAATTGGGAAGTAGAGGCACAAAAACCCTGCCTGTGGTTTGCTCAGCAGGGCTTCACTGGAGTGTCTGTGTTCTTGCACGATCTTGTGGGCAAAACATGGGAGGAGCTCTCAAGTTGCAGAACCACATGGGCATTTATTGCAAGGACTCTGCAGAGAACAGATAGTCTCTTGACATGTGGAGGAAGGAACTGCGGATGCTGGTTTACACCGAACATAGACACAAAATGCTGGAGTTACTCAGCGGGACAGGCAGCATCTCTGGAGAGAAGGAATGGGTGACGTTTTGGGTCGAGACCCTTCTGCAGACTGAGAGTCAGGGGAGAGGGAGACTAGAGATAAGGAAGGATAAGGTGTGAAAACGACAGATCAAAGCAGACGATGCTCAAGGAAATGTAGACTGGTTCATTGTTGGCTGAGGGCAAGGTGACGAACAGTCAAATTAATCAGAAGGACAGTGAAACTAATCGTAGGACTAGGGTGGGGGAGGGATGGAGAGAGAGGGAAAGCAAGGGTTACTTGAGGTCAGAGAAATCAATCTTCATACCGCGAATTTCTCCAATTTCCACGCGGTCTAAGGGAGAACGTGCAAACTCCGTACAGACAGCAACTCTACCGCTGCGCCACCGTGCCGCCCAAAAATCAATAGGCATCCTAAGGGTGGCTCGGTGGTGTAGCTGGTAATGTCATTGCCTCCCCGCTCCAGCAACCTGACCTCTGGTGCCGCCTGTGTGGTGTTTGCACGCTCTCTCGGTGACTGCATGAATTGCCCTTGGGAGCTTTGATTTCCTCCCACCACTCTGTTCTGTAGGTTAATTGGCCAATCTAATTCCCCCCTTTGGCAGATAATCTACAGCTGAACTGAAACGGCCTGATCCTTAAACCCAAGAAACCCCTCCACAGACCTCTCTTCCTTCCTCCTCCGATACATTTCTCCTTAAAACATTCCTTCTCTGCCATAATTATTACCACATGTCCCAATACTTTATTTAATTGTGGTCAGGATTTCCATTGCTAGTGTTCCTGGTAAGCACCAGGTATCACCTTAAGGGGCGGCACAGTGGCGCAGCGGGTAGAGCCCGCGCTGCCTCACACCGCCAGAGACCCAAGGGTTCGATCCTGACCTCGGGTTCTGTCTGTGTGGAGTTTGCACGCTCTCCCTGTGACCGCGTGGGTTGGTTTCTTCCGGGTCCTCCCACATCACACAAACATGTGGTCTCTCAGGTTAATTGGCCCTCTGTAAATTGCTCCTAGTTTGTAGGAGGTGGATGATAAAATGTAATAACACAGAACTAGTGTGGACAGGTGATCAATGGTCAGCTTCAATGGGCTGAAGGGCCTGTTTCCTTGCTGTATCTCTAAAGCTCTAAAGTCACAAATGTTCTGGCATTGTAGATACAGATTGAAAAGACTAGGCGTTTAAGAAGGAATTGCAGATGCTGGAAAATCGGAGGTAGACAAAAGTGCTGGAGAAACTCAGCGGGTGCAGCAGCATCTAAGGAGCGAAGGAAATAGGCAACGTTGCCTATTTCCTTCGCTCCTTAGATGCTGCTGCACCCGCTGAGTTTCTCCAGCACTTTGGTCTACCTTTGAAAAGACTAGGCTTGTATTCACTGGAGTTTAGAAGGATGAGGGGGGATCTTATAGAAACATATAAAATTATAAAAGGACTGGACAAGCTAGATGCAGGAAAAATGTTCCCAATGTTGGGCGAGTCCAGAACCAGGGGCCACAGTCTTAGAATAAAGGGGAGGCCATTTAAGACTGAGGTGAGAAAAAACTTTTTCACCCAGAGAGTTGTGAATTTGTGGAATTCCCTGCCACAGAGGGCAGTGGAGGCCAAGTCACTGGATGGATTTAAGAGAGAGTTAGATAGAGCTCTAGGGGCGAGTGGAATCAAGGGATATGGGGAGAAGGCAGGCACGGGTTATTGATTCGGGACAATCAGCCATGATCACAATGAATGGCGGTGCTGGCTCGAAGGGCCGAATGGCCTCCTCCTGCACCTATTTTCTATGTTTCTATGTTTCTAAAGAACTGCAGATGCTGGTTTAGACCAAAGATGGACACAAAGTGCTGGAGTAACTCAACGGGTCTGGCAGTATCTCTGGAGAAAATGGACAGATGACGTTTCAGGTCGGGACCCTTCTTCAGACTAATGTTCAGGCATTATTGTACAAAGGTAAGTTGTTCCTTTATAGCACCCCCCAGGTATGCAGAGAGCTCAGGACGAGACTGACGACACAGTAATAGACCGGACAGGCCATCTCCAAAGAAACTGTGCTTAATCCCGATATCCTTCACTCTATCACGCAGCTTTCTATAAGAGCTGTGCTGCACATCCTCACCACACACAGGCAGCAGGCACCCAGTGTGGAAGAATCAGTTGGAACATGGCATAGTTTTATTCAGTCAAGGGCGTGAGCCATCACTGGCATGGCCAGGATTTACGGTTCATGGTGCTTCCAAGACCAGTTTAGTGCCCGGTAAGATGGCATCTTTGGAGCCGCATGATAACCAGACCAGGTTAGAAGAATAGCAGTCTGATGGTCAACTCTTCCACACGGAGATAGATACAAAGTACCAGAGTAACTCAGCGGGACAGGCAGCATCTCTGGATAGATGGAATGGGTGACGTTTCGGGTCGAGACCCTTCTTCAGACTGAGCGTCAAGGGAAAGTCATGGCAGGACCCAACTAATAGTCTGTAGAAAAGTCTCGACCCGAAACGTCACCCATTCCTTCTCTCCAGAGATGCTGCCTGTCCCGCTGAGTTACTCCAGCATTTTGCGTCTACCTTTGGTGTGAACCAGCATCTTCCACACAGAGGGTGGTGGGTCCGTGGACCAAGCTGCCAGAGGATGTGGATGATGCAGGTACAATAATGACATTTAAAACACATTTGGACAGGTATTTTAGTTTAGAGTTAGAGGATGGAAACAGGCCCTTTGGCCCATCAAGTCAATGCCAACCATTGAGCACCCGTTCATACTAGTTCTATATTAGCCCACTTTAGCATCCACTCCCTAAACACTAGGGACAATTTACAGAAGCCAATTAACCTGCAAACCCGCGTGTCATTAGGATGTGGGAGGAAACTGGAGCACCTGGAGGAAACTGATGCAGTCACATGGAGAATGTGCAAACTCCACACAGACCACACCCTAGGTCAGAGATGTGTAGGAAAGAACTGCAGATGCTGATTTAAATCGAAGGTAGACACAAAATGCAGGATTAACTCAGTGGGACAGGCAACATCTCTGGAGAGAAGGAAGGTCTCGACCCGAAATGTCACCTATTCCTTCTCTCCATAGATGTTGCCTGTCCCGCTGAGTTTCTCCAGCATTTTTGTCTACCTTTTATTTCTCCAGCATCTGCAGTTAGTTCTTTCTTAAACAATAAGATCATGTGTCATTTTGGACAAAGGGTAGTCTGAAGAAGGGTCTCGACCCGAAACGTCACCCATTCCTTCTCTCCAAAGATGCTGCCTGTCCCGCTGAGTTACTCCAGCATTTTGTGGACACCTAGGTCAGAGTTATACCCAAACCAACATCTGCAGTTCCTTGTGTCTCCATTAACCCTAATTCCCTTCCGCAGTTGCTGTCCGACCTACTGAGTGAGTGTTTGCTGTGAGTATTTTTCTGGTTTTATTTTATTTGGTTAGAGGTCAGGCAGAGAGGGAACTTTGAAGAGATGTCCCCTTTGAAGAATTTGCCCCCCGCAAGCTCCCAAAAGCAGCCATTAACTTACATGTAGCATTGACACTAACACAGATCTAGATACACGTGATAGGAATAGAATTAGGCCATTCGGCCCATCGAGTCAACTCCGCCATTCAATCATGGCTGATCTACTGGGCTAAATTGGTAATACAGTGCTTTATTGGTAGTCAAACTTACACACCTTCAATAATATACCTGTCAGAAACAAATTAAAGGTGTTTAATTACATTGAAGTGACAGTACATAGTACCTGCACAAAAAAATCACCGGGCCCACACCTACAGCAACAGTTCATACTTTCACTATGATTCTCTTAAATTCCTCTCAGATCTGTCCACACCTTGATTCCCTTATCATGTAACTACACGCTGTAAATGGCTCGATTGTAATCATGTACTGTCTTTCCGCTGACTGGATAGCGCTAAGCAAAAAATGTTTCGCTGTGCCTCGGTACACGTGACAATAAACTAAACTAAAACGGGTACTTATCTGTACGGAGTTTGTACGTTCTCCCCGTGATCTGCGTGGGATTTCTCCAGGATCTCCGGTTTCCTCCCGCACTCCAAAATCTTTCAGGTTTGTGTGTTAATTGGCTTTGGTACAATTGTAAATGGTCCCTGGTGTGTAGGGTAGTGCTAGTGTGCGGGGATCGCTGGTCGGCGCGGACTCGGTGGGCCGAAGGGCCTGTTTCCGCGCTGTATCTCTAAACTAAACTAAACTAAAAGATGCCAAGTAAACTTCCTTTGGCTTTCATCTGAGGGTTTGTTGGCAACAACCACTTGGCAACCGACCCATGCCTTTGATCAATGTGTCGCAAGGGCGAATGGGGAAGTGCCCTTTTAATTAACTTTAGTTCATTTATAGTGCGTGACTTTTGCTGGCTATTTATTCCTGTCAAGGTGGTGACAAGTCACAGCCTTCAGGTACCACAGACCTTCTGATGAAAATGCTCCCACAAAATGTTGGGGGGTGAGGATTTAGTCTCGGCCAAGGTGAACCAGGTGATGTGCCACCTGGATTAGAGGGCATCAACTATTATCCATGTCAGAACGGTGTGGAGGTTGAACCTGCAGAGCGACCTGACACCTGCTCTCCTAGACTTTCCTCGGCAGCCACGGTGGCTCAGCGGTAGAGTTGCTGCCTTACATCACTTGCAGCGCCAGAGAACCGGGTTCGATCCCGACTACGGGTGCTGTCTGTGCTGAGTTTGTATGTTCTCCCGGTGACCGCGTGGGTTTTCTCCGGATGCTCTGGTTTCCTCCCACACTCCAAAGACGTACAGGTATATAGGTTAATTGGCTTGGTGTTTGTGCAAATTGTCCCTAGCCTGCGTAGAATTGTGTTAATGTGCGGGGATCGCTGTACGGTGCAGACTCGGTGGGCTGAAGGGCCCGTTGCCGTGCTGTATCTCTAAAACTAAAAAAACTTTAATAAACTAAAAAACTAAAAAACCTTCCTGGTGACAGAACCTTCAGTCTGAAGAAGGGTCTCGACCCGAAACGTCACCTATCCTTCGCTCCATAGATGCTGCCTCACCCGCTGAGTTTCTCCAGCGTTTTTGTCTACCTTCCTGGTGACAGAAGTGCTTGGTTACCTGGTAGTGTGAACGAGTAATGATAGTTTGTGTTCTGAACTAACTCAGCGGCCAAGTTGACATTGGATTCTGAATTTGAAATGGGCAGGGGTTGATGAGAATGCCACTTCCAGCTTGCTTCCAATCCCGGTTTAAGGATGTCCAGATTGCGTTCAGCACTTCTCTCAGACAGTGTTTTACGATCTCCGCACGTCAGGCGGCATCTGTGGAGAAGAATAATTGGTGATGTTACGGTTCTTCCTTTGTTTTTTAGTTTAGTTTAGAGATACAGCACGGAAACAGGCGCTTCGGCCCAACGAGTCCGCACCGACCAGCGATCCCCGCACACGAACAATATCCTGCACACACTAGGGACAATTTACACATTTACACCAAGCCAATTAACCCACAAACCTGCACGTCTTTGGAGTGTGGGAGGAAACCGAAGATCTCGGAGAAAACCCACGCAGGTCACGGGGAGAGCGTACAAACTCCGTACAGACGGCGCCCGTGGTCAGGATTGAACCCGTGTCTCTGGCGCTGTAAGGCAGCAACTACCGTGCCGCCCTCTGAGGGAATTTCTAACCACAAGATCTCCTTAATCCTTGCTCGTTACTCATGATGACTAAATCTACAATTACCTTCTTCACAGTAGGTTTGTAACATGGTTCTAAGAAGCAAACCCTGATGCAATTCACATTCTTCTTCTCCGATACTCTTGCCAATCTGGTTTGTTCAGTCAACATGTGAATTAAAATCTCCCACGAGATTTGCGGTTCCTTCAGACGTACCCAATATATTTCTCTTATTTAGGCTCACCCTATTGAGAGGTCACCTTTTGTGTGCCAATAGACTACAACCACCTGTAGGTCCTTTCCCATGCAGTTTGTAACTTCAATCCAAATCTATTCTTTAGTCTTGTTTAGAGGTACAGCGCGGAAACAGGCCCTTCGGCCCACCGGGTCCGCACCAACCAGCAATCACCACACATTAACACAAGCCTACACACACTGGGGACCATTTACACTGATACCAAGTACACAAACCCAAGCCAATTAACCTACAAACCTGTACGTCTTTTGAGTGTGGGCGGTAACCGAAGATCTCGGAGAAAACCCACGCGGTCACGGGGAGAACGTACAGACTCCGTACAGGCAGCACCCGTAGTCGGGATCGAACCCGGGTCTCTGGCGCTGCAAGCGCTTTAAGGCAGCAACTCTAGCGCTGCGCCACCGTGCCACGTTTGTACAGCAAAGTTCTGAGAGCTTGCCTGATTAACAATGCCACCAAATCTCCTTTCCTTTTGGCGACACAAGGAACTACTAGTGCTGGTTTACAGTCTAAAGCAGAATAGTCCCGGTCTGAAACCACCCCTATTCATGTTCTCCCGGGGCAGTCTGCAGAAGGGTCGGCACCCGAACGTCACTTACTCACCGAAGATAGACACAAAATGCTGGAGTAACTCAGCGAGTCAGACAGCATCTCTGGAGAATAGGTGACATTTCAGGTCAAAACCCTTCTTGAGACTACTCACCTATTCATGTTCTCCACAGATGCTGCCTGACCCGCTGAGTTACTCCAGCACTCTGTGAAACGTCACCTATCCATGTTCATCACAGATGCTGCCTGACCCGCTGAGTTACTCCAGCACTCTGTGAAACGTCACCTATCCATGTTCCGGCAGCATCTATGGAGCGAAGGAAATAGGCAACGTTTCGGCCTGAAACCCTTCCGGGTTTCGGCCCAAAAAGTTGCCTATTTCCTTCAGGGTTTCGGCCCGAAAGGTTGCCCATTTCCTTCGCTCCACAGATGCTGCCTGACCCGCTGAGTTACTCCAGCACTCTGTGAAACGTCACCTATCCATGTTCTCCACAGATGCTGCCTGACCCGCTGAGTTACTCCAGCACTCTGTGAAACATCACCTATCCATGTTCTCCACAGATGCTGCCTGACCCGCTGAGTTACTCCAGCACTCTGTGTAACGTCACCTATCCATGTTCTCCACAGATGCTGCCTGACCCGCTGAGTTACTCCAGGATTCTTTGTCTTCCTTTTGAGTCTGTTCGTTTAGAACATCAAATAAGCTGGAATATTGAGAAGCCAGTTGTGTTCACCCTACATCAGCATCTACAAGATCCCTATTATAACGTACTCAAAGTATGTTGCTATTTGTGCTGTTAACTCATCTATCGTACTGCCAATGCGAGGTGCATTCAAATAAAGATCTTTACTAACTCTGGTTGCTCCCTGCTAAAAACGTTTTCACACAGAGTTGTGAATCTGTGGAATTCTCTACCGCAGAAGGCAGCGGAGGCCGATTCTCTGGATGCTTTCAAGAGAGAGTAATGTTCCTGTCCCACTTACGTGACTTTTTCGGCGACTGCCGGCACCCGTCATAGGTCATCGCAGGTTGCCGAACATTTTCAACATGTTGAAAATCCAGCGTCGACCAGAACAAGGTACGACTCTTAGGGCGACTACTCACGACCAGACAGGCTTCACCCCGCGACATGTCGCCAGGGTGTCACCTGTATGGTCGTGAGTCGTCTACTCAGTCGCCCGAAGAGTCGTAGCATTTTTCTGGAAGCCGCTGGATTTTCAACATGTTAAAAAATTTCGCCGACCTGCAACGACCTATGACGGGTGCCGGCAGTCGCCGAAAAAGTCACGTAAGTGGGACAGGCCCATTAGATAGAGCTCTTAAAGATAGCGGAGTCAGGGGATATCAAGTTCAAGTGAGTTTATTGTCATGTGTCCCTGATAGGACAATGAAATTCTTGCTTTGCTTCAGCACAACAGAACATAGTAGACATGACTACAGAACAGATCAGTGTGTCCATATACCATTATATAAATATATACACACATGAATAAATAGACTGATAAAGTGCAAATAACAGATAATGGGATAATGGGGGTATGGGGATATGGGGAGAAGGCAGGAACGGGGTACTGATTGTGGATGATCAGCCATGATCGCAGTGAATGGCGGTGCTGGCTCGAAGGGTCGAATGGCCTACTCCTGCACCTATTGTCTATTGTCTATTGTCTATAGCTTCATCTCGCATTTGTCTGGGAGTTGTCACACAGTGAAGATCACGTCCATTCTTCAGGAATGCCACTGCTTAATTGCTCTCTGACAAACACCAGCTGAAAAAGGTGCCTGTAACGGCACTAATTAGTGTCAGGACCAACTTCACGCTCATATTAAACAAATTAGCACCTATATCAGGCATGACGTTCAGGACTGATTCAGCAGCGGGTTTCACAGGTCCTGTTGAAAGAAGCTGTCATTTCCGTCGATCTCTGCAACCTCCTACAACCCCCAGAACTCTTCAAAATCTCCGCTCCCTTTTTCGTTCATCAATCTCATTACTCCATCATTGGCAGTAATCTGAAATAATCTGAAATAAATGCTAGAAACTTCTCGAGACACAAGGAACTGCAGTTGCTGAGATCCTGCGTAAAAGACAAAGTGCTGGAGTAACTCAGCTGGCCAGGCAGCATCTGTGGTGGCAATTAATTGCCCAAATTCCCTCACCTTCTTTCCTTTCCTTTTTCAAGATAATGTGTACATCTTTAAACAAATCACTATCAGGTCACTGACCTTCCATATCTAGATGGCATATGAATGTCTACATATTCTGTTGTGTTGCTGCAAGTAAGAATTTCATTGGGGCAGGCACGGGTTATTGATTGGGGACGATCAGCCATGATCAAATTGAATGGCGGTGCTGGCTCGAAGGGCTGAATGGCCTACTCCTGCACCTATTTTCTATGTTTCTATATGACAATAAGATCATGATCTGAAGAAAGGTCTCGACCCGAAACGTCACCCATTCCTTCGCTCCATAGATGCTGCCTCACCCGCTGAGTTTCTCCAGCATCTATGGAGCGAAGGAATAGGTAACGTTTCGGGTCGAGACCCTTCCGGGTCTCGACCCGAAACGTCACCTATTCCTTCATCAGTCAGAAGAAGGGTCTCGACCCGAAAGGTCACCTATTCCTTCGCTCCATAGATGCTGCCTCACCCGCGGAGTTTCTCCAGCAATTTTGTCTACCTTTTATTTCTCCAGCATCTGCAGTTAGTTCTTTCTTAAACAATAAGATCATGTGTCATTTTGGACAAAGGGTAGTCTGAAGAAGGGTCTCGACCCGAAACGTCACCCATTCCTTCTCTCCAGAGGTGCTGCCTGTCCCGCTGAGTTACTCCAGCATTTAGTGTCTATCTTTGACAATAAAACACTCCTGACTCTTGAATGGTTTGGGGATATTTGTCGGGCCAAGGTGGGGCACAGGGGAGAATGGGGGGGGCTGAAGGAAGGCGGGAGGGGGGTAGGAAGGAGGAGATTTGGGGATTACCTAACGATATCCATGAGTGGCTGGAACACAATGGCCTGGTGTTTGGTGTTGGGGTCTTGGTTCAGAGGGAGGTGTGAGTCTGTGCCTGACAGCTGGTGCTTGGTCACTCGGAGACAGTGGGCAGTTCGTCAGACCACGACAGCCCCCCCTCGGCAGGTTTGACATTAGTCTCGGCATTTAATCTTCATGAAAGGAGTGTTGCAACTTCAGTATCTTTTCATCAGCACGGTGGTGCAGCGGCAGAGCTGCTGTCTCACAGCACCAGAGACCCAGGTTCAATCCTGTCTACGGGTGCTGTCAGTGCAGAGTTTGTACGTTCTCCCTGTGACCACGTGGGTTTTCTCCGGGTGCTCCGGTTTCCTCCCACACTCCAAAAACAAACAGGATAATTGGCCTTCTGCAAATTGTCCCGAGTGTGTCGGATAGAACTAGTCGTGTACGGGTGATCGCTGGTCGACACGGACACAGTAGGCCGCAGGGTCGCTTTCCACGCTGTATCTCCAAGCTAAACTAAAGAGGAAGATAAGAGTGAGTGAGTGATGTGGGAAAATCTAGTGTGAGTCCTCGAGAATCAGTCAATCTGAAAATTAATGTTGGTGTTGAGGGTTTATTCCCCTGGAATGTTAGTAAGGGCAGCTCTAAGAACTTGATTAGCTTACACTTCAGATACCACTCTACCCAAGAAGAGACTGCTTAACTAGCACTTCATTATTAAAACGTCGAATTAACTGCAGTTTGTCATCGCAGTCTTGAACAGAACAACACATACGAGAAGAAACTGGATGTATTTGGCTGGAGAGAGATACAAAACGCTGGAGTAACTCAGCGGGTCGGGCAGCATCTCTGTAGAAAAGGAATAGGTGACGTTTCGGGTCGAGACCCTTCTTCAGACTGAGGGTCAGGGGAGAAGGAAACGAGAGATATAGACGGTGATGTAGAGAGATATAGAACCAATGAATGAAAGATATGTAAAACAGTAACGATGGTAAAGGCTGGCGATGGTGACACAAGAAACATCTTGTTATCATTTTAATTTCAAGTTTTTGTGCACCTTGTGTGTTATGTATTATAGCGTATCATATTGTATCCTGTCAATTGGAGGGAGACAGAAATGCTGAGAAAAGGGTGAGGCAGCACCTGCCACTGAGTTTCTCCAGCATTTTTGTCTACCTTCGATTTTTCCAGCATCTGCAGTTCTTTCCTAAACGTATCCTATCAATTTATCTTTAATCTCTTCCGGTGCTGATTGAGTTGCCGTGATTTCTCCAGTAAATTTTACCTTTGTTTAGAATTCTAATATCTATGGATTTTTTAAAATAAATGCACGTGGCTACCGGGGGGTGGGTTGAGCAACTATTTGTTTTCATTTGTAGACTATTTCCCACCTCCAGTATAGGCTTGTAGCTTGCGGTGGGGGTTAGTAATGAGGACGGGCTCCACAGATGAGACCTATCCCCTGGAGGACGGAAGATTAATGGCCATCCTAATTGCTGTGTTGGAGACGATTTAAAACTGAGACCCGGTAGATCGGAGAGAGAGTGTTTTGTCCAGGTGGAAGGTGTCCAGAACAAAGAGGTAAAAGATCAAGATTAGACTCCAGGATTCGGGACAAACGTCAGGAAACATCTCACAGTGGAAATCCTCAACTCCATAAGAATTCCTGCTGAGGTTATGTGCCATTTCAGCATCTCTGATCTGAGAGTTAAGGGCCTGTCCCACTTGGGCGACATTTGCGCGTAATTTACGCGAAATCATTTACGCGTGGTGACACGCACGTGATGCGCGCATGGTGCGTGGTGACGTAGGCAGTGACGCGCGGCCGCGCGCGGAGCCCCAGGATTTTGGGATGTACAAAATCTTCGCGCGCCACCTGCGTGACGCGCAAAAATGACGCCCAAGTGGGACAGAGCCTTTAGAACTCACAGATGTCCTCAAAGAGGATCTTACAGAAACATGTAAAATTCTTAAGGGATTGGACAGGCCAGATGCAGGAAAAATGTTCCCCATGTTGGGGGAGTCCAGAACCAGGGGTCACAGTTCAACTTCTCTCAAACCTTCCTTGCTCCAAGGATAACCCCAGTTTCTCCAGCCGAACCTGAGAGTGGAACTCCCTCATTCCTGGAACCACCCTAGTAAGCTTTCTCTGCACCTTCTCAACCAGGGACCTTCGAAACTTTTCGCTGAATCTCTTCAGAGATGCTCCATGTTGGCCTTTACTCTGTGATGCAGGGTTACGTTAAAGAGCTCCCAATGTAACACGTTTGCTCCGTATACCCTTGGCCCTAATGAATAATGATGGCGTTAATACATCTATTTGGAGGAACAATGCACAGTTTAGCATTGAAAAGGTGCAAGTTGGGAAGAATTAATCATCTGCTCTTGTGCAAATTGCACATACAGTCCACAAAGCTGTATGTTTAAATGTGAGACTGAAAATTATGTCAGAGTGCAGGATGGAGGCACTGGAGTGCAGGACTCTAGTGTGTGGTGGGGTGGTGGGGGCAGAGTGCAGGGCCATAGTGTATGGGAGTGTAAGGCTATAGTGCAGGGGTCCCAACCTTTTTCATCCCGTTTACCCCCTGGCAACTTTTCGAAAGTTAATTTTACCCCCACCCTGTTTTGTTCAGTAAGTTGAGTTTACACTTCGACCACAATAAAGCACCCGACAAAGGGGACATTTTAAAATACTGTTTTTAACAAATCCAGAATCAACAAATTTACCCCCTGGGTGGGCAAAATGTACATCCTGGGGGTAAATTTACCCCAGGTTGGGAACCCTTGTTGTGGTGTATATTTGTGGCAGAGTGCAGGACTACAGTCCATGGTACTGGTGAAGGGCAGGGCTCTAGTGTGTGATTGTAGCCTGGAGTACAGAGCTGGAGTTGTGGAAGAGTGCAGGGGTCTAGTGTATGGTAGTGGGGAGTGCAGGGCTATAGTGTGTGGTGGTGGTGCAGGGGTCTGGTGTGTAGGCGTGGTGCAGTGCAGGGCTATAGTGTATGGGTGTGGTGGTGCAGGGCTCTGTATGGGGAAGGATCAACCAAGTGTACTGGAGCAAAAGAGTGCACCCACATTTAGAATAACAGGTAAGTCCTGTAATAGCCCTATCCCATGGTACGAGTTCATTCCAAAAGCTCTCCCGAGTTTAAAGAAAATCAAACTCATGGTAAGCACAGAGAATGAACGTAGCGGGTACGTCGGAGCTCGGGGACGTCTCTTAGCGCTAACGGCAGGTACTCGGGAAGACTCGCTAACGGCAGGTAAGCACGGGAAGACGCGTGAAGATTTTTCAATATCTTGAAAAATATCCACGAGAGCCCCGAGTACCGACGAGTGGCCATTACCATAAATCTCCCAGTTCGAATCAGGGCAAACTCGGGAGAACTCTTGGAATGAACTCGCACCGTGGGACAGGGGTTTAAGTCGCTGTTGAATATTAAGACCTTTTTTCTTTATACTAAGTTACTGGTTTAAATTAAAACAAGACTCTGGTGATGTAATATGTTTAAGCCTTTGGCTTGGCCAATTAAACTGTTGTAACATGTGAATAACTTTTGAACAAAGACTGTTAGTCAAGGAGGACTCTCCCGAAACATTGCCTATTTCCTTCGCTCCATAGATGCTGCTGCACCCGCTGAGTTTCTCCAGCACTTTTGTCTACCCTCTCTCGAACTTCTACAGGTACACAGTAGAGAGCATGCTGACCGGTTGCATCGTGGCTTGGTTCGGCAACTTGAGCGCCCTGGAGCGGAAAAGACTACTAAAAGTTGTACACACTGCCCAGTCCATCATCGGCTCTGACCTCCCCACCATCGAGGGGATCTATCGCAGTCGCTGCCTCAACAAGGACCCACACCATCCTGGCCACACACTCATCTCCCCGCTACCTTCAGGTAGAAGGTACAGGAGCCTGAAATCTGCAACATCCAGGTTCAGGAATAGCTACTTCCCCACAGCCATCAGACTATTAAACTCAACTCTAACAAAAATCTGAACTTTAATAGCCTATTGCACTTTATCTGGTTATTTATATGTGTATATATATATTCAATGGCATATGGACACACTGATCTGTCCTGTAATATTCTGTTGTGCTGAAGCAAAGCAAGAATTTCATTGTCCTATCTGGGACACATGACAATAAACTCACTTGAATCTTGAAGCTTGAGTAAATAGATTAAGATTTTACCAGCATGACTGGGTAGACAGTGTACAGTTTGGTCTGTGTCTAAACTGCAATGTGTGGGGCTTTGAATAGCAAACCTGTCTGTGGGACGTGCTTCTACTCATTGCTTTAGCTTACACAGAAGGGTATCTTCTACAGGTACAGTAGAGAGCATAGTGACTGGCTGCATCGGCAACTTGAACGTCCAGGAGCGGAAAAGACTGCAAAAATTTGTGACCACCGCCCAGTCCATCACCGGCTCTGACCTCCCTACCACCGAAGGGATTTATCGAAATCGCTGCCTCAAAAAGGCTGGCAACATCACCAAAGACCCACACCATCCTGGCCACACACTCATCTCACCATTGCCATCGGGAAGAAGGTACAGGAGCCTGAAAACTGTAACGTCCAGATTCTTCCCTACAACCATCAGGCTATTAAACACAACAACACATAAGCTCTGAACTATAACAGACTATATTATTATTGCACGATATTTGTTATTTATTGAGTATGTGTGCATGTGTATACATACACTGAACTTTTTTCATCTCCCGTTGTGTACTATGTTTACATATTCTGTTGTGCTGCAGCAAGTAAGAATTTCATTGTCCTAACTGGGACACATGACAATAAAACACTCTTGACTTGACTCTAGGGATGGAGTTCCCTCAAGTATTTTATACTCTACATCATTGCTGCAGGGGAAAGCATGGGTTTATGAATTAGACGGTTCACCTATTATGGAGGTTCAGTTACTGAAGTAATTCCAAATGAATTGCTGGATTTCTGGATGTTAAATGGATCAGGGTAGATAGGAATGGTCCATGCAAACGGCATGGTGATGGATCTGCTGTGATATTGTGTGGCATGGCGGATTTGAAAGACCTAATGGCCTTCTCGTGATTATGTATAACAGTCTATTCAGGGAAAATGTACGTATGGATCTGAAAATGGGGGATGCACTGAAGCAGTTGTGAAGATGATTACTTTGAGGAGTTGACAATAATGCTTGAGATGATATGAATAACAAAACTGATTAACAATAGGAAACACTGAAAATATTCAGTGGAGTCCAAGAGTAAAGAGCAAACAACACTAGAGATTCCATGGTTTAATGAAGACCTGAGAGAAGACAAAGATAGGCAAATTGTTGCACGTAGACAGCAGAGCACTCGATTGTAAAGAGATGAGAAGAAAAATCAAAGCAGCATTTAAGGCATAAACAAACGTACAATTACATTATAAGGGAGGTGTTCAAGCTGGGGTGGTGTCACCATTGGTAGGTCAGTCCGCCATAACCAAAATCCATCAGTTAAATCAAATGGTTACAGCATTACATTTCCAAATACATTTCCAAAACTGGTTGCTCGTTGCAAGGCCTCAGTAGAAGCAGATTGGGGTGAAATATGCTTTAAATGCAGCTGGAAAGGTTTTTAAGAAGGTTGCTTGAAGGAGTGTCTATACATGACTGTGCTGATATAAACCTGGTTAATACATTTATTATCAAAACCCATTTTCCGCCAGGCAAGTTAATTACTTGGTAGAATGCAGCTTGCACTGACAATGAGCAATGCCTCTGGAATGCACAGACCTGCGTCATTGTGATCGACTCCTGAAACTCACCTTTCACTCCTTTCAAAGTATGTCCCTGAATATTTGGTTATCTGAATGTCATTCCACCTGTGCGTGTTGGCTAGGATTACTGCGACCCATCTCTAAAACCACACCCAAACTGGATTGTGAACAAGGGGGGAAAAAACTAGTGGAAGGGTGCAGTTGTCCTTGGTTAGATCACCATTGTTTGAGAACCTGGACCATGGACATCAAGGCTTGGTCTAATGATTGTACTGAGCCTCTGGGATTCCCATGTGTAATCTTTAGCAACCAGATCCATTTGTTGGATCATTTTATCCCCAAGTTGCTCTAACTCATGAGTCCAATTATATTGTCTAAACATATCAAGGCCAGGTTAAAAAAAGCTTCTCTATTGATTGTCTTTTAAAGGAATACATATTTCTGACGTGTAGTAACATGTAATGCAAGTAAGTTTTTGCATAATTAGATTCTACAAATGGCAATTCAAGAATGACCCAACAGAAGCCCTGTAGATACAGCCCAATAGCCCACCTGTCCCATCAGGCATCTCCCCTGGTCCACCCATGGAGAGGTTGTAGTTGCCACATTGGCCTCAGCACCTACCAACAACACCTACCAACACACACCAACACAGACCCAATGTGGAAACAAATCATCTGCTATTCCCTATCAGTCTGAAGAAGGGTTTCGGCCCGAAATGTTGCCTATTTCCTTCGCTCCATAGATGCTGCTCACCCGCTGAGTTTCTGCAGCATTTTTGTGTACCTTCGATTTTTCCAGCATCTGCAGTTCCTTCTTAAACAATCTGCTATTCCCTGTGGATTGCTCAAGAAAAAAACCAAAGGGCGGCACGGTGGCGCAGCGGTAGAGTTGCTACCTTGCAGCGCCAGAGACCCGGGTTCGATCCTGACTACGGGTGCTGTCTGTACGAAGTTTGTACATTCCCCCGGGATCTCCAGTTTCCCCCCGCACTCCAAAGGCGTACAGGTTTGTAGGTTAATTGGCTTGGTGTAAATTGTCCCTCGTGTGTGTCTCATAGTGTTGGTGTGCAGGATCGCTGGTCGGCGTGCACTCGGTGGTCCGAAGGGGCCTGTAACCCAACTGTATCTCGAAACTAAAGTGGTGGCCTGTACATGGGAGAGCTCGGCAAGCAGAGCATGGGTCAGGTCCAGAACAAGGCATGGCAGGGGACAGAGGGACACACCACACTAATCTAGCAGGCACGTCCCTTCGGGCAGAGTGCAGTGCTGATTGATCTGCAGTGGGTAAACTGGAAAGCCAATGGGCATGCACTCCTAGCATCACCCACCACAGAAACATACCCTTTACCCCAAAGAGATGCCCATTTAAGCTGGATGCATCTATCTGTGTTGGGCCCATATCCCTTGTTCATTATACGTGCATCTATATAAGGGGGAAAAAGTTGCTCCCTGCTTTCCTTTTGAATCTTTCGCTTCATCTTAAAAATCTATGACCTCTAGTTTTGGACCTCTTTCCCTGGCAAGAAGATTTGGCGTATTTGCTCTACCTCTGCTCATAATTTTATACACCTCTAGGGTTGTTGTTGTTGACTCCTCTTTCCCTTCCAGCAGCGTTCCCCACCAATCTCCCTTTGCCAGTGCTTGGACCAGGAGCGGCACTATTTCCTCCACTGGTTCCCTGTGCGGTTCCGAATCAATTTCAAGCTCCTTCCTTTTGTCTCCAAAGCCCTTAACAGGCTCGCCCCCACCTACATCAAAAATCTGCTAACCCACCACACCACCTCCAGATCCCTCAGGTCGGCCGACTTGGGGTTACTGACCATCCCGCGGTTCCAGGCATAAGCTCAGGGGCGACCGCGCTTTTGTGTTTGCAGCTCCTAGACTGTGGAGCAGCATCCCTCTTCCCATAAGAACTGCCCCCTCCATCAACTCTTTTAAGTCTAACTTATTTCTACTCACAAGCCTTTCTTGAGGTCCTCTGAGGGAGCACTGTATGTATGTATTTATGTATGTATTGTTGATCTATGTACCACTGTATGTAGCATGTTAGTACCTGCACTGATGTAAAGCACTTTGGTCAACGAGTTGTTTTTAAATGTGCTATAGAAATGAAATTGACTTGACTGACTTGACTTATTCCACTGTTCCACCGTTCACATTTCATGACCACTCCCCTTGTTCTATCTTGCAGCCAAGGTCAGGTCAGGGGAGTTCCCTCCACCACGGGTACCATGTAATCCGTGCTACCTGCTCCATGGTCGGATAGCCGGCGACTTAAACCGTCTCCCCCACCTGGTTTTGCCAGGTGAGGAGGGGGCTGTGGACCCCCAGCAGGACCAGAAACAAGACCTGTCAAAGGGCGGATGAGCTCCTAGCGAGTCAACGGCCATCCACACACTTCAGTAGAAGTTGCGATCACTGTCGTACACGGCATTGTAAGGAACTGTGCCCGTTGATGTTTTCAACGATGATGATAAGGAATGATGATGACCAAAAGCCTTGTTAAAGACTTCCTTGTAAACCTGTACTGATAGAGCCTGTGCTTCATGGTCTGTGGTAAGTGGATACTGAAAAGTCCCAACCCTAAATATTGTCTGTCCATCCCTCTACAGATGCTGCCTGACCACCTGAGTTCCTTCAGCACTTTGTGTTTCACACAGCTTGCCTCCAAACTGTATAGGAGGGAACTGCAGATGCTGGTTTACTCTGAAGATATAGGAGCAAAGAGGTCCTCCTGCAGTTGTACAGGGCCCTGGTGAGACCACACCTGGAGGCTTGTGTGCAGTTTTGGTCGCCAAATTTGAGGGAGGACATTCTTGCTATTGAGGGCATGCAGCGTAGGTTCACAAGGTTAATTCCCGGGATGGTGGGACTGTCATATGTTGAAAGAATGGAGCGACTGGCATTGTATACTCTGGAGTTCAGAAGGGATGAGAGGGGATCTTATTGAAACATATAAGATTATTAAGAGTTTGGACACGCTAGAGGCATGAAACATGTTGCCGATGTGGGGGAGTCTAGAACCAGGGGCCACAGTTTAAGAATAAGCGATAGGCCATTTAGAACGGAGATGAGGAAAAAGTTTTTCAGCCAGAGAGTTGTGAATCTGTGGAATTCTCTGCCTCAGAAGGCAGTGGAGGCCAATTCTCTGGATGTTTTCAAGAGAGAGCTAGATAGAGCTCTTAATGATAGCGGAGTCAGGAGATATGGGGAGAATGCAGGAACAGGGTACTGATTGTGGATGATCAGCCATGATCACAGTGAATGGCGGTGCTGGCTCGAAGGGCTGAATGGCCTACTCCTGCACCTATTGTCTATTGTCTATTGTCTATTGTCTAAAATGCTGGAGTAACTCAGCGGGACAGGACTGCATCTCTGGAGAAAAGGAATAGGTGACATTTCGGGTCTGAAGAAGGGTCTCTACCCGAAAGTCACCTCTTCCTTTTCTCTAGAGGAGCTGCCTGACCCGCTGAGCTTCTCCACAATTTTGTCTGTTTTGCCTCCAGACTGACTGACTTGACCTGGAAGGGATGACTGGAGACCATTCACTAGTCACCCTTTCTTTATTTGTACAAGGCTTGCATTCTTCTATCCAAGATCGGCAGGGTATCAAGATATCCAGATCTGATGCATATTATTTCTTTCCAAGCCCTTCTGCTATTGTTAACGCACGACACCTGAGCTTAGACCCTGAATTAACTAATTGGATTTATTTACAGTAATTAAATAAGTAGGACAGCTACAAAATGCAAGGATAAGTGCCAGCAATCCAAAGGCCTGATCTTTGAAAACTATACTCTCTGCTCTGGGCGACAATGATAGTTTTTGAGTTTCAGTTAACAATCTACAGTACATTCTGCACCCCCTCCCTCTCCCTCTCCTCCCATCACTTTACCCAGAACAGTCCTGGCAGCGCTGTTATACTTGGTCATTTTCTCTGACTCAAATGATCCATTTGTTTTTTAAACTGCCGGCACCTTGGAAGATCGGCACCTTGTATTTCACTTGGGCAGCTTACACCCCAGCGGTATGAATATTGACTTCTCCAACTTCAATTAGCCCTTGCATCCCCTCTCTCTCTGACCACTCCCCCACCCTAGAGAGTTCAGTTCAGTTTATTGTCACGTGTACCGAGGTACAGTGAAAAGCTTTTGTTGCGTGCCAGCCAGTCAGCAGAAAGACCACACATGATTACAATCGAGTCCTTTGAGTAGTGGTCCTAGTTTCGCTGTCATCCTGCTGAGTTTCACTGTCTGTGTAACTCATTATCACCTACCCCACAGCCAACAATGGACCATTGTGGGCTCAACCTTTCCTTGATCATCGGTGCTTTTTGCGTCTTTCATTCATTTCTCCTATCTATCTTCTATATCTCTCGTTTCCCATCCCCTGACTCTGTCTGAAGAAGGGTCTGCACCTGAAACATTCCCTAGTCCTATTCTCCAGAGATGTTGCCTGACCCGCTGATTTAGTCCAGCTTTTGCCTCTATCTTGGAGGAAAACACATTCCCACTTTAAAACGGTCTCACCCACCTCACAGACAAACCCTCGTTAACATGATAGGTCACTCCAATGTTAAAATTAATGTCGCATGGGAACGAAAGCTACAAGGCACCTTCCAGGGACTGACCTCCCAAGGCTGTCACTGCCCCGACCTTGATCACGCAATGGGTAGAACATCAATCTGTATTTATGTACAAGCCCTGGCTACATAACTACCTTTTCCAGTTGTCAAAAATAGACTGAGAACACAAATAGATTGAGTGCTTGGGTCAGGCAACACCTCGTGGAGAGAAATAGTTATCCACTAATAGTGCAAGATCTGCAAACATGTGAATTAAAGTTAAGTATATACGGAGCAGTTTGTCAATCACCATCATACTTCAGAGAAACATTCTTCGATTTACTGTTACAGATCAGAATGTCAGTTAAAATCCATAACGGCATGTTTGAGTGGAGCAAGGGACCCTATACACAATGCAAATCATCTCCACTGACTTGATTGTATTCGGGGATAGTATTATCAGATTTGATTGAAATAGCACTCAAACAAAGGCTTTTCACTGTATCTCGGTACATTGCCAACAATAAACCAATATCTTGGGAGGGCAGCACAGCTGGTGGGTCCACTGCCTCACAGCGCCAGAGACCCTGGGTGCTGTCTGTGTGGAGTTTACACTTTCTCCCTGTGACTGCATAGGTTTTCTCCGGTGCTCCTATTTCCTACCACATCCCAATGGTGTGCAGGTTGCAGGTTAAGTGGCCTCTGCAAATTGTCCCTGGTGTGGATGGGAATGTGGGATGATGTAGACCTAATGTGTACAGGTGATTGATGGTTGGTGTGGGCTCAAGCACCTGTTTTCCATGCTGTATCCAAACTAAACCAATACCAAATATAAAAATTACCCCCTCAATGTGATGCCTCTTCATGGTTTGGAGGTCATGTCATAGTCCGATAACAGCATCAAAACCTCGATCAATATCCGGGGGACCTGCCAGAAACGTTGAACCATTAAATCTAATTCTACTTTCAGGTCAAACCATTCATTGCATTCCTTTAATATATGAGTAACTTCAGCAGAGGAGCATCTACGAAAGAAGCAAGAGACCATTTGGCCCCTTCATTCTGGCCCACCACTCAGTGAATGGTGGTTGGTCTCTTGCCTGGAGGTCACTCGCTGGCACTGGCCCAGTGCCTCTGGCAATGCGAATGGTCGGAACACTCAATGGACCTGTTTCCGTGCTGTATCTCTAAACTAAACTAAATTTTGACTGGGCAAAAAGGGGGGCACGGTGGCACAACGGTAGAGTTGCTACCTTACAGCGCTTGCAGTGCCGGGGATCTGGGTTCGATCCCGACTACGGGTGCTGTCTGTATGGAGTTTGTATGTTCTCCCAATGGGTTTTCTCCGAGATCTTCGGTTTCCTCCCAAACTCCAAAGACGTCCATGTATGTAGGTTAATTGGCTTGGTGTAAGTGTAAATTGTCCCTAGTATGTGTAGGATAGTGTTAGTGTGTGGGGATCGCTGGTCGGCACGGACCCAGCGGGCCGAAGGGCCTGTTTCCACACTGTATCTAAACACACAAACAAAAGATTTTCCCTGTACCTCTGTACACAGAAGAAGAATATTCTAAAGTAATTATCAGCTTTGAAGTTTGATTAAAATGTATATATGTATATATATACACACGGAATTTTTCTCATTTATTATATTGGTTACTGAACTAATTACATATCCTATTGTGCAAGGGAGAATGTCATTGTTCTATCGGGGACCTATGACAATAAACCACTCTTGACTCTTGAAGTTACAGGATAGTTGCTTAATCTCCGTGCAGAACGAGCCATCTCTTTGAAGGGGTTGATCAGACTGATTTGTTCAAAGAGTCTGCCAATTGGGTTTGAATGGCGATGAGTCAAGGCAGATAGTTTGGTAAGTTTTTGTTTTTAGTTTCGAGATACAGCGCAGAAAATGGGCTCTTCGGCCCACTTAGTCCGCACCAACCAGCGATTAATACTCCCCTACACACACTGGGGACAATTTTACATTTGTAGCGAGCTAATTAACTGACAAACCCGTGCCATCTTTGCACTTTGGAAGGAAACCGAAGATCTCTGAGAAAACCCATGCAGTCACGGGGAGAACGGAAAACTCCTTACAGACAGCACCCGTAGTCAGGATCGAACCCAAGACTCTGGCGCTGTGAGGCAGTAACACTCCCGCTGCGTCGCCATGCCGATAGAGCTGAGTAATTGTACCATTGCATAAGAAAATAAATAGTCACTTGGCGCAGGTGTCATGAACAATGCATTCCTCAAGAAGAACTAACAAGCCCTGAGGTATTTATAGTGCCTTCTTGCAACTTTTTACTTGCTCCTTTATTCTATAATACATTTGTTTCCAGTGAAACTCTGTCAAGTCTAGAGTGGTTATGGAGTTTCCCGAGCAAAGATAAGGAGGATTTTGCTGGGTTGATAAAAATAATGCCAGTCGCTGGAAATGTTCTGAAAATGGTGTTTAGACTTGTTCTGAATCTGCAAGGAGTCAAAGTCAGTGACAATAGACAATAGACAATAGGTGCAGGAGTAGGCCATTTGGCCCTTCGAGCCAGCACCGCCATTCAATGTGATCATGGCTCATCATCCACAATCAGTACCCCGTTCCTGCCTTCTCCCCTTATCCCCTGCTCCGCTATCTTTAAGAGCCCTATCTAGCTCTTTCTTGAAAGTATCAAGAGAACCTGCCTCCACCGCCCTCTGAGGCAGAGAATTCCACAGACTCACCACTCTCTGTGAGAAAAAGTGTTTCCTCGTCTCCGTTCTAAATGGCTTACTCCTTATTCTTAAACTGTATGTGTGGAGTTTGTACATTCTCCCTGTGATTGTGCGGGCTTCCTCCAGGTGCTCTGTTTCCTCCCACATCCCAAAGACGTGGTTTGTAGGTTAATTGACCTCTGTAAATTGCCCCTAGCGTGTAGGGAGTGGATGAGAGTGGGATAACGTAGAACTAATGAGAACGGGTGATCAATTGTGTCTCTGCCACTTTGAAGCATGGCCCTTGATTCCTACCCTACCCCTACCCTACCCTCTCCATTTGGGAGCTCTTGGCCTCCTGATTCTACATCCTCTCAATTTAATCTTTAATCTCTTATTTGGAGTCTTAATGAAGCCATTTGTGGGCACCACCTCACACATCTGCTGTATTTCCCTCGTCTACTCTCACTGTGATCTCTTGAAATAATGTTCTCTTCTATACCCTCTGCTGTTGTTACATTTCCAAGGCTCTATCACCATTCCTGTGTTGGCCCATGGGTTGGAGATGGAGCATGATGTACATTGTGGCTCGGGCATTGGCCATTTGTAGAATGATTGTACAGTTTGGTGGTGCAGCAGTGGAAATGCTGCCTCACAGCACCAGAGACCCAGGTTCGATCCTGACTACGGGTGCCGTCTGTACGGAGTTTTTACGTTCCCCCTTGACCTGCGTGGGTTTTTCCCTGGGTGCTCTAGTTTCCTCCCACACTCCAAAGATGCACAGGTTCGTAGGCTAATTGGCTTGGTAAAATTATAAATTGTCCCTAGTGTGTAGGATTGTGCTAGTGTGTGAGGATCGCTGGTCAGCGCAGACTCGCTGGGCCAAAGGGCCTGCTTCCGCGCTGTATCTCTAAACTAAACCAATCCACGTCCTCACTCAGAAAACTGGGTATTTAAAGGGCGCAGTTAATTAGAAAAGCCAGAAGTCAAGGATAGTTGTGTTAATTAGAGGTTTCAGTTCAAACTTATTTATTCCCAGCTGTGAGTTTAAGGGTTGCCTGATAGTAAAATTATCAATCACATCCTTGGCATAGCCTTGTCACAGCAGGCGACCCGACCCATGGTATGAGGAGGGGCGAGGGGGGAGAAAGTTACATTCCCGTAAAAAACGTTTTGTATCACGATTTTCCACAATGCAAAGCCACATACATCAAGAAATACAAATTTAGAAAGAAAACCAAAATTGACACACCAACTCCAAATTAATAATCCACATCACAGTTTATTTTGGTCGTGAATTGTGAATTCAGTAAGGATGAATTTCCGTGACCTTACCTGCGCTGACATGTGCTTACCTGTATATAAACCCATTGTTTTTTAGTTATTTTTTTTATCATTTTTTAACAATGTTATCATATCCCCTTAATTTTCCTATGACTTAAGTCAATAGACTTTGGCTTCTTCAACATATTTCTCTTCCTTCCCTAAGATGGACATTATGTAAACTGTCCTTCAGGTCTCGTTTAAGGGCCTGTCCCACTTTCACGACCTAATTCACGGCCTTTTTTACTCGTGGACATTTTTTCATCAGGATAGAAAAACGCCCAGACCTACTTGATGCCACGAGTACCTACGACCAGCATCACGGCCTGCTAGGACCTACCTACGACCTCCTACGACCTCGTGACGACCATGCTGAGAGTATGAGTCAAGGGCAAACTTGGCAGAGGTCGTGAATTAGGTCGTGAAAGTGGGACAGGCCCTTTACTTCAACCTTATCCTAACAAAGTATTAAATAAGTACTTTGAAAATCTCTTCCATATATTTAGGCATTTGTAAAGAGTCTAATCTATCTGTGGGGTTTTAATCTTCCTTGATTATGATTAATGTATCTATTAGTTAGAGTCATAGAGTTGAACAGCATGGAAATTGATCCTTCAGCATAACTCGCCCATGCCAACCAAAATGTTTATCTGAGCTAGTCCCATTGGCCTGCATTTGGCCCAGATCCCCCCAAACCAGAACTATCCATGAATCTACCCAAATATTTTTTTCCATCTCTAAACTAAACTAAACTAAACTTTCCTTAAAAGTTCAGTAAGACATGGTCCTCTAGATTCCAGCTTTCAACTGCTCATTCATGACGGATGCTTGAGAAAATGATAACATCTATTGATCAGCTGGCAAGAGTTCAAATCCCACCATTGCAGTTGGGGAATTTAAATAATTCTCGATTGACTGAAGACTCTTTAGTTTCACCGTGGAAAACACTAAAGATAGACACAATGCTGGAGTAACTCCGCGGGTCAGGCAGCATCTCTGGAGAAAAGGAATAGGTGACGTTACCCTTCCTCGGACTGAGAGTCAGGGGAGAGGGAAACTAGAGGTGTGAAAAGCACAAATTGGAGCCAGGAGTCGGCTTCACTGTTGGTATCCCTTTGTTATCACCTCTTCACCAGCCAACAACTGACCATTGTGGGCTCCACCTTTCCAGAGTCATTGGTGCAGGCTCTGATTTGTTCAGAAAACAAACTGCTGGAGGAACTCGGCATGTCAAGCAGCATCTGTAGAGGGACAGGTGACCATTGGGTTCAGGACCCTCCTTCGGATACAGATACCCAGATAACAACACGCTCCATGACTGAAGAAGCATTCCACTGTCCTTAACTGCACTGCATTTTTACACAACGACAAGCAAGTATTATTCAGCACATCATTATAACAAACTGTTGACCTATGTTGCAATTCAGCGTCACCCCAATAACCTGTCCCTTGTGGCCAACGCTAAATATTTAATCCTGCAAGTCACCTGTTCCCAAGATCTGGGAGGCACGGTGGCGCAGCGATAGAGTTGCTGCCTTATAGCGCTTGCATCACCGGAGACACGGGTTCAATCCCGACTACGGGTGACGTATGTACGGACTGTGTACTTTCTCCCCGTGACCGTGTGGGTTTTCTCCGAGATCTTTGGTTTCCTCCCACACTCAAGACGTGCAGGTATGTAGGTTATGTAAGTAAGTACGTTTATTGGCCAAGTATTCACATACAAGGAATTTGCCTTGGTGCTCCGCCCACAAGTAACAACATGACATACAGTTACGAATGACTCAGAAAACACTAAACATTAATAATAATAAAACATTAATGATAAAACACCATTGATCAGGCATGTGAACCAACAAAATACCAAATCAAAGGGAGGCTACAGAGTTTTGGCTGTTTTTATGTCTGGCTTGGTAATTAGCTTGGTAAATGTAAAAATTGTCCCTAGTGTTTATAGGATAGTGTTAATATGCGGGGATCGCTGGTTGGACTCAGCGGGCCGAAGGGCCTGTTTCTGCACTGTATCTCTAAACAAAAACTAAAAAGAACAGCTAGGCCCTTTACTGTTACCAGCTAGCATAGAGAAATCCAACTCTGTGTCATGTACGGTGTGGGATGGATAACCCCAGGCACACCTGACACTTAATATAACCAGCCAAACTATTAAATAGATTTAATCACATCGTTATTTACTAGATGCTGCAGCACAAGCAAGATATTGATTTGGTACAAACTGCAGCCATTTCACCAAAAATTAAACAAGGAATCCTGTCAACTGATCATTTTCAGCAACTTGCGTTCTAGTTACGTTGAAAGGTAATGTCTTCCTTTAAGCTCAGAATTACTGTCGATGGATGAGACGCAGGTGCAGATCAAGAGCTCAGCTCCATCACTGCCTCTCACAGCGAGGGACAGACAGGTGAACAGAGGGAGCTCACCCACTTTCTTCCCCCCCCCCCTCCTGTGCCCCACCTGATGTGCGTCCATTTCTGCCACAATCCTGCCGCCCCCTCTTTCCCCATCGCCTTCACCTTCCACCTCTATCCCTTCTTCTGCCATTATATTTCACGCCTCTTTACCAGCTATCTGTTTATCTGATAACAATAGACAATAGGTGCAGGAGTAGGCCATTCGGCCCTTCGAGCCAGCACCGCCATTCAATGTAACCACAGCTGATCATCCACGATCAGTACCCCATTCCTGCCTTCTCCCCATATCCCCTGACTCCGCTATACCTAAGAGCTCTATTTAACTCTCTCTTGAAAGCATGCAGAGAATCGGCCTCTATTGCCTTCTGAGAATTCCACAGATTCACAACTCTCTGGGTGAAATTTTTTTTCCTCATCTCCGTTCTAAATGGCCGACCCCTTATCCTTCAACTTTGGCCCCTAGTTCTGGACTCCCCCAACATCGGGAACATGTTTCCTGCCTCTAGCGTGTCCAATCTCTTAATAATCATATGTTTCCATAAGAGTACCTCTCATCCTTCTAAATTCCAGAGTATACAAGCCCAGTCCCTCCATTCTTTCAACATGACAGTTCCGTTTTTACTTTTTATCTATAGCCTTGGTCCAACCAGTTGCCAATCTACCCACCTCCTTGCCTGTATCCGCCTATCACTCGCCAGGCTTTGTGCCCCCCCTCCACCTCTCTTCCAGCTTTCTCCCTTTCCTACATTCAGTCTGACGAAGAGCCCCAACCCAAAACATGTTCTCCAGAGATTCTGCCTGACCCACTGTGTTACACAAGCACGTTGTTTTTTTTTAATGGTATGAGGTAAATCATTTCCTTTGTCTAAGCGGGGAGCAAGGCAACTGATCCCATTCTTTTTATCTTCACTTATTCATGACATGCCAATACCACTGGCAATGCCAACATCTATTGTCCATCCTTGCTTGCAGTGTGGAGAGAACATAATGTATGGGTGAGTCTGCGGTCACATCTCAGCCAAACCAGGCAGGCTTGGCAAGTTCCCATCCACTGAGTTACTGTTCACAATCGGGTGCAGCAGCATCTATGGAGTGAAGGAAATAGGCAACGTTTCGGCCCGAAACATTGCCTATTTCCTTCGCTCCATAGATGCTGCTGCACCCGCTGAGTTTCTCCAGCATTTTTCTGTACCTTCGATTTTCCAGCATCTGCAGCTCCTTCTGAAATACTGTTCACAATCCTTCTTTAAATAAATTCCTGCATTGTAATTTGTTTACAGTGCTTGAATCTAAATTCTCCAACTGCCTTGGCGGGGTTTGAACTCGCACATTAAGGTAGCTCTTTCTTCCCAAAAACCCTTTCTGGCTTAAGTCCTCCCTCCACCACCTCCAGTTCAAATTCCATTGGGAATATTTTGGAACCAAGAACCAAGAACAGTCGGTGGTAACAAAGCTGACAACTTGGCCAAGGCAGAGGGTAAGGTGTGGGCAGACTCTGTAGGGAGGGAAGGATTCGGCAAAGAGTGAAACCACTGTGGCCATCTTAGATGGCGTACCTGGTCGTGAGCTGAAGATTGATAAACAAACTCACTTGGGAACATAATCAAAGATAATCAGTTCACCCCGGTCATTAGTTATAGACTAATGGGCCTGTCCCACTTACGCAACTTTGGCCACTGCAAACACTTGCAGAGTTCACAACATATCAGGTATCAGTATCAAGAGACAAGTGCCTCCCTCTCTCACAAGAACTATTTACAGACTAAATGTGGACAGCTTATAACCCAGTGATAGGAATATTAATTTCTCTAACTTCAAGTAACCCCTGCATTCCCTCTCTCTCCATCCCTCCCCCACCCAAGTCGCACCAGATTCCCATTCTCACCTGGCAACTGGCTAACAACGGCCTGTTTCCATTATCATCATTACTTTTTTGCATATCTTTCATTCATTTGTTCTATATGTCTCTACATCACCGTCTATATCTCTGGTTGTCCCTTTCCCCTGACTAGTCTGAAGAAGGGTCTTGACCCAAAACGTCACACATTCCTTCTCTCCAGAGATGCTGCCTGACCCACTGAGTTACTCCAGGGAGTGCAGCGTAGGTTTACAAGGTTTATTCCCGGGATGGCGGGACTGTCATATGCTGAGAGAATGGAGCAGCTGGGCTTGTACACTCTGGAGTTTAGAAGGATGGGATCTCATTGAAACATATAAGATTGTTAAGGGCTTGGACACGCTAGAGGCAGGAAACATGTTCCCGATGTTGGGGGAATCCAGAACCAGGGGTCACAGTTTAAGAATAAGGAGTAAGCCATTTAGAACGGAGACGAGGAAACACTTTTTCTCACAGAGAGTGGTGAGTCTGTGGAATTCTCTGCCTCAGGGGGCGGTGGAGGCAGGTTCCCTGGATGCTTTCAAGAGAGAGCTAGATAGGGCTCTTAAAAATAGCGGAGTCAGGGGATATGGGGAGAAGGCAGGAACGGGGTACTGATTGGGGATGATCAGCCATGATCATATTGAATGGCGGTGCTGGCTCGAAGGGCCGAATGGCCTACTCCTGCACCAATTGTCTATTGTCTATGGTCTATTGGTAAGAAATAACTTGGGGAAAGGTGCAGCTGGGGTAGGATCTTGATTCCATAGTGAAGGTCCCATTTGTAGGCACACTTTAACCTTGGAGCACAGGAGGAAGAGGATTGATTTTTCAAGAGGATCTTTTACAGGTATCCAAGATCACGGGAGGAATCGATAGGGTGAATGCTTATGGACCTGTCCCACTTAGGCGACTCTTTAGGTGACTGCCAGGGACTGATTTTAATGGAATTCACCTACGACACCTGGCGACAACCTACGACAGCAAAAATTCTCGCCACTGTTGCCAAAAATCTTTCAATATGTTGAAAATTTTGCGGCAGTCGCCTGTAATCGCCCAAAAAATCGCTTAAGTAGGACCGGCCCTTTAGTCTTTTACCCAAAGTAGGGGAATTAAAAACCAGAGGACATAGGTTTAAGGTGAGGGGGGGGGGGGGGGAGATTTAATAGGAACCGGAGGGGCAACACTTTTACACAAATGGCAGTAGGTATATGGAACGAGTTGCCGGAGAAGGTAGTCGAGGCAGGTACTATCACAAGGTTTTAAACATTTAGACAGGTACATGGATAGGAAAGGTTTAAAGCGATAAGGGCCCAACAAATGCAGGTGAAACTAGAGTAGACAGGTGTCTTGGTCGGAATGGGCAAGTTGGATCAAAGGACCCATGTCCGTGCTGTATGACTCTATGACACATGGAATTGCAGATGCTAGTCTACAGAAAAAGACAAAGTGCTGGAGTAACTCAGCGGGTTAAGCAGAAGTTTCCTTGCCTGAAACATCACCTGTCCATGCTCTCCAGAGATGCTGCCTGTCCCGCTGAGTTACTCCAGCACTCTGTGTCATTCTTTTTGGTTAAATCTTAATTTCTGACCAACAGTCACCACCACAGACACAAAATGCATCACCACAGACAGTTTTCTCATCCAATCCTCAATGGTCAGACCCCCTGCTCTCTCTTCACTTATTCTGCGATTAAATAGCCAGTCTGGTTCTGTCAGTAGTTGCTGAGTAACGTATGGTGGGCTGGATGCCAGAGGCATCACCCATGTAGGACTAGTCAGTCATCAATCTCTGTCACAGAGGCAGTCACACCATGCCCTCTGTAGCATAGAGTTCACTAAATATTGCTTCACTTTGAAGATAGACACAAAATGCTGGAGTAACTCAGCGTTCTCTGGAGCGAAGGAATGGGTGACATTTCGGGTCGAGACCGTTCTTCAGTCTCTACCCAAAACGTCATCCATTCCTTCTCGCCAGAGATGATGCCTGACCCACTGAGTTTCTCCAGCATTTTGTAACTATCTTCAGTCTAAACCAGCATCTGTAGTTCCTTCCTACACACTGCTTCACTTTGAACCCCAAAGAGATAATATTATAAATTCCAATTCCAGGAGATATTCAATCCTTGGTTAATAGAGCTCCCTATTTATATTGTGCCTTGCAGATTTTTGATGAAATGCTTAAGTGATCAATGGAATTTAAAACAAAAAATTACTCTTGTGTCCATCCAGGGACCACATGCTGGGACGGTTTGGTTATGTTAAAGGTGTAATGTTACTGTTATTTACGATCAATGGGGTTGCCAATGTGCGTTATGTCCAGCCTGACTGAGCTGATTCAACAATTCGTTGAGTATAGGAGCAAAGAGGTCCTTCTGCAGTTGTACAAGGCCCTAGTAAGACCACACCTGGAGTATTGTGTGCAGTTTTGGTCTCCTAACTTGAGGAAGGACATTCTTGCTATTGAGGGAGTGCAGCGTGGGTTCACCAGGTTAATTCCCGGGATGGCGGGACTGTCATATGTTGATTGATTGGAGTGGCTGGGCTTATATATTGTGGTATTTAGAAGGATGAGAGGAAATCTTATTGAAACATATAAGATTATTAAGGGTTTGGACACGCTAGAGGCAGGAAACATGTTCCCAATGTTGGGGGAGTCCAGAACCAGGGGCCATAGTTTAAGAATAAGTGGTAAGCCATTTAGAACGGAGATGAGGAAATGTTTTTTCACACAGAGAGTTGTGAGTGTGTTGAATTCTCTGCCTCAGAGGGCGGTGGAGGCTAGTTCTCTGGATGTTTTCAAGAGAGAGTTAGATAGATAGTGGAGTTAAGGGATAAGGAGAGAAGGCAGGAACGAGGTACTGGTTGTGGATGATCAGCCATGATCACATTGAATGACAGTGCTGGCTCAAAGGGCCGAATGCCCTACTCCTGCACCTATTGTCTATTGTCTATTCCCATGTCAAGCAAGTCTGATCACAAAGCTGTAAGATTTCTAAACTATCTTCTGCTAACTTTTTTTTCCCCAAGGGTAACTACCCTGTTTTCGCAGCAGAAAGAAAAACTTGCTGGAGACCCACAGACTATCCTTGATCAGACTTCACTGGGCTTTATCTTGCACTAAACGTTATTCCCTTTATCATGTATCTGTATTTTGTTTGTTTTTTGCGATGAAGAGGTGGGGCCTCGTGGACAGCGAGCACCTCCTGCGAGTGTGGGGACCCAACACAGACAGTGGAGCCCACACATAGTCACCAGTTGTCCCAAACACCAGCCACCGAATGGTGAACGAGGTCTGATTGACCTGGACGATGACACGTTGGCCTGGCTCGCCTCAACGGAGCTGCAGGTCTAAAAGACATACGACAGAAGAAGAAGATGTATCTGTACACTGTGGATGGCTCAATAGTCTTTCTGCTGACTGGCTTGCACGCAACAAATGATTTTTACTGTACGTTGGTACACGTGACTCTAAACTATACTAAAATACTCACCGTGCCTTCCACTCCTTCTGAATGCTGAGTAGCTTCTGTTTTCTAAGCAAATTTGCCTTGTGAGTCACAGACCAGTCACACCTCCAGTTCCATTAAACCGCCAGATCTCCCTTCTCAATAAACACACCGATTGCCAACACACTTGGAACAGTGTAGATTTGGCCCACGAACAGCACTTAAAAAAAATATTGTAACTCTGCTCACCTGGTGTTGCTGTTCAAGGTGTGACCTTTCTGCAAGAGGGAAGAGTAATGAATTGTAGAATAATGAGTGATTTAAATAATGAAATCTCTCGGCACTCGGGGGATCAGGTCTGTGTATCTAGCCTGGGAGGTTCTTTTGCAAGAACTGTGCATTGAGTCTTACTCTTTGACTCTTTTCCCTGCAACGTTCACTCGCAATGATTGATCCAGTGCATTTTTGACGGTGCTGCAGAATCTGCTGCTTCTGCAGCCTTTCAGAGACTGCATCAGCTCGCTGTGTGGTCATGTATGAAGTTGTTTTCAGCTGCAGTGCAGACACAATGCCCGAAGCAATGACAAGGTTAGAAAAACCTCCCAATCACCTGTGCAGAGATAGAGAGAGAGCAAAAGAACTACATCACCAGACTCAGTAACACATTCTTCCCCTCTCTTATCCAGCTTCAGAATGGTCCTTCCATAAGCTAGGGAACTGTCTGATTCACATCTACCCCATTGCAGACATTGTCCAATTAGAAGCTAATTAACCTACAATCCTGTACGTCTTTGGAGTGTGGGAGGAAACCGGAGCACCTGAAGAAAAGCCACACGGTCACAGGGAGAAGGTATAAACTGCGCACAGACAGCGCTCGTACTTCACACAGGATCAAACCCGGGTCTCTGGCGCTGCGATACAGTGCTTTGGGTCAGCCTGAGATTTTAAAGGTTAGTGTTTGTAGTGGCTTATTAATGTACCGAGATACAGTGAAAAATCTTTGTTTGCATACTGTCCAGTCAAATTATACCATGCATGAGTTCAATCAAATTATACACAAATACAACAGGCACTGCAAAGAGAATAGTACCAGGCTGCGGAATATAGTGTTACTGTGTTCTTGTGTTACGGCTCCACAGAAAGCGCAGGGTCCACAAAGAGGTAGGTTGGAAGATCGAAATCACATCCCAGCTTATGGGAGGATCGTTCAGTAGTTTGATACCATAGCTATTAATTCCTTAAATGGCAGAGGTTGTGGTTGAGGAAGGAACAATAACAACATGTAAAAGACATTTTGGACAGGTACCAGAAAAGGGCCTGTTTCTGTGCTGTATGAATCTTTGCCTCAAAATATTAAAACAATGATTTTAACAACTTATGTTTCTTGGACACATCTATCAATGCTGGCCAATCTTGTCACTCATAGGACTACAGGAATGAGTGGGTTAATGTGATGAGCATTTGTCGGCACTGGGCCTGTATAGACAACAGACAATAGGTGCAGGAGTAGGCCATTTGGCCCTACGAGCCATTCAATGTGATCATGGCTGATCATCCAAAATCAGTACCCCATTCCTGCCTTCTCCCCATATCCCCTGACTCCGCTATTTTTAAGAGCCCCTCTTGAAAACATCCAGAGAACCTGCCTCCACCGCCCTCTGAGGCAGAGAATTCCACAGACATGTACTCGCTGGAGTTTAGAAGAATGAGGGGGGACCTCATTGAAACTTACCGAATAGTGAAAGGCTTGGATAGGGTGGATGAGGAGAGGATGTTTCCACCAGTGGGACTCTAGGACCGTCAACAGAAGGCTCGAGGCCCCAGACCGCGGGAGAACAATAAAGGGAAGAGATTGGACTTTTTTTTGCCTTCCATCACAGTGAGGAATGTGGAGGAGTCACTGTGGTGGATGTTTATGTTAAAATGTATTCTGTGTTCTATTGCTTTTTATTAGTATGACTGTATGGCAAACAAAATTCCTTGTATGTTGCAAAACAGACTTGGCTAATAAAGTATGATTATGATTAGCCTCAGAATTCAAGGACGTTCTTTTAGGAAGGAGGTGAGGAGGAATTCCCATAGTCAGAGGGTGGTGAATCTGTGGAATACTTTCCCACAGAAGGCTGTGGAGGCAAAGTCAGTGGATATATTTAAGGCAGAGATAGATAGATTCTTGATTGGTATGGATGTCAGAGGTTATGGGGGGAAGGCAGGAGAATGGGGTTAGGAGGGAGAGATAAATCAGCCATGACTGATGGGCCGAATGGCCTAATTCTGTTTGTATCACTTATGATCTTCTGAATGTGTTTTGTGTAGGAAAGAACTGCAGATGCTGGTTTACACTGAAGATAGACACAGAATGCTGAGTAACTCAGCGGGACAGGCAGCATCTCTGGAGAGAAGGAATGGGCGACGTTTCGGCCTGAGTCCCGAAACTCCAGAGATGCTGCCTGTCCCGCTGAGTTACTCCAGCATTTTGTGTCTATCAGCAATGTGTTTTGTTTATTCTGCACAGAAATCTATCTTGTATAGAGACACTTCATCGGGTTCTCAGGAGAAAACAAAAGTTCTGCATCCCAACTATTAATTTATCAGTTCCATTTTCAGTAGTCGAGGAACTGCTGGTGTTCTTCCAACATCTTCTGCTGTATTCTCTGGTGGACTTCCCATGGTATTGCTAAAGGCAAATTGAATTTTACATTGACAAATGGGTTAGCAGACAGAGCTGCTAAGATCCCTGCTCATCACTTAAAGCCAAGAGGCAGAAGTGTGAAGTAAACACAGTCTCAGCTTAATTCACGAGTGGGGGAGGGTGGGAGGTGGGAGGGGGTAGACTTGAAGGTGTCTATAAAAATTATAGATTCATATCAAAAGGACCAAGACTTCAAAAAAAATAAAGGTGCATTTTACATCAGCAAAATTAGTTCATAAGTGATAGGAGTAGAATTAGGCCATTCGGCCCATCAAGTCTACTCCGCCATTCAATCATGGCTGAACTATTTCTCCCTCCTAACCCCATCCTCCTGCCTTTTCCCCATAACATCTGACGCCCATACTAATCAAGAATCTACCAATCTCTGCCTTCAAAATATCCATTGACTTGCCCTCCACAGCTTTCTGTGGCAATGAATTCCACAGATTCACCAGCCTCCGACTAAAGAAATTCCCCCATTTCCTTGCTAAAGGAACACCCTTTTATTCTGAGACTATGACCTCTGGTCCTGGACTCTCCCACTAGAGGAGAGCCATTGAAATGGGATATCTGGAGCAATAACACTATTGTGACAGACACATGGGACCATAAATATTCCTGATGTGGAATTTTATTAATTGTAAAAGCATGTTAAAACTGGCATCTTAAACTGAAGGAAATAGTGTTGGGGCATCAATATTTTCTGTTTAAACATATCCTTTATTAATATTCAGATGGATAACTGTACAGGCACCAGTTATTGTACAGAAAATGTATATTAAATTGATGCAACACATATGATGCCTCTACCTTACAAAAAGTTGAATGTTAAATATCTTCTGACACTGTTACACCATCTCAGAAGGCTGTGGAAGCCAAATCAAGGGATATGTTTAAGGCGGAGATTGACATATTCTCCATCAGTAAGGATGTCAGGGGTTATGGGGAGAGGGCAGGAGTGGCAGGGTGGACTTGATGGGCTGAATGGTCTAATTCTGCTCCTGTAACTTGGATAGGAAACCATATTCTAAATAATTTATGTTTAAGAAGATGCTGGAAAATCGAAGGTTGACAAAAGTGCTGGAGAAACTCATCGGGTGCGGCAGCATCTATGGAGCGAAGGAATAGGCAACGTTTCGGGCCGAAACCCTTCTTTCGGTCCGAAGGGTTTTCGGCCCGAAACGTTGCCTATTAAGGTGAAATATCTTAAATAACATTTTAAATTTGATTATTTGAACTTTCTACTCATATTTTTCCATTAGACGTTGGCCTCAAGTTTGATGGGTTTAAATGTAAATTTAGTTTAAAAACTCTCCGTAGGACTGGCACTAATACTGCAATTAATGCATATGAGCTGAATGGAATCATTGCTGTAGTTTATTTGGGAAATCATGTGTGCCTCATGGTGATCAGCTACCTCTGTTTATTGGATTAGGTGACCACAGTCATTTGGTTAAAGTGGGTTTACATCACAACGACAAGAGTGAATGAAGGGGAAATATCAGTAAGATGTGAAAGATTAGAGTCATAGAGTGATACTGTGTGGCAACAGGCCCTTCGGCCCAACTTGCCACACCAGCCACCATGCCCAGCTACACTAATGTACTGCCTGCGCTTGGTCCATATCCTTCCAAACCTTCCCTATCCCAGTCTGAAGAAGGGTTTCGGCCCGAAACGTTGCACCCCCGCTGAGTTTCTCCAGCATTTTTGTGTACCTGTCCTATCCATGTACTGGTCTAACTGTTTCTTAAACGTTGGGATAGTCCCAGCCTCAACTACCTCCTCTGGCAGCTCGTTCCATACACCCACCACCTTTGTGTGAAAAAGTTACCCCTCAGATTCCTATTAAATCTTTTCCCCTTCACCTTAAACCTATGTCCTCTGGTCCTCGATTCACCTACTCTGGGCAAGAGATCTACCTGATCCATCCCTCTCATGATTTTATATCATGATTGCTTCAACAAAATTCCTGGTTGAAACATTTTCCCTGAGTTTAGTCATTATCTTTGGCTAAATGGCTCAACCTCACCCAATGAGTCAAACAGCGCAGAAACACGCTCTTCAGCCCAACTCATCCATGCCGGTTAAGATACACCATCGAAGCTTGTCCCGTTTGCCTGCATTTGACCCATATCTCTCTCAACCTCTCCTATCCTACCTGAACAAATGTCTTTTCAATGTCACTGATGCTTCATCCACCATCTCCAGCAGACATAAGGAACTGCAGCTTCCGAATCTTGAACAAAACACAAAGTGCTGGAGGAACTCAGTGAGCCAGTCAACATCTGCGGAGGGAAATGGATAGATGATGTCACAAGTCAGGGCTTTTCATCAAACTCTTCTTTGAGTCTGAAGAAAGGTTCCAATCCAAACGTTGTCAGTCCATTCCCTTCAGATGCTGCCCGACCTGCTGAATTTGTCACGCACTTTGTGTTTTATTTGTGTCAAGACTAAAGACTTATCCATACACCCAAGCCTTCCCTGACGTCCTCTGAGTGAGGGCTACATGTATATATGTATGTCGTTTGTTTTGTTGTGCTATTCTTATAACAAATGTAAAGCACTTTGGCCAACGAGAGTTGTTTTTTAAATGTGCTATATAAATAAATGTGTCTTGACTTGACTTATTTCCTGTGGCAGCTCCTTCTCTCAACTCACCGCCGTCAGTTTGTAAAAGTTGCTCTTTGGGTTCCCACTAAATCTTTCCCCACTCACCTTAAACCTAGGCCATTTTGATTCCTCCATCATGGGGGAAAATACTGTGCATACATACACCTTATCTATCCCCCCTCACCATCCTGGATACCTCTATAAGATCACCCCTCATCCTCCAGCGCTCCAAGGAATGGAGTCCAAGCTTTCCCAACCCACCCCCCACTCAATTGTGCCTCTCACCCCCCTCCCACTCTCTATCCCCCTTATCTTCCTCCCTCCACTACCCTCCCTTTCCACCCACCTCTCACCCCCCTCCCACTCTCTATCCCCCTTATCTTCCTCCCTCCACTACCCTCCCTATCCACTCACCTCTCTCCCCCCTCCACTCACTCTGATCCTACCATCCACGACCCCCTCCCCCCCTCTCTCATCATCCCCGTCTCCCCCCCGTTCGTAAACAGCGAATCTTTGCCCAGCATTTCACGTCCTTTCCACACTGTATGTTTGTGTTACTCCTTCTCCAGCCGGGAGGTATTGATCCGGCGACTTCAGCTCCTAAACCCCCACTCCCTCTGCAGTCCAAGTCGGAGATGAAAACCTCTCCTGGACTCCGTGGTTTACCACACATGTTGGGGCTGAGAGAGACGCCGTCAGTCGATTCATCAACGCGCTGCCTTGTCCCAACACTGCGAGCTGGAGGGTCTGAATTTCGCCTGCGCTTGTGAGAAGGGCGGCATCGGGGACCGGGTCGCTTCCACGTTTTGCTGCGGTCTACAGAGAAGTGACCCGACTCTAGATAAGACAGGGGCATTAGTAGACACAGTACACACACACACACCGCCGACCCCCACAGCTAAACAGTGTTAAACCCCCCCCCGACTCTCATTCTGAAGAAGGGTCTCGACCCGAAACGCCACCCATTCCTTCTCTCCAGAGATGCTGCCAGTCCACGGAGTTACTCCAGCTTTTTGTCTGTCTATCTTTGGCTAAACAACCTCGCCCGCCCACCGCTGCATTTTTAAGGCAGGGCGCCGTTAAGGGCCGTTTACATAGACAGGATGAACATGGGTTAACACAGTAGACACAAAACGCTGGAGTAACTCCGTGGACAGGCTGAGTCTGAAGAAGGGTCTCGACCCGAAACGTCACCCAGGGATCACATTCACATTCACCCACCGTCTGAAGAAGGGTTTCTGCCCGAAACGTTGCCTATTTCCTTCGCCCCTTAGATGCTGCTGCACCCGCTGAGTTTCTCCAGCATTTTTGTCTGCCTTCACCCAAAGAAGGTTGTGTAGGAAGGAACTGCAGATGCTGAAGGGTCTTTCCCCCCCAAAGATGCTGCCTGACCCGCTGAGTTACTCCAGCATGCTGTTGTGTATCTTCACTGTAAACCAGCATCTGCAGTTCCTTCCCACACATTGATTAACCTCGAAGCCCATCCTAACTCTGGGCAAACTGCAACCTTCTTGGGAATTGACACAAACGCTGGAGTAACTCATCTCAATATCACACTCAATATGAATGTGAATGTAGGACCGACCCTGGCGCTCTCTGCATCACAGTGTCACTCTGGAAACCAAGACGTCGATCAGATGCAATCTGCCCCCCAAATTATATGACATGAACCTCTCCAGTTTTATGATATCAATGAGACCGGAACAAACGGTTCTCCTTACAGAAAGGCACAATAGACTGCAGATCGCGATCCGAAACATCGCCCATATCATGAAGGAATTACTCATTCAGGTAGACAAAAGTGCTGGAGAAACTCAGCGGGTGCGGCAGCATCTATGGAGCGAAGGAAACAGGAAACCCTTCTTCATTCAGGAGTCACTCCAGCATGTTGCGTCTATCCACGGTGTAAACCAGCATCTGCACTTCCTCGCTGCACAAGAGACTGCAGATGCTGGAATCCTGAGCAAAACACAAAGTGCTGGAGGAACTCAACGAGTCAGGCAGCATCTGTGGAGGGAATGGCCAGACGACGTTACCAGTCGGGGCCCTTCTTAAGGTAAAATAAATCTCGAACCGCATGTAACTGTACGATAGGACGCCATAAGATTTGACTCCTTCGGGGAATAACTTTCAACTAATTATTTGGCGATACCCCCCCCCCCCCCCCCCAATTAGTTTGTCACTTAAACCATATAATCTGAGTTTTGCAGGTTGCGTGAGATTACAATTCTAGACCATCCCCACTCTATTGTCCATGGACACTGTAGAGTCGCTTGGAACCGCACAGATCAGAAACCTGTCCATGTTCTCCAATGATGTGTAGGAAGGAACTGCAGATGCTGGTTTACACCGAAGATAAACACGGATTGCTGGAGTACCTCGGCGGGACAGGCAGCGTCTCTGGTGACGTTTCGGGTCGAGGATCCTTATTCAGAAGATGCTGCCTGACCCGCTGAATTACTCCAGCATTTTCTGGGGGGGTTTCTGGATTTTTCGATCATGGTTTCTGGATGGATGGGATCCGGGAACAGAAGAGATAAGGTCAAAGTAACCCTCTTGACCCCTTCAACCCCACCCCACCCGTCCATAAGATCATGTCTGATCTTTTACCCCACTCCCGTCCACCTGCCTACATGGTAATTTAATTGTGTTTCCTCCCTGAGCATTTCCCAGTTCAGACGAAAATTCGACTGTTCCTCTCCCTGCGGACGCTGCCCGACTGGGTCGCCTGTTTCCAGCACTGTTTTTGATGTCAGGCTTCCAGCATCTGCAGAATCTTACTTTAGTTCATTACTGGAGTAACTCTGGGGGCAGGCGTCATCTCTCGATAGAAGGAATAGGTAGACTAAAGACTATAGGCCCGAAACATGACCCGTTCCTTCTCTCCAGAGATGTAGCCTGTCCCACTGAGATACTCCAGCATTCAGTGTAAACCAGCATCTGCAGTTCCTTCCTGCACATGAGCTCATTATACTGTCCGCGTAACTGAGACCAAAACTCAAAGTGTTTAATTGCCATATGTATCGATAACGGAACAACTAAGTTCGTACTTCCAACATCTTGACAGACCCGTAAACACAGTTCACGCATATTACTAGAATTATATGATTTTTTAAAACAACAAATTAATAATCAATGCATGAAATGACAGAAAACTGCACAGGCAGCACCGCATACAATTATTTATACACAGCGGCGTTTAATTCATACTTTTCTATTAAAAGGCACCTGGACATGTCCATAGATGGGGATGCTTTAGGGGATGTGGGCCAAACGCGGGCAAATGGGGCGAGCTGAGATGGGTCAACCTGGTCGGAATGGGCGAGTTGGGCCGAAGGGCCTGTTTCCGCGCTGTGTGAATCGATGGCGGAAATACTGTTGCGCTTTATTGCTTTGAAGACACCGCACTTTGCACAAAGGGCCTTAATTTACCCAGTCTCACCTGGAGAGTAAGCGCTCCTCGTTATGCCTCTTGTAGCGGGCTCCTTTCCCCCACTTTAGAAAGACCAATGTGTATACCCGGACTTGACCTCCAGTCCCTTTAAGAATAGCGATCAGCATAGTACAAGAACAGACCCTTCGGCCCGCGATGTCCCTGCTGAACATACCAAGATAAACTAACCTCCTCTGCCTGCAAATGCCCCCCCCCCCCCGTGTTGACGTGCCTATCTAAACGTATTTTAAACACCACTCTCGTATCTGCTTCCACCACCTTCCAGGCACCCAACACCCTCTTACCTCACACAATGCCTTTAAACTTGTCCCCTTTCACCTTAAACCCACCTTTAATGTGTGGGGAGGAACTGCAGATGCTGGTTTAAATCGAAGATAGACACAAAAATGCTGGAGGAACTCAGCGGGACAGGCAGCATCTCTGGAGAGAAGGAATGGGTGACGTTTCGGGTCGAGACCCTTCTTCAGACTGACCCGAAACATCACCCATTTCTTCTCTCCAGAGATGCTGCCTGATCCGCTGAGTTGCTCCAGCTTTTTGTGCCTGTCCTCTAGTCTTTAACATTTCCACCCCGGAAAAAAAAGGGGTTGACTGCCCACTACCCCCCATCAATGTATCTTATAGTCTGAAGAAGGGTCTCGACCCGAAACGTCACCCATTCCTTCCCTCCATAGATGCTGCCTCACCGCTGAGTTTCTCCAGCATTTTTGTCTACCTTCGATTGTTCCAGCATCTGCAGTTCCTTCTTAAGCAATTATCTTATATACTTATTTTTGCATTGTTTTGCTTGTTCAAGGTCCACATTAAACACAAGAGACGGCTCCGTTCAATGTGTTTACATGCAATGTGTGGTTTTACCCTGCACGCTCGCAGAGTGGCGTTTAGTTCGATTTGTGGCAAAGTTCTGGAGATGATTGTGTTGGGGCCTTTTCCAGTCTGGAATATTTCATGTAATTCCGCCCATGTCTTAAAGGGACGGAGAGGCAATGCGAGCGCTGGCGTGAACGACAACCCGACACCCGAGTTGCTTTTTGCAGCTGAGAATTGTAAATACGAGAATTAAAAAAAAAAAGAGAGACTTGTGAAATAAATAGTTCTTGGGCGTGCAAGGAATGGCAACGACAGCGGGTAGCGTTGGCTTCGGCGACGGAGTCTCAAGCCTGTGTTTCTGGGCAGTCGGGGGAGGGACATGACATATTGTGAAGCCTGTGGTCGTCCTTGGAGTGCAGGAGGAGGCGGCAGCTCTGGAGATGAGAGAGTCACCTCCTTTAACGACGGCAGCGCTCACCCTAGTCTTGGCACCGTCAATGTCCCTTGACGTCACACGGCAGCCCCGGCTCTCAAACATGTCTTTTGTTATTCTGAGGTTTTCCATCTAAGGCAGAGAGAGAGAGAGAGAGAGAGAGAGAGAGAGAGAAAGAGAGAGAGAAAGAGAGAGAGAGAGAGAAAGAAAGAGAGAGAGAGAGTAGTCTGCAAAAGCCGGATCTGGCCTCAGTCATCTCTCGCAGCTCGCAATGCTCAGCGACCACAATAAGTAACGCACGCTGCCTGCCTGCCTGCCCACTAACTAACTAACTAGCGAGCAAGCGAGCTGGCTGCCCGCGTTATTTATTCCTTCCACCTATTTCTGCCTCGCTGTCTTGAGGGACGTTTTGGAAGATATTTATACTCCCGCTTTTAAACCCCCCACCACCTACCTCCCCGCCACCTACCTCCCCCCACCACTCTCCCCCCCCGCCACCTACCTCCCCCACACCTACCTACTCCCCGCCAATGCACACAATCTCTGCGAGATCTCTGACACCATCACTTGCATTTTCATCCCGCGTTCGAAGTTGCTAAATTACACCCAGGCGAGATTCCCCTGCGATTTTGTGGGCGATACATCGATGTATTGATAAACAACCGTCTTTCCCAATCAACATCTCCCCTCCCCTTCAATCCTTACCCCCCCCCCTTTTTAATTCTCTCCCCTTCAATCCCCCCCTTCCCGTCCAATCCTCTCTCCCCCCTCCATTCTAACGCGGGTCGTGAGGCCAGCCACCCGAGCCACTCTGTGCTTTGATTGTGTAACGCTGTAAAGGAGAGAGCGAGCAGCACTGACTCCACTTCCCTGTGCTAGGCGGCGTGGATGAGATCTGGAACAGATTTTGCCACCAGCCACCGAGCATGGCCCTTTGATAATAGAATCGCCGCTGTAATTTGACACTTCAACTTGCTCCGCTCTATGTTAGTTGATTCACTTACACACGCACTAACATAAGTCGGCGCTTTCTCCCTCTCTCTCTCTCTCTCTCTCTCTCTCTCTCTCTCCTCTCGCGATTTTTTTTTTTTTTTTTTTTTTTTGGTTTAAACTGGGGGAACACACGAAACAGAAACACCGACGCCTCCGCAAGGAATTTCTCATCCCGGAGCTGTGATATTCCGTGAGTAGTTTTCGTGTCAATTTCTTGGCGTTTCACACCTTTTTTTTGTGTGTGTGTCTCTGGTCGTTGTCTGGAGCAGCCGCTGTTGTCGGTGAATGGGTCTACGACTGGCCCTCTCCACTGAACAATAGGGGGTCAAGAAAGAAAAAAAGCAGTTGTGGAGATGCACGGTCTTTCTCTCCCGCTCTGTATTTGCCTCCTTTATCCCGTGCGTTGGTTGTTTGACGAGCTGTTGTAGTTCTCCGGGGATTCTCGACTCCTTTTTTTTTTCCCCACTCTCTCTCTTGGCATGGGATACGCGAAGGCAGAGGCTCGGGTTTTAGGTGATTCTTGCCCAAGTCCCTCCCCTGGTGTGAGGAGATCTTTGGGGAGGGGAAGACGAGCAAAGTGTTTGGCGAGGGTTGGAGCCACTTTGTGTGCATGGAGTCTCTGTGCATGGGCTTTTTTTTATTTTTACACACAGCCAAGCGATCTGCCGGGGCAGTTGCGAATTAAGTGCAGTTTTTGCTCTGTTTTTTTTTAAAGAAAAGGTTAGAGAAGTGAGCGTGTTCTCTCACTCTCTCTCTCCCCTCCCCCCCCCCTCTCTTTCTCTCTTTAAATGAAAAGCAGTTGAGAACTGGGCCTCTTAACAGGGCAGGAAGAAGGAACGTTGCTGTGCTTGTGTCCAGGAAGCGGAGCAAGGAAACAGCTCACACACACACACTCACACACACACTCACACACACACACACTCACGCACACACACACGCACACACACACGCACACACACACCACACACACACACACACACACTCACACACACACACACACACACACCACACACATACACTCTCACACACACACTCTCACCACACACACTCACCCACACTCTCACACACACACACACACTCACTCTCACACACCACACTCACACACACACACACCACACACACACACACACACACACTCACCTACATACACACACACTCACACACACCTCACACACACACACACACACACTCACTCTCACCACACACACACACTCACATACATACACACA
>JAXLNO010000819.1:90202-114791 GCA_038087875.1 Malacoraja senta | reverse complement strand
TAGAATGGAGATGAGGAGGAATTTCTTTAGCCAGAGGGTGATGAATCTGTGTAATTGATTGGTGGAGGCAAGTCACTGGGTATTTTTTGAAAGCAGAAATTGATAGGTTCTTGATTAGGAAGGGGGTCAAATGTTACAGGGAGAAGGAAGGAGAATGGGGTTGAGAGGGGAAAATAGATCAGCCATGATTGAATGGTGTAGATCGATGAGTTTTCAAGAGAGAGTTAGGTTAAGCTCTTAGGCTAACAGAATCAAGGGATATGGGAAAAAGCAGGAACAGCGTACTGATTTTGGATGATCAGCCATGATCATATTAAATGGCGGTGCTGGCTCGAAGGGCCTAATCCTGCACCAATTTTTCTATGTTTCTATGATGGGCTGAATGGCCTAATTCTGTGCCTATGTCTATGTCTAATTGCCATTTATACCCAGAATAGCACAATTAAATTCTTAGTTGCTGCAGCATAACAGGTCTATCCATAAACACAGCACTCACGGATAACATGATAAGCAAAATAAATCAATAAATTAGACAAAAAACACAATACTCGTGCAAAACCCCTGAAGTGCTGAGTGCGCCCAGGATAGGTCATGGTTTAGTTGGTGTTTTGTTGTGCTCAAGGGCCTGATGTTTGTTGGGAAGAGGCTGTCCTTGAACATGGAGGTCACAGAGAAGGGAGTGTCTGAATCAGACTGTTGCAGGCACATTTTCCACCAAGGTATCGCTCCTGTACAGACAGCGAGCTTGTGTTTTAACAGCTCAGTGGGATTTCCCGTCTGCTCCCCAGAGGCAGATTTCCAACCTCTTGTGCTGTACGTGTTACTTCAACACCAAATGTATTTGGATAAATGGATTGAGTGAGCGCAAATGTGTTTGGGGAATCCGCAACAGAGAGATTTGCAAGTGTGGGAACTGAGGCTGTGGGATCTTTGGTTGTCAGGGTGTTTATAATCTCTGTTGGGATCACATGAGAAGTGACGCAATGCTCAAGTGGATGGGATTCACTCTTTCGCCTCCTTCTCCCAGCCGTGACTGAGCAAGGGGCTGCTGGAAATAAGTGCACGTGCTTGCTAGGAAATGTTTAGAGGGACACGGGCCAAACACAGGCAAGTGGGACTGGTACAGATGGGGCATCTTGGTCAGCCTGGACGCGTCGGGTTGAATGTGTAGGAAGGAACTGCAGATAGACACAACAATGGTGGAGTAACTCAGCGGGACAGGCAGCATCTCTGAGAGAAGGAATGGGCCACGTTTCGGGTCGAGACCCTTCTTCAGACTGGTAGTCAGGGTAGGGGGAGGAACAAAGATAGAATGTAGGCGGAGACAATAAAAGCCCTGTCCCACTGTACGAGTTCATTCAAGAGCTCTCCCGAGTTTAAATAAATATCAAACTCGTGGTAAGCACGTAGAATGTACGTAGCGGGTACGTCGGAGATCGGGGACGTCTCTTAGCGGCTCGTAACGCTAACAGCAGGTACTCGGGGAAACGCGGTAAGCTCGGGAAGACTCGTGAAGATTTTACAACATGTTGAAAAATGTACGCGAGAGCCCCGAGTACCCACCAGCGGCTATTACCGTAAATCTCCGAGTTCGAATCAAGGGCAAACTCGGAGAACTCTTCAATGAACTCGTACAGTGGGACAGGGCTTTTAGACTGGTGGGAGAATTGAACTGGGAAGGGGGAGGGGATGGAGAGAGAGGGAAAGCAAGGGGTATCTGAAGTTAGAGAAGTCAAAGTTCATACCGCTGGGGTGTAATCTACCCAAGCGAAATATGAGATGCTGTTCTCCAATTTGTGCTGGGCCTCACTCTGACAATGGAGGAGGCCAGGACAGAAAGGTCAGATTGGCAATGAGAGGGGGGGGAGGGGGGTGAAGTGCTGAGCAACCGGTAGATCAGGTAGGTTAAGGCGAACTGAGCGGAGGTGTTCAGCGAAACGATCGCCGAGCCTGCGCTTGGTCTCGCCGATGTAGATGCTGGTTTAAACCGAAGATAGCCACCAAACGCTGGAGTAATTCAGCAGGACAGGCAGCAGGGTCTCGACCCGAATCGTCACCTATTCCTTCTCTCCAGAGATGCTGCCTGTCCTGCTGAGTTCCTCCAGCCTCTTCTATTAGTTAGGTTGAAGGGCCCTGTTTCCGTGCTGTGACAGGCAGGTTAATGTAATGATTTTATTATCACTCTTGGTATCCGAGGGAACTTGGATTAATGCAAATGTGAGTTCAAATCCCACCACTGCAGTTGGGGAATTTAAATTCTGTTAATTGAATTTGGATGAAAAAATCTAGCAATTTTTTTTCAGAGAATATCGAAGCAAGGAACTGGAGATGCCAGTTTACAAAAAATAGACACAAAGTGCTGGAGTAACTCGGTCTGAAGGAAGGTCGCAACCCAAAACATCACCGATCTATGTTTCCCAGAGATGCCGCGTAACCCACTCAGTTACTCCAGCCCACTTTGTGGGTTTTTGGATTTTTTTTCAGATATCTTTTGAGATATGGAGACTGTTGGAGAGGGGGGCATTCCCGGGTAGGTGGGTGGGGAGCTGCCTTCTTGATCTGTGCTCCCCTCACCAATGTCACTGCGTAGGACATTCCATCAATTAGAGTCCAGCAACATTGGGGGAACGTGTGAGAAAGAACTGCAGATGCTGGTTTACACTGAAGACAGACACAAAATGCTGGAGTAACTCAGCGGGACAGACAGCAACTCTGGAGAGAAGGGATGGGTGATGTTTCGGGTCGAGACCCTTCTTCAGACCAACCCGAAACGTCACCCATTCCTTCTCTCCAGAGATGCTGCCTGCCCCGCTGAGTTACTCCAGCATGTTGTGTCTATCTTCGGTTTAAACCAGCATCTGCAGTTCCTTCTTACACAAAGAAAAGACTATGCATGTTTACAATTATGCCGTCCGCAGGGTACAGATGAAGGATAAAGGTACAACATGTTGGGGGAGTCCAGAACCAGGGGCCACAGTTTAAGAATAAAGGCCCTGTCCCACTTTCCCGAGTTACTCACGAACTCTCCCGAGTTTCCCCCTTGATTCGAACTCGGGGAATGTCGGAGAATGTCGGTATCGAGCTCGTAGGAGCCCGATGGAGGCCGTAGATGTTTCGTAGTGGCTCGTAATGCCAGCCGTAGGTACTCGGGGCATCAGGTAAGTCGGGACGAGTTTAAAAAATAGCCCAGAGTACCTACAAACGGCTATTACCGTAATTCCCCGAGTTCGAATCAAGGGAGAGTTCGTGAGTAACTTGGGAAAGTGGGACAGGGCCTTAAGGGGTAGGCCATTTAGAACAGAGATGAGGAAAACCTTTTTCACCCAGAGAGTTGTGAATCTGTGGAATTCTCTGCCTCAGAAGGCAGTGGAGGCCAATTCTCTGGATGCTTTCAAGAGAGAGTTAGATAGAGTTCTTAAGGATAGCGGAGTCAAGGGGTATGGTGAGAAGGCAGGAACGGGGTACTGATTGTGGATGATCAGCCATGATCACAGTGAATGGCGGTGCTGGCTCGAAGGGCCAAATGGCCTGCTCCTGCACCTATGGTCTATTTGTCTATGACGTGTCTATTTGGGAGGCACAGTCAGAGTAGCTAAGGGGTTAAATGCAGTGAACATTTTAGCTGTAAAGTGCTGCTTGTGGGGAGAATTAATGTTCGACTGCTGGAGGGAATACCATTCACCTAGACTGCTTTATCGAGGACAGTGTTGAACTTATAGAGTGTTGTTGAGCTGTGGAGAGTATTTAATTAGGGTCCACCCCAAAACTCACCCTCCCTTCCTTGCATTGTTGCCATCGGGGCTGGTTTTACAGGAATTATTTATCGCGGGTGATGAGCTGGCAGTTGATTCGATTTCAGGTCAATTTCCTTGTTCCCCTTTTGTGAAAATGGTTGTGGTTTTAAATAGTAATTTTCCGACCTCAGGTGGATGGGCCAGTGAAACGTCAGAGTCCACACAGAGTTAGGGGAGGCCATTCGGCCCATTCGGTTTAAAACAGCCCTTTGAAAAAAATGATGCGCTTTATATTTGAAACCATAACCCGCAAGTCACATCTGTAGACATTAAGTCTATTCTACGATTCACGGTTAATGTTCTTGCCGTACCTCAGCATCTTAATTTTGTACAATCAGCTTAGGGGCAAGAAGATATTATGAGGGTAGTCTGTTACTGAATGGCAGGGCGGCACGGGGTCGCAGCGGGTAGAGCTGATGCCTCACAGCGCCCGAGACCCGGGTTTGTGATCCCGACCTCAGAGGTGTGGAGTTTCCTCCGGGTGCTCCGGTTTCCTCTTGCGTCCCAAAGACAATGATTCAATGATGCAATGACAATAGACAATAGACAATAGGTGCAGGAGTAGAGGCCATTCGGCCCTTCGAGCCAGCACCGCCATTCAATGTGATCATGGCTGATCATCCCCAATCAGTATCCCGTTCCTGCCTTCTCCCCATATCCCCTGACCCCGCTATCTTTAAGAGCCCTATCTAGCTCTCTCTTGAAAGTATCCAGAGAACCTGCCTCCACCGCCCTCTGAGGCAGACAATTCCACAGACTCACCACTCTCTGGGTGAAAAAGTTTTTCCCCATCTCCGTTCTAAATGGCCTACCCCTTATTCTTAAACTGTGGCCCCTGGTTCTGGACTCCCCCAACATCGGGAACATGTTTCCTGCCTCTAGCGTGTCCAACCCCTTAATAATCTCATAGGTTTCAAACAGTCCTGTTGACCAAACAGTTCTGTCTATCTATCTGTTTGTGTAGCTTGTACAGACAGCCTTCCACTCCTCTCTGCAAGATGATATCTGGCACTTTGTAACAAATTCAAGCTGCCTCTTTAGATCAGCACCTAACATGCTTTGAAAGTGTCCACAAGTTTTTTTCATTTTGAGTTTCTGGGCCTGCTGTTCTAGGATGGAGAATGTTGTTGACTGGATTTGAAGGGAACAATATTGTCGTTCAGAGATTGTGGAAACAAAATCGCTAATCGATCGATTAAAATTTAATTAATTAAAATTGATCGCACTCTCCTTGGCCGCTGTTTAATGTACAGCGCTTTGATGATTGTTTCGCTGGCATGAAGCAGTCCTTTTTTATTCCAAAAATAAGCTTTATTCAAAATAAAAAAATATATGCAAATTGAGAAATGTGCAAAAATCCTCCCGTCGTTCTCAGCGGCTGATACATTCATTAGCTTTGTATATGGTAGTGTTCACAGAACCAGCATTATACCTGGCACATAAAATGCTGGAGTAACTCAGCGGGACAGGCAGCATCTCTGGAGAGAAGGAATGGGTGACGTTTCAGGTCGAGACCCTTCTTCAGACCAAAAAGCTGGAGGTTGGTTGCAGAAGGAATGGGTGACGTTTCAGGTCAAGACCCTTCTTCAGACCAAAAAGCTGGAGGTTGGTTGGAGAAGGAATGGGTGGAGTTTCGGAACTGCAGATGCTGGCTCGCGACCCTTCTTCAGACTTCAGGACCCTGGACTGTGGTCCTCCCCCACAGAGCCTTGGCGTCAGCTTCGTGGAGCACTGGTCACGAGTCAATGCGACATTAGTCATTGCGTGCACCGTAAGGAGACGGAAAGCTTTCCCATTTCCCTTTCATCCTCTCATTCTCCTCCCTCCTGTCTCCTTCCCGCTATATCCCTCCCACTGGCTTTACATTTCACTCCTCCTCTTCTCTCCTCTAGCCGTTGCCACTTACTCCACCCATCTGACAACCACCACCCCCTCCCCTACCTGTATCCACCTATCACTTCTTCAAAGGGTCTGAAGAAGGGTTTCGGCCCGAAACGTTACCTATTTCCTTCGCTCCATAGATGCTGCTGCACCCGCTGAGTTTCTCCAGCATTTTTGTGTACCTTCCACCTATCACTTGCCTGGTGTTGATCCAGCCTCTCTTCTCCAGTTTTCTTTCCCCACCCCCCAAACTCCAATACCTCTATGACAGGAAGCCGCCTAGTACCGACGTCGTTCCAGTTCCCTCCACAGCTGCCTGACCCTGAGTTCCCCCTGAACGTTGTGTTTTACTGAAGCTCCCAGCGTCTGCAGTGTCTGGCGTACCACCGCAACCAGGCACGGAAATCGCTATCAAAATATGGAGGGGACAGGGGGGACGGAGGCCCCACCGGGATTTCCGCCCCTGACCGCAACCAAACAACCTGATCATTTTGCTGCGTTGTGTTGGCTGACGAACGGTTGTTTTCTACTAATCCCAGGCTCCATTTTGAAATAGGCCCATGTGCATTTTATCCCGCTCCGTAGCTGGTTTCGTTTATTACTGTCGAACGTACCGAGGTACAGTGAAAAGCTTGTTGTTGCGTGCTATCCAGTCAGCGGAAAGACTGTACATGGTTACAATCAAGCTGTCCACAGTGTACAGATGCAGGCCAAAGGGATCGCGTCTTAGTGCAAGATAAAGTCCGATTATTGATAGTTCAATTATTGATACCTCCAATGAGGTATATGGTAGCTCAGGACCGCTCTCTAGTTGGTGGTAAGATGGTTCAGTTGCCTGATAACAGATGGGAAGAAACCATCCCTGAATCTGGAGGTAGACAAAAATGCTGTGGAAACTCAGCGGGTGCAGCAGCATCTATGGAGCGAAGGAAATAGGCAACGTTTCGGGCCAAAACCCTTCTTCAGACCCTGAATCTGGAGGTGTGTGTTTTCACACTTCTCAAGATTCAAAATTCAAGTGAGTTTATTGCCATGTGTCCCTGGTAGGACAATGAAATTCTTGCTTTGCTTCAGCACAACAGAACATAGTAGGCATTGACTACAAAACAGATCAGTGTGTCCATATACCATTATATAAATATATACACACATGAATAAATAAACTGATATAGTGCAAATAAACAGATAATGGGCTATTAATGTTCAGGGTTTTGTCCGAGCCAAGTTCTGTACCTCTTGTCTGATGGGAGAGGGGAGAAGAGGGAGTGACCAGGGTGAGACTGGTCCTTGATGATGCTGCTGGCCTTGCCGAGGCAGCGTGAGGTGTAGATGGAGTCAAAGGAAGGGTTTTGTAGGAAAGAACTGCATTTGCCGGTTTAAACCGAAGATCGACACAAAAAGCTGGAGTAACTCAGCGGGACAGGCAGCATCTCTGGAGAGAAGGAATCGGTGACGTTTCAGGTCGAGACCCTTCTTCAGACCAAAAAGCTGGAGGCTGGTTTGCGTGATGGTCTGGTCTGGGGCCACAATTCTGCAGTGGAGGGTAGGCCAAGCCGGGAGAAGCAAGGCAGCAGTTTATTTGGGAGCTTCAAGGGTTTCTGTGTCTTTTTCTCCACCTCCCCCACCCACACTTTTTTTTCGATGTGTTCCTTCCCTTTCTTTCCCACTCTTTTAGTGTGGTAACTAAGGGAGCCCTGAGGCAGGCTGAGAGAAAGCTGAAGGAATCCCACTCGGAACAATGGGGCCTTTGAACGCCTGAATGCAGATTTAGATCCCATTCCGTCCTCGCGTTTCACAGCTATCCATTGGTGTGGCACTGCCTATTCAACAGGGATTTACTCCACATTACATCTTTCCACCCGGTATGGCAAGGCCATTGAAAAGCACACTCCCAGCTGAGACCCCCCCCCCCCCCGCATAGTCCGGTTAGATTACGGACGGATGGTGGTGCCTCCTTGCTCCTGCCATCCCTTTACGCTCGGCTTTTTGTCGTCGAGCTACCCGACTGGTTCTACACCCCCCGTCCCACACACCCAGAGGGCAGAACTGGACTACGAAGGGACTCGACCCCAAACGTCACCCGTTCCTTCTCTCCAGAAATGCTGCCTGTCCCGCTGAGACACTCCAGCATTTAGTGTGAACTATTATCTACCTCGTTGGTGATCCACATTTGTATATCGCCACCGGAAAGGTTTCACTAATTAAACCTAAACCATGGGCTACTGAATTCTACATTTTCCTGTCTGCCCATTAACTATTATCTACTTTTTTGCTCACCCTCAGACTCACCTTGATCGGACTTTGTTGGCTTTACCTTGCACTGAATGTTAGTCCCACATCATGTATCTATACACTGTAAATGGATTAATTGTAATCATGTATACTTTTCCCGCTGACTGGATAACACGCAACAAAAAACGTTTCGACTGCACCTCAAGGACATGTGACAACAATAAACAAATACTTAAACCGAACCTCATTTGTTGGCCTTGCCAGCACATACCCACATACCACGGACGGGCGGCACGGTGGCACAGCGTTAGAGCTACGACCTTACAGTGCCAGGGACCTGGGTTCGATCCCGACTACGGGCGCTTGCCTGGACCGAGTTTGTACCTTCTCCCCGTGACCTGCGTAGGTTTTCTCTGAGATCTTCGGTTTCCTCCCGCACCCCAAAGACAATCCATTCTTCACATCGCTCTCTATCGTTGACCAACTCTGTGGTGAAGCTAAACATGTGTGCATGCTGAAAGTTTTCAGCTTCTTGCCATCCCTTCCCCAAGCTGCAGACGTCACTGTGGCTTGGCCAGCTCACCTGGGCTGCAGTGTACATCAGGCCCCATCTTGACGCATTGCCTGGTACGTTGGAACACCCTGCAGTCCAGATAAAATAGCAGATTAGATTGGCTCAAGGAAATGGCGTGGCAAATAACCACCCTGTTTTACAAAATCTTCAAAACCACCCTGTAAATCCAGCCACCAAAGATACAGCGCGGAAACAGGCCCTTCGGCCCATCCCGTCCGCACCGACCCGCACATTAAAGGGGCTGTCCCACTGTACGAGGTAATTCAAGAGCTCTCCCGAGTTTAACAAAAAATCAAACTCGTGGTAAGCACGTAGAACGTACGTAGCGGGTACGTCGGAGCTCGGGGACGTCTCTTAGCGGCTCGTAACGCTAACGGCAGGTACTCGGGGAAACGCGGTAAGCTCGTGAAGACTCGCGAAGATTTTTCAACATGTTGAAAAAATGTCCACGAGAGCCCCGAGTACCTACGAGCGGCCGTTACCAAAATTCTCCGAGTTCGAATCAGGGGAAACTCGGGAGAACTCTTGAATTAGCTCGTACAGTGGGACAGGCCCCATTACACTATCCTACACACTCTCGGGGAACTTTACGATTAACCTGCAAACCAAAACTTGAAGCCGGAGACTTTGTCGCGTTTGTGGGACAACCTTTGCTAATCCCGGCCACGCTGGAATGTTGAGAACCAAAGAGAGGGTTGAGGTCGCATTGACCTTGTTGACGGTTTATTATTGTCACCTGTCCCGAGGTGCGACAGAGAAACTTTGTGTTGCATGGTATCCAGGCAAATCATCCCACCACGCAATGCAAAAGAGAAAACAATTAGAATGTAGTATATACGGTTGCAGCTGGAGCAGCACGGTGGCGCAGCGGTAGAGTTGCTGCCTCACAGCGCCAGAGACCCAGGTTCGATCCCAACTACGGGTCCTGTCTGTGCGGAGTTTGTACATTCTCCCTATAACCACGTGGGTTTTCTCCGGGTGCTCCGGTTTCCTGCCACACTCCAAAGACATACAGGGTTGTAGATTAAATGGCTTCAGTAAAAATTGTTAATTGACCCTTGTGTATAGGTTAGTGTTAGTGTGTGGGGATCGCTGGGCAGCATGGACTCGGTGGGCTGAAGGGCCTATTTCCATGCTGTATCACTAAACTAAACTGAACTAAGCTACGGGAAAGTGCAGATTTATAAAGTGCACGGGTTGCAATAAGGCTTTTGGTTTATTTTTTATTTTAAGTAAGTAAGTAAGTTTATTGGCCAAGTATTCACATACAAGGAATTACAAACCCTTATTGAGTATTTGATCAATAGAAGATCTTGTGTAAAAGGGTGGTGGGTTTACGTAACCACCTGCCAGAGGAGGTAGATGAGGCAGGTACAGTAACAACATGTCGGCAAGACATTTGGACAAGCACCCAGATAGGATAGGTTTAACGTGGGCAGGTGGGACTAGTGTAGATGGGGCATCTTGATCAACATGGGCAAGTTGGGCCGAAGGGCCTGTTTCCGTGCTGTGTGGCTCTGTGTGATAGCTGACAAAACCAAGAGATTTAGTGTGATGTTTCCACAATTAAGCTGGAAAAATCCTCCAACTCATCAAACTTGTCTCTTCCAACATCTAATGAAGGAATGGATGTGACAATGTCAGGGTTCTTTGATGGTTAAGAAAGAACTGCAGATGCTGGAAAAATAGAAGGTGGACAAAAATGCGGGAGAAACTCAGCGGGTGAGGCAGCATCTATGGAGCGAAGGAAATAGGTGACGTTTCGGGTCGAGACCCTTCGCTGGCTTTTGAGGATATTATTGTTCTCCCCACCCCCTATCAGTCTGAAGAAGGGTTTCGGCCCGAAACGTTACCTATTTCCTTCGCCCCATAGATGCTGCTGCACCCGCTGAGTTTCTCCAGCATTTTTGTGTACCTTTGATTTTCCAGCATCTGCAGTTCCTTCTTTAACAGGATATTGTTGAGTTTGGTTATCCATGGTCGGATAGTCGGCGACTAAACCGTCTCCCCCCCCACCTGGTTTGCCAGGTGAGGAGGGGGCTGTGGACCCCCAGCAGGACCAAAAACAAGGCCTGTCCCTGTCAAAGGGCAGATGAGCTTCTAGCGAGCCAACGGCCATCCACACACTTCAGTAGAAGTTGTGATCACTCGTACACGGCATTGTAAGGAACGATGATAAAGCACACACACATACACACACCAACATCCTATACTTCCAGCGGCGGAAGTCCGCAGGGACTGGAGGACAGAGATGTGTGGTGCGTCCGTCACCGTTCCTGTCGGAAACCAGCACCACTGCGTCACTAATGTTTTCAACGATGATGAATAAATGATGCATGACGAATTGGTTTTGCCAGTTGCAACATTCCTATGGGGAGGGGGGGACATTGTAATGGAGGTTGCAACATCAATGGGTCATTTCCTCGAAGAATGTAACACAGTGCCGACATTTAATGACTTCAACCTCTTGCCTCAAACTAGATCTCTGCACACTGTGACTTGAGATTTCACCAACTTGCTTGAGCAGTCAAGTATCTGGATCAAAAAAACAAAAGATAAAAGCTTTTCCAGAGCCAAGAGAGACCAGTGCAGCACTCTGCGGTAGGGTCATCATTGTGGAAACAGAACAGAGTTAGCTACACGTTGCCAGCTTCCAGAAGGCAGAACATCTACTGAAGGATTGAAAACAAAAACATCTGGAAAGGCCCAGCAGGACGGGCAGCAAATGTAGAGCAAGAAGCAGAGTTGTTGTTTAAATGTAGAAACAGAGACATCTCCGCCTCAGAGGGCGGTGGAGGCCGGTTGGTTCTCTGGATGCTTTCAAGAGGGAGCTAGATAGGGCTCTTAAAGATAGCGGAGTCAGGGGATATGGGGAGAAGGCAGGAACGGGGTACTGATTGGGGATGATCAGCCATGATCACATTGAATGGCGGTGCTGGCTCGAAGGGCCGAATGGCCTACTCCTGCACCTATTGTCTATTGTCTATTTGGGGCAGCACGATGGTGGAGCTGCTGCCTGTACGGAGTTTGTACGTTCTCCCTGGAGGAAACCGGAGCGCCCGGAGGAAATCCACGCAGTCACAGGGAGAACGTGCAAACTCCAGGCAGATCGCATCCGAGGTCGGGATTGAACCCGGGTCTCTGGCGCTGTGAGGCAGCAGCTCTACCCGCTGCACCACTGTACGAACCTATTCTCTTGACCATCAGATAAAAATCTTTCCAAGATTCCAGTGGGGACATCACTTGACCTAAGTAGAAGCACCACCAGAATCCTTGCTCCCAGATGTTTTTTGTGGTGGCATCAGCGACCATCTTCTCTTGTCAGAAGGTCTCAACCATTGCTTTAAGCAAAGGCTGATGAAATGTGTTGAAATATTTTTTTCTTCACTTGCGTCTCAGGAATGCAGTGAGCTGTTGTTTCTGGCCGCGCAAGATGTTCGAAAATATTTTTGTTAAAATAATAATTTTGAGGAGGCACAGACCCTGCGTTTTTAACCCAGTTGCCAGCTGGATGTTCTAGCAGTCAAATCAGCTTGCAACATATTCCCCTCACCTCCAGTCCCTGGTCTTGGGAGACTGCCCATTGCTCATCGCTCATCTCCCCGCCCCCCCCAACAAGCCAGTGTCATAGAGCCATACAGTGTCGAAACAGGCTCTTTGGCCCAACTTGCCCCATCTATGCTATACTAGTCAGTAGTACATTGAGGGAGAGTCCATTACTGGTGTATAGGAAGTAAGTTTACACCAAAGATAGACACAATATACTGAAATAGCAGCATCTCTGGATAGAAGGAATGGGTGACGTTTTGGGTCGAGACCCTTCTTCAGACTGACCCGAAGCATCACCCATTCCTTCTCTCCAGAGATGCTGCCTGTCCCGCTGAGTAAAGGGCCTGTCCCACTTTCCCAAGTTATTCACGAATTCTCCCGAGTTTTCAAACTCGCAGAATGTCCGTAACGAGTCCGTGGATATATCGTGGCGGGGCTATTTTTTTTTACTCGTGGGCATTTTTCATCGGGCCGAAAAACCGTCCCGACTTACCTGATGCCCCGAGTACCTACGGCTGGCGTAACGAGCCGCTACGATATATCCACGGACTCCTACGGACTCGTTACGAACATTCTGCGAGTTTGAAAACTCGGGAGAATTCGTGAATAACTCGGGAAAGTAGGACAGGCCCTTTACTCCAGCATTCTGTGCCTATCTTCGGCTTAAACCAGCATCTGCAGTTCCTTCCTACCACACAAGTACAACACTGTGGGAGCTGGCCATTTTGGGACCTGTGGAGAAGTCGGTATATAGGCGGGGGTAGGGGGGGGACTCGAGGTCGGCATGGTGGCACAGCTGTAGAGTTTGCGACGCGTCCTTGAGGTGGTGAGGAAGGAATCTGCTGGATGTATTTAAATTCCGCAAGGATATCGAAAGAGCAGATAGAAACTATTCCCATTGGAAGAGGTGACGGACCAGATGAGGGTGAATGAAGCCTCAGATTTAAAGGATGTTCCTTTAGGAAGGAGGAATTCCTTTAGTCAGAGGGTGGTGAACCTGTGGAATTCTTTGCCACAGAAGGCCGTGGAGGCCAAGTCAGTGGATATTTTTAAGGCGGGGATAGATAAATTCTTGATTAGTACGGGTGTCAGGGGTTATGGGGAGAAGTCAGGAGAATGGGTTTGAGAGGGAGAGATACATCAGCCATGGTTAGAAATGACAAGTGACAAGGCACAGTGAAATTCTTTGCTTGCGTACCCAAATAGCGGCCACCTACGTCGCTGACAAAGTACGCTGGATCCTCCTTTGATCTCCCCCTCCCCCCTCCCCCACAGCTGTTCTCGAACGCTGGGTCCTCATTGTCTATTGTTCTCACCCCACCTTGAATGGCGGAGTAGACTTGATGGGCCGAATGGCCTAATTCTGTTCCTATCACCTATGAAAAGTAAGATGGGGTGGGGGGGGGGGTAAATTTTATTTTTTATGTTGAGGCCGGTTAAGGTGTGGAATGTGCGGCCCAGCGTCGCAGCGGGGGCCAGGTTCAGTGGCATCAACGAGGGAGCTGGTTTACGTATCCGATAGGGATGAGTTTGCAGAGCCAAGGGGAGCGGACAATGGTGTGGACTTAAAAGGCCTGTCTCACGAGTCTGCGGTCATTGGCGGCGAAACGGGAAGAATCTGCCGCCATAGACCGCGCACTCGTGAGAACGCACAATTCCGGGGCCGTGCGGCGTTGTTCCCAACACGTCGCGGTGCTAAAATAAAATCGACAATGTCGAAAACTATATACGCACCGCACAACCTCCACCAGTGGTGCACAAGTGCGGCACGGCCGCCCGCACGGGCCGCCGCCAGTGTGGCTCGAGCGGCGTGCGTCAAACCTCCACTGCCACAGCCTCCGCCAGTGAGGCACGTGTGCGGCATGGCCGCAGGCACAGCCACCGCTACAGCGCCGCGATCAGGATGGCCGCCGCCACAGCCGCCGCTGGTGAGTCACGTGTGGCGGGCCGACGTCATCGCAGTCGGCCCGGCCTTTTTTTTACTTTCCGCAAGCACGTGGGACCCGCCATGTTTGAATTAACTCGGCCCCCGCGCAGCATCCGTGCGGCGCTCCGGTGGATAGGCTCGACGCTCTCGCCGTTGCCGCGCAGTCCCCGCTACCGGCGACGCCGCGCTTCACCGCCGATGACCGCAAACAGGTAAGACAGAGCCTTGAGGGCCTGTCCCACTTGGCCGTCATTTGGTGCGCGGTGACATAGGCAGTGACGTACAAAATCTCCGCGCGCCATCTGGGTGACGCCAAGTGGGACTGGCCCTTTACATAGAACCAATTAAGACTCAACTCAACCAGTTGAACGGCCACCATCTCTTGTTGCAGCCACTCTACGAGTCTTTGAACTTGGCCCGCCTGTGTGCTGGAGCCCTCCACCGATTGTCTGCACTGTTTATTTAGTTGTAATTAATTAAAATGGGAAGGAGCGTACATCGCAAGCTGTACTTTTGCGTGCCCTATCTGTACAACTTTGTGATTTGTGAATTTAATTGCTTAATGCATTTCAGTGCTGGGTAATTAGATTTGGTGCTGTGGGGAGGGCTTGTTTTCAGACTTGCCAGCGCAGTTAATAAAAGCCCTGCCTGCATGTTCACCAGCCACGGGAAGGCAGTCATGGAGTTGCTGGGCGAAACTGCTAATGCAGAACTGACACATTATCATTACAGTTCACCAGCCAAGTGGTGCCAAGTGCGCTGGGTGACATAATGTTATGACTTCTGTAGATTTGCCACTTCATCCCAAGGCCCCGCTGCTGCTGCTGCCGCTCACTCCAGTAACGCAGACAGCTCGCGGCTCTGCTTTTGTTTCCGCTCGCTGGAAGCCCTCGGATGTTTACCCCCAGAAACTCCGGTGGTTTGGGATGCGGGGTGTGTACAGCATGGAACCCCAACAACAGGGAGGAACTGCAGATGCTGGTTTAAACTGAGAAGATGGGCACCAAAATGGGCTGGAGTGGCTCAGCGGGACAGGCAGCGTCTCTGCAGAGAAGGAATGGGTGACGTTTTGGGTCTTGGTTTCTTGGTTTCTTGGTCCCCCAAAATATTCCAAATGGAATTTAAACTGGAGGTGGAATTTAAATGAAGGTCGAGGCCCTTCTTCAGACAGTGGGTGGGTGGTGTGCAAGGGGGTGAGTGGATTTGCTGCTGTGTGGGTGTGACCTCTGTTTATCGAGCAAACCACACTGTCTGAAGTGCAAAAGGTGACCTTGCCAGTGTTCTGACCATAACATCGAGTCACACCGCATGGAAACAGGCCCTTCGGCCCAACTCATCCCATGCCGGCTAAGATCCCCTGACGAAAGCTATCCCCATTTGTCTGCGTTTGGCAGGTGGGTCTAACATAGATGCAGTATCTTGGGCTGAAGAGAGAAGTTCTTTGTGTGCAGTTTTGGTCCCCTAATTTGAGGAAGGACATTCTTGCTATTGAGGGAGCGCAGCGTAGGTTTACAAGGTTAATTCCCGGGATGGCGGGACTGTCATACGCTGAGAGAATGGAGCGGCTGGGCTTGTACACTCTGGAGTTTAGAAGGATGAGAGGGGATCGTATTGAAACATATAAGATTATTAAGGGTTTGGACACGCTAGAGGCAGAAAACATGTTCCCGATGTTGGGGGAGTCCAGAACCAGGGGCCACAGTTTAAGAATAAGGAGTAAGCCATTTAGAACGGAGATGAGGAAACACTTTTTCTCACACAGATCGGTGAGTCTGTGGAATTCTCTGCCTCAGAGAGCGGTGGAGGCAGGTTCTCTGGATGCTTTCAAGAGAGAGCTAGATAGGGCTCTTAAAGATAGTAGAGTCAGGGGATATGGGGAGAAGGCAGGAACGGGGTACTGATTGGGGATGATCAGCCATGATCACATTGAATGGCGGTGCTGGTTCGAAGGGCCGAATGGCCTACTCCTGCACCTATTGTCTATTGTCTATTCTTCTCTCATAGGGTTGTGAATGATTGGGACTCTTTCCTCCAGGGCATATTGGGCTGAAGGGCCTGTTTCTGTGCTGTGTGGCTCTGACTGAGATTCTGTGAGGAGAGAAACAGGGTAATGATGAAAGGCTAACTCTGCCTGTCCCCACACAGACGTTGCCTGACTTGGCGAGTACCTGCTGCATCTTCTTTTTCTATGGCTGATTCACAGCATTTGTGGATTGTTGCTTTCGGACTCTGTGAGGACTTGACCACTGGGGGATATTTGCCCTGTGTGATCATCGAGAAATCAGCTCTGAAGAAGGCTGCCGACCCAGAACGTCAACCATCCTTTTTCTCCAGAGAAGCTGCCTCACCCATTGAGTTACGCTAGGACTTAGTGTCTGCCTTCCGAATAGAGATTTGTCCATTTCACAAGTTACAGGAGTAGAATTAGGCCATTCGGCCCATCGAGTCTACGCCGCCATTCAATCATGGTCGATGTCTGCCTCCTAATCCCATTTTCCTGCCTTCTCCCCATAACCCTAAACACCCGTTATAATCTCTATCTCTGCCATAAAAATATCCATTGACTTGGCCTCCGCAGCCCTCAGTGGCAGTGAGTTCCACAGATTGACTACCTGTACACTGTAAATGGCTCGATTGTAATCATGTATTGTCTTTCCGCTGCCTGGTTAGCACGCAACAAAAGCTTTTCACTGTACCTCAATGACACGTGACAATATTAAACCTCATTTGTTGGCCTTTGCAATACATACCACAGACAAAGTTTGTTTTGTAACGGGCGGCACGGTGGCACAGCGTTAGAGCTACTGCCTTACAGCGCCAGGCACCAGGGTTCGATCCTTACTTCACGTGCTTGTCTGGACCGAGTTTGTACGCTCTCCTACGTGGGTTTCCTCCGCGATCTTCGGTTTCCTCCCACACTCCAAAGACGTACAGGTTTGCAGGTCAATTGGCCTGGTGTACATGTAAATTGTCCCTTGTGTGTGTGTGTAGGATAGTCTTGGTGTGCGGGGATCGCTGGTCGGCGCGGACTCGGTGGGCCGAAGGGCCTGTTTTCGTGCTGTATCTCTAAACTAAACTAAACTAAACAAGTGACAACACTTTAACGTTGAGTAAGGCTTGGGCCACATGTAACCATCCTCTTGCTTCCTCGTCCCCAGGGCTTGCTGAGCTGGGGAGACATGCCAAGCCAAAACGATGAGCTTAATCTGGCTGCCCAGCACACTTAGCAAGTACATTTTGTTACTGTGGCTATTGGCTGTGGGGAAACTAGGTCTTCAAGTGAAAGAAGGAATTCACTGGACCATTAGTATTTTGGGCTGGAGATTGAAGATTAGACCTTCTTTGGGCTCACCCTGGAAAATATTATTTAATCTGTGTGGAAGTGTGGCTTTTCTTGGAGTTATTCAGTTCTGAAATAGTTGAGTCGAAACTGACTGAATCTCTGTCTAACTCCACTCTTAAGCAAGCTCCTTTAGCCTGGCAACCCTCCCAAGATCTCTGAGTGAGAGAGAGAAACTGTTTAAGTGAAGTGTTTAAGCTAACAATGGATAGATTAAAAAAGCTGGAGTAACTCAGCGGGACAGGCAGCATCTCTGGAGAGAAGGAATGGGTGGCGTTTCCGGTCGAGACCCTTCTTCCTAACAACGGCCTGTTTCCTTTATCATCAGTAGTTTTTTTGCATATCTTTCATTCATTGTTCTTTATCTCTCTACATCATCACCAATATCTCTCGTTTCCCTTACACCTAACCAGTCCGAAGAAGGGTCTCGACCCGAACCCTCACCCATTCCTCTTCTCCAGAGGCTGCCTGTTTCGCCGAGTTACTCCAGCTTTTTGTGTCTTTCTTCAAGTGTTTAAGTATCATTTATACTGGCAACAGAACAATAACATTCTTACTTGCTGCAGGACAACTAGCCTGTAAACGCAATACACAAAGATAATATATAATGCACAAAAATTCAATTAATTAAAATACCACAATTCTGGGGGGAAAAAAGTCCTTAGTGCAACCAAAAACAGTTCATAGTTATGGCTGGTGTTGTGTAGTGGTGCGGTGTTCAACAGCCTGATGGTTGTTGGGAAGAAGCTGTTCTTGAACTTGGTGGTCAGCGTTTTCAGGCTCCCGTACCGTCTTCCCGATGGTAGTAGTGAGATGAGAGAGTGGCCAGGGTGGTGTGGGTCTTGGTTGATATTGGATGCCTTTTTGAGGCAGCATCTCCAAAAGATTCCTTCGATGGCGGGGGAGGCCAGTAGCCACAATGGACCAGGCCATGTCCACCATTCTCTGTGATCTCCTTAGATGCTGGGCATTCCAGTCACCTGTAGGTCACCTCAATCACGGAGTGGGCAGTACCTGAATGAATGGTAGGGGGGTGATGTCCAAGTTAACATCCAGCAAAGTCTGACTCCTTCTTTCAGCATCTCGAGGTGAGGTGAGCTTCTCATAGAAAACACAGAAACATAGAAAATAGGTGCAGGAGTAGGCCATTCGGCCCTTCGAGCCAGCACCGCATGGCTGATCATCCAAAATCAGTACCCCTGTTCCTGCTTTCTCCCCATATCCCTTGATTCCGTTAGCCCTAAGAACTATACCTAACTCTCTCTTGAAAACATCCATTGAATCGGCCTCCACTGCCTTCTGTGGCAGAGAATTCCACAGATTCACAACTCTCTGGGTGAAAAACCTTTTCCTCATCTCAGTCCTAAATGGCCGACCCCTTATTGTTAAACAGTGACCCCTGGTTCTGGACTCCCCCAACATTGAGAACATTTTTCCTACATCAAGCCCGTCCGATCCCTTAAGAATTTTATATGTTTCTATAGTGGACGATGGTCCGAATGGCCTAATTCTATTCCTTGTGACCTGATGACTGGGATCTTGCTTTCCCACCCAGACAGCACAAAAACAAACCCAATGTTCGGGGTCCCTTGTGAATGGTGGCCCGCCTGTTCACACCCTTTCCTTCTTCGCTCTTCCATTAGAATATTCTAGAATGAACGATGGGTCGGGACGAACCGGAGCTGTGACAGGAAAGGCCGTCAATGTGCATCCTGTGTTTTGGAAAGCTAGCACATGAGCACGCCCGCCCCAGTCTTTGAACAGGGACGGTTACAGCAGGGATGGGACGGCCAGTCCACGAGCTGCTGCTGAAGGTAGATGTTCAAGGGACTAGTGCCACCCATATCCTGTCCTTCCCTACTCTCTCTTCCCCTCCATCACCCTCTCCCCCCTCTCTTCATCTCATCCTTCTCTCCATTTCTCCCTGGTTCTCTTTAGCTCCTTCCTTTCTCTTTGTTGTCCCCTTCCTCTAAACATACAATACACACCTCACACTACCCCCCACTCACCACCCTCACCCCTTTCCCACCCCCCCCCACCTCCCACCCCTCCCCCCCCCTTCCTTCCCCCCTCCTCCCCCCACTCCTCTCCACTCTCTCCACTCTCCCCACTTCCCCCTTCCCCCCTCTCCCCCCTCTCCCCTCATCCATCTCTCTCCCTCTCCCCCCTCTCCCCCTCCCCTCTCTCTCCCCCATCCCCTCTCACCCCCCATCCCCCTCTCTCTCCCCTTCCCCCTCTCTCCCCCTTCCCCCTCTCTCCCCTTCCCCCTCTCTTCCCCCTCTCTCCCCTCTTCCCCCTCTCTCCCCCTTCCCCCTCCTCTCTCCCCTTCCCCCTCTCTCCCCCCTTCCCCCCTCTCCCCTTCCCCTCCTCTCTCTCCCTTCCCCCTCTCTCCCCCTTCCCCCTCTCTCCCCTCCCCCTCTCTCCCCCCTCTCTCCTCCCCCTTCCCCTCTCTCTCCCCTTCCCCCTCTCTCCCCCCTTCCCCCTCTCTCTCCCTTCCCCCTCTCTCCCCCCTTCCCCTCTCTCTCCCCTTCCCCCTCTCTCCCCCCTTCCCCCTCTCTCCCCTTCCCCCTCTCTCTCCCCTTCCCCTCTCTCTCCCCTTCCCCCTCTCTCCCCCCTTCCCCTCTCTCTCCCCTTCCCTCTCTCTCCCCTCTTCCTCCTCTCTCTCCCCTTCCCTCCCTCTCTCCCCTCTTCCTCTCACTCTCCCTTCCCCCTCTCTCTCCCTTTCCCCTCTCTCTCCCCCTTCCCCTCTCTCTCCCCTTCCCCTCTCTCTCCCCTCTTCCCCCTCTCTCTCCCCTTCCCCTCTCTCTCCCCTCTTCATCTCTCTCTCTCCCCTCTTCCTCCCCTCTCTCCCCTCTTCCTCCTCTCTCTCCCCTCTTCCTCCTCTATCTCCCCTCTTCCTCCTCTCTCCCTCTCCCCATCCCCTCTCTCTCCAGTCCCTTCCCCCCTCCCCCCCAGTCCCTTCCCCCCCCCCAGGCCCTGCCCCCCCCCCCCCGCCAGGCCCTGCCCTGTAGGAGTAAACAACAACGAGCATTCCTCTGGGCCAGATGGCAGACTAAATCTGTATCTGGCTGGCACCTTCCCCTGGGTTTGAGCGTTGGAGGCTGCGTGCCGCCCACAGTGAGCGTTGCTGACTGTTCCAGCACATTCACCGTGCCGCCCCATTACTCACCATGTAAGTGCTGGTCAGCCTGTCAGTGAGAGCCATGGTGTGTGTGTGTGTGTGTGTGTGTGTGTGTGCGTGTGTGAGTGCTGGAACTACACTGTACTGTCCAGACAAGGGAGGTTCTTGTCTGCGTGGCAGAAACACAGGCTGCACTCATTTGCAGTGAAAAACAACACCAGCGTTCAGCCGAAGACAGACACAAAATACTGGAGTAACTCAGCGGGACAGGCAGCATCTCTGGAGAGAAGGAATAGGCGATGTTTTGCAAAGGTCTCGATCCAAAACGTCACCCATTCCTTCTCTCCAGAGATGCTGCCTGTCCCGCTGAGTTACTCCAGCATTTCGTGTCCACCCTCGATATAAACCAGCATCTGCAGTTCCTTCCTGCACACCAGGGTTCGGCCACCTGGACACAGAGACTGAGCAGGCCGCAGCCCGAGCACTCGCAGTGTGGCTCCCCCCCTGGACCTGATCTCCCACCCAGCAACCCAACACCAAACACTCACCATCACCAAATTAAACCTGACACAATTCGTCGAGTTTACAATCGAGAACCAGTGGGCATGGGTTTAAGTTGAAGGAGGAAAGATTTAGACCAGACTTTAGAGATACAGTGGGGAAACTGGCCTTCGGCCCAACTTGTCCACACTGGCCAACATGTCCCACCTGCCTGCGTTTGGCCCATATCCCTCTAAACCTGTCCTATCCATGTATCTGTCTAAATGTTTCTGAAACGTTGTGATAGTCCCAGCCTCAACTACCTCCTCTGGCGTCTCGTTCCATACACCCACCACCCTCTGTGTGGAAAATGTTACCCCTCACGTTTATAGACAATAGGTGCAGGAGTAGGCCATTCGGTCCATCGAGCCAGCACCGCCATTCATTGTGATCATGGCTGATCATCCCCAATCAGTACCCCGTTCCTGCCTTCTCCCCATATCCCCTGACTCCGCTATCTTTAAGAGCCCTATCTAGCTCTCTCTTGAAAGCATCCAGAGAACCGGCCTCCACCGAGGCAGAGAATTCCACAAAACTCACAACTCTCTGTGAGAAAAAGTGTTTCCTCGTCTCCGTTCTAAATGGCTTACTCCTTATTCTTAAACTGTGGCCCCTGGTTCTGGATTATTTTATCTTTTTCCTCCCACACCTTAAACGGATGTCCTTTGGTACTCGAAAGCTAGATCTTTAGGTTTAAACCAACGTGCATTTGTTGTGGCTTCCAGCTAGGAGATGCCAAATACTGCAGAGTCTTTAACACCCTGTCAGGGTTAGAGTGGAACAAACATGTTTATGGTTGTTTGGGATAAATGCACACATTCAAATAATAGACAATGAAATTTGATTTAATTGACTTGACTAAATTTCCAATGCAAAGTATTGCTTGCACACTGTTACACCCAGATCATCAGCCAATCAATCCAGGCTAGCCTTTCACTTCATTACCAGAGTCGGGCACGGAAATCGCTATCAAAACCTGCGGGGGGACACGATTTCTTGGGCAGCCGCGCGCACACACACGCGAGGCTTCGGCCGTGGGCCCTGTGGACGGTAACATCGGGAGCTGACCTGGTTGGTGACCGACTCCGAACTCCAGCAACAGCAGCTTCGTCCGCCCCGAATCGTGGGGCTTGAATCGGCCCGTTCACGGGGCCTTTCATCGCCCGGCGGGGGCTTCAACATCGATCGGGAGCCTCGATCGCTTCGAAGCAGCAGTTTGATTTAAACCCGCGAACGGGCCGATTCAGCCCTTAGAAAGCATCTGATGAAGTCCAGATTACAAAACATGGGGGGGATTGCCCCCGTCCCCCCCGTCCCTCCCCAGGATTTCCGCCCATGACAGAGTAATGGTTGGTTACCTCAGGTACACCTGGACCTATTGCCCTTAACCTGTATGGTTCCAGGTTTAGCAGGCTCCCTGCATCTGTGTCCCTGTTTGATGGGTGGCTTCAGAGCAAGATCACTCATCTCTCATGGGCTTGCTCGATGGAAACCACAATTTGTCACCAGCTCACCCACAATGGCTCTTAATGTTCCTGTTTCACATCTTGCACTTTAACATAGAGTCATAGAGTCAAAAGGTCATAAGGAATAGGAGTAGAATCTACTCCGCCATTGAATCATGGCTGATCTATCTCTCCCTCCCTAACCCCATTCTCCTGCCTTCTCCCCATAACCTCTGACACCTGCACTATATCAAGAATCTATCTCTGCCTTAACAATATCCACTGACTTGGCCTCTGTCGCCTTCTGTGGCAAAGAGTGCCACAGATTCACCACCCTCTGACTAAAGAGACATAGATTGATACAGCGTGGAAACAGAACCTTCGGCCCAACTTGCCCATACCGGCCAGCATTGCCCATCTACACTAGTCCCACTTGCCTGCGTTTGGCCCATATCCCTCTCAACCTGTCCTATCCATGTACCTGCGCAAATGTTTCTTAACCGTTGCGATTGAACCTGCCTCAACCACCTCCTTCAGCAGCTCGTTCCAGACTGATCAGGGAAGCTGCACTCTCAGAGGGAGCATTCCCTTGAGAAAATAGGCTCAAAGTGCTGGAGTAACTCGGCAGGTCAGGCAGCATCTCTCGTGGATGTCTCGTGACATTTTGGGTCGGGGCCCATCTGTTAGTGAGGAGGAATATCTGGCTGCACTAGATTTCCTTGTGTATCATGTCCAGTTGTTTAGTGCAACTCTCTCCTAGGTGGAGATTACAGTGAGAATGGGAAGCCCGTTATTTCGGCAGGAGGTGTATATTCAGCATGTGTCTTGTGGACACAAAGTCCTGCAGATGCTGGTTTATACCAAAGATAGACACAAAGTGCTGGAGTAACTCGGCGGGTCGGGCAGCAAGTTTATTTTTCACTGCTGTACAATTATCTAGAGGATATGAAGTGAATCCACACTTTGCGTTGCTAAGCAAGATTTCACTCCTCACCTCTCGAGCAATCATCATCTCGCTGCTTCCTGGTGGTCCAAATTGTTGATGGTTTTTGACAGAGTCGAATTGTCGGAAGTCTTCAAACAAAACAGACCCCCCTTGTGCTACACGTGGACCCCAGCACTTGTTAAATTTGAGATCCGCCTTTGAGAATTGAATTGAATCCGTTGAAATTCTTTGCTTGCGTACCCAAGGTATACCAATAGGCGCTCATAAAGGGCACGTACAAAGTTGCAAACTGCCCCCGCGCCAGGTCCCCCTTTGTTCTCCCCTCCCTCCCCCTCTTCACTGTGCTCCCACGCCGGGTCTCCACTGCCCATCGATTTTAGTTTTACAGACACAGCACGGACACAGGCCCTTCGGCCCATCGAGTCCGTGCCGAGCAGCGATCCCCACACACTAACACTATCCTACACACACTAGGGACAATTTCTTGTTACACTTACACCAAGTCAATTAAACTACAAACCTGTACGTCTTTGGAGTGTGGGAGGAAACCGAAGATCTCGGGGGAAAAAACCCACGCAGGTCACGGGGGGAACATACAGACTCCGTACAGACAGCACCCGTAGTCGGGATCGAACCCAGGTCTCTGGCGCTGCATTCGCTGTAAGGCAGGAGGAATTTCTTTAGTCAGAGGGGGGTGAATCTGTGGAATTCTTTGCCACAGAAGGCTGTGGAGGCCAAGTCAGTGGATATTTTTAAGGCAGAGAGAGATAGAGAGATTCTTGATTAGTACGGGTGACAGAGGTTATGGGGAGAGGCAAGAAAATGGAGTTAGGATAGATCAGTCATGATTGAATGGCGGAGTAGACTTGATGGGTCGAATGGCCCAATTCTATGCCTAGTCTTAATGACCTAACTAGTTATCCCCAATATCCTCAGACACATGAACAGAAGGAGATGAGTGGAAGAAGGGTCCCCGACCTGCAATCACTCGTTCCATGTTCTCCAGACATGCTGCCTGACCCGCTGAGCTACTCCAGAACTTTGTGTCTATTTTCAGAAGGGGGACGATCCCTTTGAGAGTGAAGCTTCCCCAGTCACTGGTCATCTGGGAGTCAGTGCTCAAGGATGAGTCCCATTGCAGGTGTAGGAAGGCAACTGCAGATGCTGGTTTACACCGAAGACAGACACAAAATGCTGGAGTAACTCAGCGGGACAGGCAGTGTCTCTGGAGAGAAGGAAT
>JAXLNO010000819.1:75202-85202 GCA_038087875.1 Malacoraja senta | reverse complement strand
GGGAGAAATGAAGGGAAGAGAGGTGGATGGGTGAAGGGGAGAGAGAGAGGAATGATGAAAGTGAGGAGGGGAAGAGGAGGGAGCAGGAGAGGTTGAGAGAGATGGAAGGAGGAGAGGTGGTGGAGGGGTGAAGGGAGCAGAGAAAGGTGGAAGAAGCAACAAAGGGCGGAGGGGAGAGGAGAGGGAGAGATGAGGGAGGGGAGGAGAGAGAGAGAGAGAAAATCGGCAGCAGGGGGGAAAAGGATGACGGGCAAATGGATTCACGGCGCCAGGCGGAAGAGGGCTCTGCCCGAGCCGGCTGCCTTCCCCTTTTCCGGGGTTACGTTCGTGCCCGGGTGCTACTAGAAAAGTACTACGCGCTGCCCACGGGAGTCCTGGGGGATTTCCGGGACCACTGGGCACCGCGGGAGGTGGAATACATCCTCAATAAGGATGGGGAAATAGCTGTATCGTGCTTCATGCAGTATTTAAGAATATTTGCTTTGCTTTGCATGATGGTGGCGGGTTTGTTTGTATCTTTGTGCGGTACATATCGTTTTTGGAAATTGTTGATTAAAATTATTTTTGGTTAAAAAAACAAAACGGGGGCAAATTTGTACACGGGCCTATGGCAAGTGGGTCTTCAAGAAATGAATGTGGGGAGGGTGGAGAGAGCAAACAACTAACGATGATAGGATTGATGCCATTGTCTTTGTACCCTTGAGATGATTAAAAGATTACACCGTTAAGCTGGAATGAGCGCAGGGAAGATTTACGAGGCCATTGCCGGGACTTGAGGGTGTGAGTGAGCTTCAGGGAGAGGTTCAGCGGTCAAGGACTTTATTCCTTGGAGGGCAGGTGGCTGAGGGGTGATCTTGCAGAGGTGTATACACTCTGGAGGGGAATAGATAGGATGAAGTCTTTCGCCTGGAGTAGAGGAATTGGAAACCAAAGGAGTTAGACCAGGGGTGTCAAACCCGCGGCCCACGGGCCGTATCCGTGCCGGAGAAACGTAAAAGTGCCGGAGAAACTCAGCGGGTGCAGCAGCATCTATGGAGCCAAGGAAATAGGCAACGATTCGGGCCGAAACCCTTCTTCAGACTGATGCAGGGTGGTGGGGGTGGGGGGGGAGAAGAAAGGAAAAAGGAAGAGGAGGAGCCCGAGGGCTGAGGGAGAGCTGAGAAGGGGAGGAGACAGCAAGGGCAACCCTAACCCTAACCCTGATGAGTTTAAATGAGTTTGACACCCCTTGACTTAGACTAAGGTGAGAGAGGAAAGATTTAATAGGACGTTATGGGGCAACTTTGTCACACGAAGGCTGGTGGGTAAATGGAACAAACCGCCACAGGAGGTAGTTGAAGCTGACACTATATAACATGTAAAAAACAAACAGGTACGCGATGAGAGATGTTTACAGGGATTTAGACCAAAAGTGGGACTTGCGTAGAGGGGACACTGTGGTCTGTGTGGGCAAGTTGGGCCAAAGGGCCTGTTTTTCATGCTCTATGAAGATTGTACACTGCAGGGTGACATATTTCTGCAAGTCTCAGACGACTGAATTATTCCTGGTGTTCCCAAGAATGTATAATTGAAGATAGACACAAAAAGCTGGAGTAACTCAGCGGGACAGGCAGCATCTCTGGAGAGAAGGAACGGGTGACGTTTCGGGTCGAGACCCTTCTTCAGACTGAGAGTCAGGGAGAGGGAGACATAGCGATATGGAAGGGTAAGGTGTGAAAACGAGAGATCAAAGGAGATGAGGCACAAGGATCAACGTTAGCTGAGGGGAAGGTGGTAACGAAGGATTCAATCAGTACACTTTAAATGGGACAATGAAACTAGTCGGAGAACTAGGATGGGGAGGGATGGAGAGAGAGGGAAAGCAAGGGTTAGAGAAGTGAATATTCATACCGAAGATAGACACAAAATGCTGGAGTAACTCAGCGGGACAGGCAGCATCTCTGGAAGAGGAGGAACGGGTGACGTTTCGGGTCGAGACCCTTCTTCAGACTGACGGTCTTCTTCAGACCCATCATCAGTCTGAAGAAGGGGGTCAAGGAAAGAGCGTTCACGTCGCGGCCCTGTTTCCACCAATCTTTCCACCCACCTCGCGCAAGACGCCATTGTACGTAGATGCCAAGAAGTGTGTCCAGCTCCGGCTGAACAATCTCTCATCTTGTGTTGTGGACTCGATAAGAAGAAGTCTGAAGAAGGGTCTCGACCCGAAACGTCACCCATTCCTTCTCTCCAGAGATGCTGCCTGTCCCGCTGAGTTACTCCAGCTTTTTGCGTCTACCTTCAATTTAAACCAGCATCTGCAGTTCCTTCCTACACATTGGCTTAGCAAGAATGTCATTGTCCTATCGGGGACACATGACAATAAACGCTCTTGACTCGACTCTTGACTTGACTCAATTTAGTTCAGAAATACAGCGCGGAAACAGGCCCTTCGGCCCAGCGAGTCCCTGCCGACCCGTGATCCCACACACACGAGCACCATCCAACACACTTGGGATCATTTACAATCTTTAGCGAAGTCAGTTAACCCACAAACTTGTAGGTCTTTTTTTTGTTTTGTTTTCGCTAAGTGTGCTTTGGTTACTGGTGATGCCTTCCCCTGCATCTCCCCACCCAACACAGACACGACAGGGGAGGTTGATAGACTGTGTGTGCAGTTTGTGAGTCACACTCTGGGCCGCTGTGCTGTGGAAACATTGGCAAGGAACACAATTCCTCCCCCAACGTCACGTGGAAACCAAAGGGGAGCAAACATGCGGCTCCCCGAGCAGGAAAAATAGATTCCTTGTTTAGGCAGGACTTCACGTCGGAGTCCAAAGCTGGCAGCGTCCCGTCTTGCTGCTCTTCATTTCCAATTTAATGGTGACTTAAAGAATTAACGGGATTTGCTAAATGCAGCCAAGGTTCTGTGGAGCAGCAGGATAGAACCTTCCCTGGAAGAATGTCACAGCGATTGCCGTTACCTCCAGTGGATGGGCTGATTTGACCCAGAGGGTCTTTTTCACTCCAGAGGGGGGGTGGTGGGTATATGCAACGAGAAGGTGGCTGCGGCAGGCTCAGCTCCACCACTGATTATCCGCCAATTCCGTTTTAATCCAGACAAAATTACGAGAACGCACTTGAAATCCACCCCTCCCCTCACCCGGAAGTCCCCACAAAAATGAGGCACCTAGGCTGGGTAGGGGGGTGGGGAGGGGGGGGGGCAATCTCGACCATGTGTGTGTGCTTGCGTGCCTTGTAACCCCTGTTGTGTGTGTATGCGTGTGTGAGCATGAGTTTGTGTTTTCATGGGAGCATTTGTTTTGTAACCTCTTTGTGTGAGTGTGAGTGTGTGTACGTGCACTTGTGAGTGTAAGTGTGTACGTGCATGAGTGAGTGTGCGTGCATGAGTGTGTGTACGTGCATGAGTGAGTGTGCGTGCATGAGTGTGTGTGCGTGCATGAGTGAGTGTACGTGCATGAGTGTGTGTACGTGCATGAGTGAGTGTGAGTGTGTGTACGTGCATGAGAGAGTGCGTGCATGAGTGCGTGATTAAATGGGAGCATGTGTTTTGTATCCTCTGTGTGTGAGCACGTGTGTGTGTGTGTGTGTGTGTATCAAGGTGTTTACTTGTCATATGCACCAGATATGACCCGGAAGCATGAAATTCTTACTTTGTGCGTGTACATGTCTGTGTTGCTGTGTGTGTGTGAGAGTGTGTGTGTTTGTGAGAGAGTGTGTGTGTGTTTGTGAATGTATGTACGAGTGTGTGTCTGTGTGCGGTGTGTGTTTGTGAGAGAGTGTGTGCATGTATGTGTTTGTGAGAGAGTGTGTGTTTGTGAGAGTGTGTGCGTTTGTGAATGTCTATGTATGAGTGTGTGAATGTGTGTGTGTGTGAGAGAGTGAGTGTGTATGTGTGTGTGTGTGTGTGAGAGAGTGAGTGTGTATGTGTGTGTGTTTGTGTATGTCTATGAGTGTGTGCGAGAGAGTGTGTGCGCGTGTGTGAGAGAGTGAGTGTGCATGTCAGTGTATGTGTGTGTATCTGAGTGTGTGTGTAAGAGTGTGTGTGTTTCTGTATGTCTATGTATGAGTGTGTATCTGTGTGCGATGTGTGAGTCTGTGTGTGAGTCTGTGTGTGTGTGCGTGCATGCATGTGTGTGAGTGTATGCGTGTGTGTGTATGCATGTGTGCGTGCGTGTGTGTGTATGCGTGTGTGTGTATGCGTGTGTGTGCGCGTGTGTGTATGCGTGTGCGTGTGCACATGCGGTGCTTTGCTAGTGAGACAGCATGATAAACTGAAGGAATATAAGCCGTGTTACAGAAGCCATCCATTAAAATCTGCTTTTGCTCGCCAGCCAGCTCAATGGAAATGGATTGGACTGCAGAGGGGAGAAGAAGCTGATTGCTTTCTGCCAGGCTTTGTTATTCTGCAGGCGTTAGTTCTCCCGGGTGGTGGGTTGATTCTGTTCAAAAATTCTGAGCCTCAAACAGCCTCTAAGATGTGTCTACTGTGTGGCTGGGTGATCTATGATCGTGACAGTTCTCTGTGCTGAATGGAAGAAGGAACATACCACTGCAGATTGAACCTGCATTACAAACGTTCTATGTCAGGACTCATAAGGCAGCTTAATAAATGAAACTGCACAAAAACAAGAGCTTCCCAATTCAGGCTGGCAGTGTCTGTTAAACTGAAACTTCACCGCTGCTCTTTAATTTAGTTTAGTTTTGAGATACAGCACAGAAACAGGCCATTCGGTTCAGCTAGTTCACGCTGACTAGCGATCACTCCGTACACTAGCACCATCCTACACACTAGGGACAATTTAAAATCTTTACCAAAGCCAATTAACCTACAAACCTGTACGTTTTTGAAGTGTGGGATGAAACCGGAGCACCTGGAGAAAACCCACGGGGCCAATCGCACAAACTCCATACAGACAGCACCCGTGGTCAGGATTGAACCCGGGTCTCTGGCGCTGTATGGCAGCAACTCTACCGCTACTGTAGTGGTATGTTACTGTATGTTGAATGTCAAGGAAATTTAAGAGTTTAAGAAGGAACTGCAGATGCTGGAAAAATCGAAGGTAGACAAAAATGCTGGAGAAACTCAGCGGGTGAGGCAGCATCTATGGAGCGATGGAATAGGCGACGTTTTGGGTCAAGACCCTTCTTCAGACTGATGTGGGGGTGGTGGGGGGCGGGAACAAGAAAGGAAGAGGCGGAGACAATGGGGCTGTGGGAGAGCTGGGAAGGGGAGGGGAAAGAGGGAGAAAGCAAGGACTACCTGACCAAAAGTAGTATGACTTGCAAACGATGAAGAGACTGATTGAGCGCCAGGTGAGAAAAGTGGGGGTGTGGTGGGCCGAACTAAACAAAACACCTGTGAAGGGAGGTGCCTACAATGATATACTGGTATCTACACGAATGATGTGCTTGTTAGCATGTAATATGTAGTTAGTTATTGTCCTGTAGTGTATGTGTGTATCGGCAGTGTAGATACTTATTTGACTTTGGGCTTGGTGTTCATGGTTGAACACACATCCTGGTGCAACAACACATGTACTTTGTATATTAATAGTCATTTAAGTAAATGTTGAACCATGCAACTTTACCTTATATGTTGGAGTCGTGCAATGCACTGTGGCTTCTGCAAGTCCCACAGAAGAAGAGGTCGAGGCGGATACATTTAGAAGACATTTGGACAGATACATGGATAGGAATGGTGTAGAGAGATATGGGGAAAACGTGGGCAAATGGGACGAGCTTAGATGGGGCATCTTGGTCGGCGTGGACCAGTTGGGCTGAAGGGCCTGTTTCCATGCTGTTTGACGCTATGCCAATTAGAGTCTGACAATCAAAGGAATACTATTTCAAGATCTAGTTTAGCTTAGAGATACAGCGCGGAAACAGGCGCTTCGGCCCACCGAGTCCGTGCCGACCAGCGATCCCCGCGCACTGACGCTTTCCTCCCCGCACTAGCGATAATTTACAATGTCATCAAGCCTATTAATCTACAAACCCTTTTGGAGTGTGGGAGGAAACCGGAGCACCCGGAGAAAACCCACACGGGCCATGTGGAGAAAGTACACACTCCGTGCAGACGGCACCCGTACTCAGGATCGAACCTTGGTTCCTGGTGCTTTAAGGCAGCAACTCTACCACTGCGCCACCGTGCTGCCCTTCTCAATTACTTTTCTTGCCCTGCTTAAGAGCCTGTCCCACTTGCCGGTTTTTTTGGCGACTGCCGGCGTCATATCAGGGTCGCCAAAAGATTTTGAACATTTCAAAATCGACGACAAGAAAAAAAACGTTGCGACATTTGAAAAAACACCGCGCGTCAATACGTCACCACGCCGTGAATGTTTCGGTGACCTGATGCGACATTCAATGATGCCGGCAGTCGTCGAAAAAATCGCCACGTGGGACAGGCCCTTTGCTGTTCCCATTTTCCCTTTCAACGATCAGCTCATCAGAATAATCCAGATTCTGGAGGCAGCCACCCACCCACCCACCCACCCTCATGCTGCCCAGGACAAACATCAGTGATACACCGCAGAACATCCCCACAGGGAATGCTCTTTATCTCATTGTTCATTATCTCCTTACTTCATCGCCTGTATCCATCATTTCCACTTTTCCCTAACTAGTCTGAAGAAGGGACACGACCCGAAACGTCACCCCCGTTCCTTCTCTCCAGAGATGCTGCCTGTCCCGCTGAGTTACTCCAGCATTTTGTGCCTGTCCCCAGAGGGGAATGGGCTTCACCAGGTTGAAAGCACTCCTGGTTGCTGCTGTAATAATATTCTAAATGTAACATCAAGATGTATCTACCAGAGTCCTCAGGGGGCCAGGGCTGACTCATTTCCTCTGCAGTGTTTACAGTGGAAACCTGGACCAGCATAATTTCACCACCAACTTCTCCCCTCTCCCTGCTTTGGATACTTTTTTCCTGTAATTGTACTTTGCCAATTCTTTCATTCCTGATTTCCTCGGTCTCAATCCACGCTCACTCTCTCCCAATCTATCTTTCCCTCTCTCTCTCTCTCTCTGCCCTTCTCACTATCTTTCTGTCTCTGCCTCTCCGTCCCATTTGCTTTCTCTGCTTTTTCTCTCTCTCTCCCTCTCACTCGCTTGCTCTCTCTTGTTCTCTCTTTCTCTCTCCCTCCCACTCTCTTTCTCTCTCTCTCCCTCACGCTCTCTCTCGCTCTTTCTCTCCCTCTCACTCTCTCTCTCCACTCTCTCTCCCTTCATCCTTCCCTCTCTGGTTCTGTTCCACACATCTTGCTTCCATGAAATTATGTTTTTGCTTGCTTGCTGTTTATGTTCCTTTGCACATCTGTATTGGAACCAGGATTTCTGCTCCACAGTCCAGGTGTGCTGGGCGAAGCAATGGAAGCATTTTATTGTGTAGGGAGGAACTGCAGATGCTGGTTTACACCGAAGATAGACACAAAATGCTGGAGTAACTCAGCGGGACAGGCAGCATCTCTGGAGAGAAGGAATAGGTGACGTTTCGGGTCGAGACCCTTCTTCAGACTGCATTTTTATTGTTCAATAATTGGGTTTCATAATTAACAAAATGACAAATAACGTAATGAGTCTTAAGGGCCTGTCCCACTGTACCAGCTAATTCAAGAGCTCTCCTGAGTTTAAAAAAAAATCTAACTCGTGGTAAGCACGTAGAATGTACGTAGCGGGTACGTCAGAGCTTGGGATACATAGATACATAGACAATAGGTGCAGGAGTAGGCCATTCGGCCCTTCGAGCCTGCACCGCCATTCAATATGATCATGGCTGATCATCCAACTCAGTATCCTGTACCTGCCTTCTCTCCATACCCCCTGATCCCTTTAGCCACAAGGGCCACATCTAACTCCCTCTTAAATATAGCCAATGAACTGGCCTCAACTACCCTCCGTGGCAGAGAGTTGTCTCTTAGCGGCTCGTAACGCTAACGGCAGGTACTCGGGAAACGCGGTAAGCTCGTGATAACTCGCGAAGATTTTTCAACATGTTGAAAAATGTCCACGAGAGCCCCGAGTACCTACGAGCGGCTATTACCGTAATTCTCCGAGTTCGAATCGGCAAACTCGGGAGAACTCTTGAATTAGCTCGTACAGTGGGACAGCCCCTTTAACAAGAATCAGTTGCAATATTTATATCCAAAGTATTTGATTAATTGATTGTTTGTTTGAGATATACAGCGTGGAAACAGGTCCTTCGGCCCTCCGAGTCCACGCTGACCATCGGTCACCTGTTCCCACATTCATATCCACTCCGCACACACATGGGGCAATTTACAGAGGGCCAGTTAATCAACAAACTCCCACGTCTTTGGGACGTGGGAGGAAACCGGAACACCCGGAGGAAACCCACGTGGTCACAGGGAGAACGTGCAAACTCCACATAGACAGCACCCGAAGGTCAGGATGGGGCCCGGGTCTCTGGCGCTGTGAGGCAGCAGCTCTACCCGCTGCACCAGATGTATCAAAATATTCCTTTCCATGGGTTCTGCGTTGGTTATTGATCATTTCTCGTTTCATGTTGATTCATTCTGAGCTCGGCCACAATGCCTTTGTGCAGGGTTTTGTTCTCAGTGATATCCAGGCTAGGATTGGTTAGGTCCAGCCTCTCTCTCAGTCCTTCTCTTTAATTGGGCCTCTTCCATTGCTGGACTTCAAAGGACAGAGTTGGGTGGGGACCCCCCCCCTCAAACAAGAGAAGGGATATCACCCCAGGGACACATGAATTGCAAAGATGTTTTATTATGGAGTCAGCGGGTCATACAACGTGGAAACAGGTTCTTCTGCCCAACTAACCCATGCTGACCAAGATGCCCCAGCTAAACTAATCCAACCTGCCTGCATTGGGCCCTTATCCCTCTAATCCTCTCCTATACATGTCCAAATGTTTATTAAGCATTGTGATAGTACTGGAACACCCTGAGGAAAGCCACGTGGTCACAGGGAGAACGTGCAAACTCCACAAAGACAGCACCCGATGTCAGGATGGGTGATAGTACCTGCCTCAGCTACCTCCCCTGGTAGCCCATTCCATATACCTTTGTTTTTTTTCTATTAAAACTCAGGTCAGGCAGCATCTCGGAAGAACATGGATAGGTAACGTTTCAGGTCGGATCTCTTCTTCCGACTGAGGACATTCAGCCACAGTTGACACCCAACCTGGCTGAAGACATTTCTATTCAGACGGGATAAGGGCCAGGCAATGGTTTGTGATGAGTTAGGGTCCTGACTGGGTTCACCCACGTACAGATCAAAGAATTTTAGTTCAGGGATACAATGGCAAAACAGGCCCTTCAGCCCACTGAGTCCACGCCAACCGGCAATCCCTGCACACTAACACTATCCTACACAAACTCGGGACAATTTACAAGCATGCCAAAGCCAATTAGTCTACAAACATGTCTTTGGAGTGTGGGAGGAAACCGGAGATCCCGGAGAAAACCTGCAGAAATCGGCCCAAACTACAGACCGGTCGGTCACCAAACCCTCCCTGACTGAAACATCTGGGAATATTTAGAGAATGCAGCATGTGGCAGGAATGTCTCCAGACCCAGACGGCTGCTTACTGCCGTCTGGGCGCTAGTCTGCCCCTGTGATTCTTTCACTTTGAGAGTTGATTTAATCAGGTTGCTGAGACAGTGCAGGGCAGCCCAGGACGGACGGTCCACTTCACGGAGGTGGGTGGGCAACCAGGCAGCTCCGAGCCCCCCGACAAACGTGGAAATGTGAGGTCAGGCAGCAAGAAGCATTGACTCCCTCCTCCCCCCCTCTCTCCGCTGGGAACTGGTACCAGGAAGATTGTGTCAAAGCCACTGATTTATGCTTGTTGGCAAGCCTTGTGTTTGTGTGGGAATATGTGGGTGTTTCTCCACAGATGTTTGAGTTTAGCATCTGCACAGGTATTTTGCCTGGTTGGCCTTGTGGATGTTTCTCTGCATGAGTCTATGTCTCACTATCTTGCCTAAGCCTGTGAGTGTGTGTGTGTGTGTGTGTGTGCAAA
>JAXLNO010000819.1:43781-70002 GCA_038087875.1 Malacoraja senta | reverse complement strand
AATAGAATCGCCGCTGTAATTTTGACACTTCAACTTGCTCCGCTCTATGTTAGTTGATTCACTTACACACGCACTAACATTAAGTCGGCGCTTTTCTCCCTCTCTCTCTCTCTCTCTCTCTCTCTCTCTCTCTCTCCCTCTCGCGATTTTTTTTTTTTTTTTTTTTTTTTTGGTTTAAACTGGGGGAACACACGAAACAGAAACACCGACGCCTCCGCAAGGAATTTCTCATCCCGGAGCTGTGATATTCCGTGAGTAAGTTTTCGTGTCAATTTCTTGGCGTTTCACACCTTTTTTTTTGTGTGTGTGGTCTCTGGTCGTTGTCTGGAGCAGCCGCTGTTGTCGGTGAATGGGTCTACGACTGGCCCTCTCCACTTGAACAATAGGGGTCAAGAAAGAAAAAAAGCAGTTGTGGAGATGCACGGTCTTTCTCTCCCCGCTCTGTATTTGCCTCCTTTATCCCGTGGCGTTGGTTGTTTTGACGAGCTGTGTAGTTCTCCGGGGATTCTCGACTCCTTCTTTTTTTTCCCCACTCTCTCTCTTGGCATGGGATACGCGAAGGCAGAGGCTCGGGTTTTAGGTGATTCTTGCCCAAGTCCCTCCCTGGTGTGAGGAGATCTTTGGGGAGGGGAAGACGAGCAAAGTGTTTGGCGAGGGTTGGAGCCACTTTGTGTGCATGGAGTCTCTGTGCATGGGGCTTTTTTTATTTTTACACACAGCCAAGCGATCTGCCCGGGCAGTTGCGAATTAAGTGCAGTTTTGCTCTGTTTTTTTTTAAAGAAAAGGTTAGAGAAGTGAGCGTGGTTCTCTCACTCTCTCTCTCCCTCCCCCCCCTCTCTTTCTCTCTTTAAATGAAAAGCAGTTGAGAACTGGGCCTCTTAACAGGGCAGGAAGAAGGAACGTTGCTGTGCTTGTGTCCAGGAAGCGGGAGCAAGGAAACAGCTCACACACACACACTCACAACACACACTCACACACACACACACTCACGCACACACACACCGCACCACACACGCACACACACACACACACACACACACACACACACACTCACACCACCACACACACACACACCACACACACATACACCTCTCACACACACACTCTCACACACACACACTCACACACACACTCTCACACACACACCACACACTCACTCTCACACACACACACTCACACACACACACACACACACACACACACACACACACACACTCACATACATACACACACACTCCACACACACTCACACACCACACACACACACACTCACTCTCACACACACACACACTCACATACATACACACACACACACACACATACACACACACACAAATACTCACACCACATACTCACTCACACAGGCACACACACACAGACTCACACACAGTCACAGACACACACTCAATCACATCACACAGTGACACACACTAACAGACACACATCTCAGACACACACACACACACTAACAGATATACACTCTTACACACACACACACGAGAGAGAGAAATAAGAAGCAAATTAACTCTGGCGAGTTCTGCTTTCTAACCACTGCCACAATGGATATGGGAGACATATTTCTGGTCAATGTTATGATTTTCACTAGCTGCGAGACACCAAAGGAATGTTAATATTTCAAGGATATTAAGGTTTTTGGAAAATAACTTGAGTTAGGGTAATGTTGTTTTAGAATAGTTTCGTAAACAATTGATCTCTGCACTTTGAAATTCTGAAATCAGTAATAATGCTATTAAATAATGGTAACTAATTCTTGTTTACCTCTTTCTTTTACATTTCAAAAGATGATTGGATGGGATTTATTGGATTGTGTTCATTGTCCACAAGTCTTTGTGGTGTGTGTGTGTGTGTGTATACTATATCATACATATACACACATACACGCATGCATCTTGTTAAGATAATTTGTTATGCTTCAACAGTTCAGTGAGTAGGCCTGGGTCTCTGTTCCATGGAGCGCAGGAGCATGAGGGGTGATCTTACAGAGGTGTACAAAATCATGAGGGGAAATAAAATGGGTAGATACACAGAGTCTCTTGCCCCAGAGAAGAGGAATCAAGGACAAGAGAACATACTGTAGGTTCAAGGTGAAGGGAAACGATTTAATAGGAAATCCGAGGGGTAACTTTTTCACACAAAGGGTGGTGGGTGTATGGAACAAGCTGCCAGAGGAGGTAATTGAGGCTGGGACTATCCCATCATTTAAGAAACAATTAGACAGGTACATGGATAGGACATGTTTGGAGGGTGTATGGACCATGCGCAGGCAAGTGGGACTAGTGTGGCTGGTACATTGTTGGCCAGTGTGAGCAAGTTGGGCCGAAGGGCCTGTTTCCACACTGTATCGCTCTATGACTATGAATATTACGTGTCAGGGAAATTGATGATTTTTCACTGTGGCCTGTGATTCTGATGTACAAGCTGTCTCTTGAATTCATTCACACGAGAAAGAAGCGTTTAACTTGGCAGCTCCAACAAATGTTCCATCAAAGGGTTCCCTATGAGATGTGGTGAGAGAGGGGTATATGACCTGGGGTGGGAGGGTATATGATCTGGGCTATTTTCAGGCACTGCCCACTAGTGAGATTGTGTGTTGTTTTTTTTTTTGTGAATTGATCATTCGGACTCTGAATACATATCGTTGTGTATCAGACTGTTTCAGCTGAGTGGATGGGGCTCACAAGGACTGGTGGTAGTGATGATGGTGGCAATTGATTCAGGAATGCATGGCCTTAATTGCCCAAGGTTGGTTGCATAAGCACTATCAATGGATGCACTGGTGTGACCTCGTCGAGGATGTTGAAACACCCTATGCTAAACAAAGGACACAATAACTGCAATCTGCACTGGGGCACATGCAAGCCTGTGTCTCGGACAATACTGTGCGCCAAGTGGAGGCACTTGCCTTTAAATATAATTCAGCAGCGCAGCGTACAAGGGTAATGACCATAGTGTTACAAGCATGCTGTCCTCGGGTGATAAGTGCCAAGGGTTACAGGGTCCTTTGACAGGATGGAGGGGGCCATATCCAGCAATTCTATTCACAACGTACAAGATTTGTTCCAAACAATCGCCAGTGGTCCTCCTCTCTGTGTGTGTTGGAGTTGGCTTGAAGCTTCCAAAGTAAGTTTTAGTTGCTCACAACACAAGAACACTTAATTGGATGCTTGGCCAAGTTATGACAATGTCCTGGGTTGACTTTTCTGTTGTTCTTTTGCACAAAAACGCCCAACCCAAAGGGTGCCTGCTGATCACCGCTCTGTATTTAACTCACAATACATGGAATATGTGTGCTGAACAGTTGGGAAATATTGAGCGTGGTGTTAGATGAGGGCAGTGAGGTTTGTCCGAGAGACAACAATATGCACCAGTTGAAGAATGTATTCTGGATTGTCTTATTCCCAGTGGTGAAGATGTCACAACAACAACAAGCGTGAGCACCGTCAGTAATCAGGGGAGGTGCATTGAGTGAAGGATGGCCATTTGTCTTGTGTCCGTGGATGGTCGTGCAATAAGGAATTTGATTTTTTTTGTCTTATCTTTTTTGTGAGGCAAAAAATCAAAGATGAAAAGGCATCCTATCAACAATGGGTAGGGTGTAGGAAGGAACTGCAGATGCTGGTTCAAACTGAAGATGGCTACAAAAAGCTGGAGTAACTCAGCGGATCAGACGGCATCTCTGGAGAGAAGGAATAGGTGACATTTCGGGTCAAGACCCTTCTTTAGGACCCTGAAGGCTTCTGAAGAAGGGTCTTGACCTGAAACGTCACTATTTTCTCTAACAAATTGGTAGATGTTGGCACGAAACTCTTGAGGATATTTGTAAGTGCAAACAGTGGAAAAGCAGAGTCTGTCGCTGAAGCGGCTGGGTCAGAACAGATGGCCACGGTCAGGTACAGATGTATTTGTGTCACGTGGTAGTTCGGGGTCAATAGGTGCACTAATGGTGAAAATGTGAGCATGCACTTACCATCCAATCCGCTGAAGTTCTGACATGGAGAGGCCTGTAAACTCATCCCCAGACCATCTGGTCCACTGTACAATGCGATCGATATCCTTGAGGTACCCTCCTCCCCACTCACCTCATCCTTCCTGGTTCTTGTGGAAAGTAAACAGTGGTGTTAGGTTGCTTGGATGAGGGAGCGTGCCCATGTTATCAGACAACCGAATCATCCTACCACAACCAGAGAGCAGTGCTGAACTACTATCTACCTCTTTGGTGACCATCCGACTATCCTTGATCGGACTTTACAGGCTTTACTTTGCACTGAACATTGTTCCCTCATCATGTATCATCTATCTGTACACTGTAAATGGCTCGATTGTAATCATGTATTGTCTTTCTGCTGACTGGATAGCACGCAACAAAAAGTTTTCACTGTACCTCGGTACACGTGACAATAAACTGAACTAACTTATGTGAGACAATGGTTGGATCTGTACTACTTGACTGAGATGCAAATCTGTGTATTTGAATATTACAAATTTTTAGATGTTGGGTATAAGGTGGCTGGTGTTTACATTCTGATTTCCAGCAACCAGACTTGAGGAAGTGATATAGTGTAATTTTGACTGCGATATTTGAAAGATTGCCTTTTATGTTCCGCCCCCCCTCAACTCTATGTATCACTGGACAGATGGACCTTAGCCATGGAGCTTGGAGTTTAATGTCCTAAGAATTGTTTCATCTTCATCAGTAAGTGGAGCAGAATGAGACTATTCGGCCCAACGAGTCCCTTCCGCCATTCAATCTATCTTTCCCCTCAACCCCATTCTCCTGCCTTCTCCCCTTAACCTTTGACTCCATTACGTATCAGTATTATAGAGTCATAGAGTCTTACAGCGTGGAAACTCTCTGCCACAGAGGGTAGTTGAGGCCAGTTCATTGGCTATATTTAAGAGGGAGTTAGATGTGGCCCTTGTGGCTAAAGGGGATCAGGGGGTATGGAGAGAAGGCAGGTACAGGATACTGAGTTGGATGATCAGCCATGATCATATTGAATGGCGGTGCGGGCTCGAAGGGCCGAATGGCCTACTCCTGCACCTATTTTCTATGTATCTATGTAGCTATGAAACATGTCCTTTGTCCCAACTTGCCCACACCAACAAACATGTCTCATCTACACTGGTCCCACCTGCCTGAGTTTGGCCATTATCCCACTAATCCTGTCCTATCCGTACACCCACCTCGCCCGGCCCCGCTCCACCCGGCCCCGCTCCACCCGGCCCCACCTCACCCGGCCCCGCCTCAACTGAAAAAGTGAAATAGAAATAGATTCCTATTAAATCCCCGCCCCCCCCCCCCCCCCCCCCATCACCTTAAACCCTCAGTATTGATTATGGTAAAAAGCAAAACATGGCAGAGGATGGTAAGCAGAAAAAGAAAATAGTCGGCCGGGTGAGCAGCTTCTGTGGAGGTGGAAACAGAGTTAGAAGTTCAGGATGGTGACCGTTCATCTGGATAAGGAAAAGGGGAAGGGAATGTTTTATGTTATGGAGAAAATGGTGCAAGGGCAGAGGCAACCTTGCGATGGGTTAGAGGTCAGGAGGCACTGGGCCACACAAGGATCGTGGTACTATGCAACAAAGACAAAGGGCTACTTATGTGTAGGGAGGAATTGCAGATGCTGGTTGAAGCTGAAGACGGACACAAAAAGCTGGAGTAACTCAGTGGGTCGGGCAGGATCTCTGGAGAAAAGGAAGCGGCGATGTTTCGGGTCGAGACCCTTCTTGAGAGTGTTGTCCATTTTCTCAGATCCGGTTGTCTCAGGCCAGCGTATATGGGTGGTCATCCTAATGGCCCATGTGAAAGTCACACTGAGCTCTCACCGTCATCCACGTGGTCCTTCCGCTGCAGATACGTCCAAGGTGCTGTTAGTGAGGTGTTTCCAAAATGTCTACTGCGCTTATCTTTGATGGTAGTGAATAAAAAATGGAGGATGTGTTAAAAAGAGGAAACAATTCTGAAATGTCCATAATTAAGAGAGAGAAAAGAGAACGGTGAAAATCCAGACTGATCCTGGCATTGCCTATCTCTTTGTGGGATGAATGAAATGTGCCTTACAGTCCTGGTCAATTGCCCTTCTCCTCACGTTTGCCAGGTTATTGATGACTCTATTAGTGATCCTGCTGCCCGCTGCATTGCACCTGAAGGCTTCATCCTCTCAACGAAAGGTGCATCTTGCAGTATGGCATCCTGCAGTCACATTTGGTCTTTGGGAAGGGTATGAGAATGGTCGAAGAACCTGAAATCTAAGCAGTGGTTAGTGGCCATTAACCGAAACAAGCTCGTGACTCTCTAAGCCTCCTTGACTACACCACCCCCATCTTAGTTCCATCAACGACTTCCAATTTATCCCCCCAAGTTGACGAGATCGAAACTGCGGATGCAGCTGCTTTTGAGGTGCCTTTCTTCCCCTCAAGCATAGTTCCTATCATTGTGGCTGACCATAGTATATCCCATCTGCTCTTGTCCCCCTCTCCCACCCAGAGCAGAGGGGGACTTCCCCTTGTCCATGCCTTCCACCCCACAATCTACACATGGTTTGCAACACCTCCAACGATACCTTCACTTGGTAGACAAAAATGCTGGAGAAACTCGGCGGGTGCAGCAGCATCTATGGAGCATTTGTGTCTACCTTCGATTTTCCAGCATCTGCAGTTCCTTCTTAGATACCTTCACGTGCATCTTTCCCCTTTCTCTCCAAACCTTGACTTATCCCCTTGGGCTGTTCTCCTCGACAGTTTTCCCGTTTCCATCAATGCCTGCTCTCCTCGCGGAGCATCCCCGTGAAACGTCACTTTCACTTCTCCCTTCCTCCCCACACACAACTGTTCCAAATGGGCGGCAGTGATTCTCTTCCTTCTCAGTTGCATCCACCGCGTCTCGAGCTCATGACATAGTCCTCTTTACATTGGGGGGAAGCTAAGTGCTTCGGAGAACACCAGCCATTCATTCCACAAGGGTGATCGATCGCATGCTTCTGTTGCCTGCAATTCTCCATTCCATGCCCCCTCTCACCTCCAACGTCGCCTATTCCACCCTTGGATCTTTCGTTTCCAAGCAATCCACTGTCTTCTCTCTCCTCTTCCAGATTTTATTTTATTTCCGCCAAAATTTTGGCGGCAATAGTCGGAAATTACGAGAATCAGATTCTTGATTAGTACGGGTGTCAGGCGTTATGGGGAGGTGAGAAGGAATTTCTTTAGTCGGAGGGTAGGTGAATCTGTGGAATTCTTTGCCACAGAAGGCTGCGGAGGCCAAGTCAAAGCATATCTTTGAGGCAGAGATAGATAGATTCTTGATTGGTACGGGTGTCGGGGGTTATGGGGAGAAGGCAGGAGAATGGGGGTTGAGAGGGAAAGATAGATCAACCAAGATGGCAGAGTAGACTTGATGGGCCGAATGGCCTAATTCTGCACCAAGAACATATTAACTTTTGAAAGACTTTTGAAATTTATGTTGCACTTGGATCTGGAGATCCCAACATGGTGTTCAAGGTAACTTAAATTATTTTTTTTGAGACACAAGGAACTGCAGATGCTGATATTAAGAGAGTAATGCAAAGTGCTGGAGGAACTCAGCCGGCCAGGCAGCATCAGTGGAGAGAATAGATGGGCGACATTTTGGATCGGGACCTTTCTTCAGGCTCCGAGAATTACTTTTTGATGTGTGGTCACACTTAAAATGGAGGCGATGTGATGGTAAAAGAAGCAGAGCAGCTGACGATCATAGAACCATTGAAAATATCTGATGCGGGAAGTCATTCGGCCCATCATGCCTGTACTATCAAAAATAGATCAACAGCCCAATCCCATCTTAACTGCCTGTAAAACTGCACGGCACAGCTTTTCCAGTATGTTGTTTATATATGGACAACTCTGCCTACAGCACCTGTCCATGCAGCGAGTTCCAGATCAGTACTACCCTCTGCTTGAAGACATTAGTCCTTGTATCTGCTCCAATCTCACCCAATTATATCAGGCCTTTGCTCCACAGTTAGGGTCCTCTGCCAAAGGACATGGGTCCTTCATACTTCATCTAGTCTCATCATAAATATTATATGTTCAATTCTGTGCAAACGAAACATCGCCGATTTATCCAAACCTTTTGTAATTTTTACAATTTCTTCACCCTGGCAACGTCCGCCAAAAAAAATCTCTCATGGGTCCGAGAGTCAAGAGTGTTTGAATGTCATCATCACCGGATGGGAACCGGAAAAATTAAATTCTTATTCGCTGCATCTTTCCAGGCGCGTTAAACACAACAGTAAACATACAATAAATTATCATTTATTCCAAGTAAACTACACCATGGTAGTGTGCAAAGAAACTCCCCAGAATACAGAGCGACCTCTTCACTGCAATCATCTTTACTGTGTAATCATTGGAACAGAGCTGTATGCCCTGCCAGATTGTGGCCTGTCTAACGTTGTGTGCAGTTCTTCTGTTCTATGACTTGACTAATGAAACAAAACCCTTTGGTAATAACCATTTTGCTGTCCTGAAGATAGACACAAAAAGCTGGAGTAACTCAGCAGGTCAGACGGCATCTCTGGAGAAAAGGAATCAGTGATGTTCAGATTCTGAAGAAGGGTCTCGACCCGAAACGTCACCCATTCCTTTTCTCCCGAGATGCTGCCTGAGTTACTCCAGCTTTTTGTGTCTATCTTCGGTGTAAACCAGCATCTGCAGTTCCTTCCCACACACTTTGTTGTCCTGTTGCCTTTAAGGATCTATGTACATGTACTGCAAGGATCCTACATCTCTGCACATCACTCAATATATATCAAAGATAGACACAATATCCTGGAGTAACTCAGCGGGTCAGGCAGCACCTCTGGAGAAAAGGAATAGTTGACCTTTTGGGTCGAGACCCTTCTCCAGAGATGCTGCCTGACCCGCTGAACTTTTGGGTTGGGACCCTTCTTCAGATTAATTGTAGACGATTACTCAATTATCAATGTACCTGTTATCAAAGTAACTCGATATATATTGTAATTTATTGTTATCCATTGATCCCCTTACCCTAAAATAAAATAGTAGCGTTGGAGGAAGTTCAAGGAAGATTCACCAGGTGAATTCTAGAGATGCAAGGAATGTTCTATCAAGAGAGCCTATACACTTTGGGTCTGTATTCCTTAAGTTTAAAGCAATGATGAATGACCTTCAACAGATGTCCTAAGGGGAGGCAATAAGATGTTTTCACTAGTGGAAGAGTCAGAAACAAGGAGATATAACTTCAATATACGGTCCAGTCAATTAAACAAAGGTGCATAGAAATTTCTTTCAGAGAGTAGTGAACCTCTGGAACACTTGGAACCCACACTAGATAATTAGGTATCACAGTATTTAAGATGGAACTAGATCAATATTTGAAATATTGTGGAATTGAGGGTTTTGGGGAACTGTCTCACAAGTGGAGTTGAAGCCAGTATTGGTCAGGTTGGAGAGGTCTGGTGGCCTAGTCCTAATATCTCGTGTTCTTGTGTTAATTCCTTTGCGGGCAGCAAGGTGCAACCGGGTATGGTCTTGTCTGAAGAAGGGTTTCGGCCCGAAACGTTACCTATTTCCTTCGCTCCATAGATGCTGCTGCACCCGCTGAGTTTCTCCAGCATTTTTGTGTACCTTCAATTTTCCAGCATCTGCAGTTCCTTCTTTAACACATGGTCTTGCATTTATCTGGATTACATTCCATTTTCTATTTTATTGCCCAACATCTATTTTCCTGCCTTATAAAGCTTTCCTCATCAAAGTCAAACAGGTAATTGGTTTAAAGATGGTATTTTAGAGAGATACATTGGACAATATCTGGCAAAGCTTGATTTTCAAAATAATGTCATGGGTTCTTCACATCCTTCGGAAAGTGTGTGAAGATGCCGTGGGAGTTTGAAGGGTTAAAGGTTTTGTCCGCTCCTGCAGAGTTGCGTAGGAAGGAACTGCAGATGCTGGTTTACACTAAAGATAGACCCAACATCTCTAACTTCAAGTAACCCTTGGTTTCCCTCTCTGTCCATCCCTTCCCCATCCTAGTTCTCCGACCAGTCCGACTGTCTTCCAGATTAAATGTTATCCTTGTACGCTTCGTTGTCACCGTCCCCTAACTAACAAACGATTCTATATTTTCATGGTGCTTCGTCCCCTTTGATCTCTTGTTTTCACACCTTACCCTTCCATATCTCTGCGCCTCCCTCTCCCCTGACTCTCGGTCTGAAGAAGGGTCTCGACCCGAAACGTCACCCATTCCTTCTCTCCCAGATATGCTGCCTGTCTCACTGAGTTACTCCAGCATTTTGTGTCTACCTACAGAGTTGCAGTAGTTTCTCCATTCAGGACTGCTATGCCAGCTAACATCTTGATCTCGTCCCTGGAGCTGGACATAAGCCAAAACACTTCTGGTTCAGGTTTATTATCACGTGTACCGAGGTATGGTGTAAAGCTTTGTGTTACATGCTGTCTAATCAGATCAGATAATACTATACATAAATACAATCAAGTCAAACCTCGAGCACAATAGGAAGAGCAAAGTACACAATCCAGAGTGCAGAATATAGTTCTCAGCATCGTAGTGCATCAGCTCCATAGAAAAAGTCCAATGTCCGCAGTGGGGTAGAGGTGAATTGGGCATTGCCCTAGCTTATGGAAGGACCATCCAGAAGATGGGAGATGAGAGAGATGGGAGAACATAGCTAAATTATCGGAGGTGGGAAGAATTTCATCAATGGGTTTCAGTGTCTGAAGCCCAGTTGATTTACGATGTAATGACAGACCGGGTGAAAGGTTGTCCGTCTGCCAAGTTATCTCCCTTTCCTTCCTCCTCTGCTTGACCTGCTGAAGGTTTTCTGCGTTTATTTAAGGTTTCCCACACGAGAACTCTTATACGTTTTTAAGGTCTGGATAATGCTTCTGTGATGGAGAAGCAAGGAACTGCAGATCTTAGAATCTGGAGCAAAACTTGAGATAAAAGTGCTGGAGGAACTCAATGGATCAAGCAGCATCTGTGGAGCCTTCTTCAGAGACATCTTGGAATAAATGAATGAATAAGTTTATTGGCCAAGTATTCACATACAAGGAATTTGCCTTGGTGCTCCGCCCACAAGTGACAACATGACGTACAGTGACAGTTAAGAATGATACATAAAACATTAAACATTAATAATAAAACATTATTGATTAAACATGTGGATTAAATAAAATACCAGATCAAAAGGAGGCTACAGATTTTTGGCTGAGTAGAGCAACTACTCGTGGATAAGCTGTTTTTATGTCTGGCTGTGGCAGCTTTGACAGTCCGGAGTTGCCTTCCAGAGGGAAGTGCTTCAAAGAGTTTGTGGCCAGGGTGAGAGGGGTCAGAGATGATCTTGCCCGCTCGCTTCCTGGCCCTTGCAGTGGTACAGTTCATCAATGGAGGGGAAGGTTGCAGCCAATAACCTTCTCAGCTGATCGGCCGATTCGCTGCAGCCTCCGGGTGTCGTGCTTGGTGGCTGAGCCAAACCAGACCATGATGGAGAAAGTGAGAACAGACTCTACGATGGCCGTGTAGAATTGGACCATCATTGCCTGTGGCAGATTGTGCTTCCTCAGCTGCCGCAGCAAGTACACCCTCTGTTGTGCCTTTTTGACTGTGGAGTCGATGGTAGCCCCCCCCCACTTAAGGTCCTTGGAGATGATGGTTCCCAGGAACTTAAAAGACTCCACATATGTGACGGTGGTGTTGTCGATGGTGGGTGGGGTGAGGGGAGGGGGAGTCACCCTTTCACTTCAGGAAGGGTTTTGAAGTGGTTGGAGAATCTGGCATCAAATTATGGGAAAGATCATCAAGTGACCATTGACTGTAATCAAATTACTGAATGGACCTCTCATGACCTACAGTTGTAGTCCTGATCTCCCAACCTATTGTGGCCCTTGCATTTTTTTATCTGCACTTTTTCTGCAGCTGTAACACTATATTCTACACTCTGGTTATTTGTCTCTGTGTGCTGCCTGTTGTACTCATGCATGGTCTTGACTGCACTCATGCATGGTACGCTTTGACTGGATAGCACCCTAAACCATGTTCGTCACTGTATCTCAGTGCATGTAACAATAATATACCGATATCATGAAAATGAAACTCACCACTTTGGAGTGGTCAGTGCCAACCAGTCATGAGGTCATAAGTGATAGGAGTCGAATTAGGCCATTCGGCCCATCAAGTCTACTCCGCCATTCAATCATGGCTGATCTATCTCTCCCTCCTAATCACATTCTTCTGCCTGCTCCCCATAACCCCTGACACCTGTACTAATCAAGAATCTATCTATCTCTGCCTTAAAAATATCCACTGACGTGGCCTCCACAAATAATTCCACAGATTCACCACCCTCTGACTAAAGAAATTCCTCCTCATCTCCTTTATAAAGCAATGTCCTTTAATTCTGAGGCTGTGGCCGGTGGTCCTGGACTCTCCCACTAGTGGAAACATCCTCTCTACATCCTCTCCATCCAGGCCTTTCCCCATTCTCCCACAATTGTCGGGACTTTGATACATGTCTGGCTGCCAACCAAAGCCTAACTTGACTCCGACACGTGTCACAGTCGAGGCAGAAATAAACTGCTGCTAATCTGTGACATCTTTCATGAAAACATTGGTTGACGCATCTCCAAGTCTTCGTGGTAGAAATGTGACATTTCCTCTTTGATAAGATCGATCTATCACTGCAACATGTTGCGAGACCCAGCCTTAACTCCACCTATCATATCTAACGCAGTGGTCCTGCCTGACATAGATGTTGGGTGTGAATAGCCCATGACTTGGCGACCTTGAATCTCTCTTGATTTTTCAACTTGCCCATCAAAAAATCTCTTCCCTCAAGAAATGTACAGAGTATAATATTTGGATATCCAGCACATGTGAAGGTCTTTTGTAATCTTGACATTTTTTAGTTTGGAGGCGCGACGTGGAAACCGACCCTTCGGTCAACCAGTGATCACCCCATAGAACCCATTCAATTGTACACACTAGGGGGCAATTTACAGCAGCTTCATGTCTTTGGAATGTGGGAGGAAACTGGAGCACCCAGAGAAAACCCACGTGGACACAGGGAGAAAGTACAAACTCAGAGCAGATAGCACCCGTAGTCAGGATTGAACCTGGGGTCTGTGCTGTAAGGCAGCAACTCTACCGCTGCACCACTGTGGATTACAACATGCTTTTTGCCTGTAAAATAAATCTCTTCTTTTTGCATCTCTATTCCACTTCGCGCATGCTCTGGCATCTTAGTCACTCAATCCACAATCGTTTTATAATCGTCTACAATGCAAGCATAACGTGTTTGTCTGTGTCACGGCCATTGTCAAGGTTATGTATGTTGGAAATGTAAGAGCTGAATATTTGGAATTGATAGGATGGTTAGCGATGAGCGATAGCGACATCCACTGTCTTTGTCTATCAGAGGCTCTGGCGGAGGTTACCATTAAGTAATTAAACTGAAGAGTGCACGGGAACAAAGTGGTGGATATCACCGAGTCCTTAATCTCCCTGCCATTGATGGGATCTACAGGAGGCGCTGCCTCGGAAAATCGATCATTAAAGATCCACATCACCCTGGCCACACTCTCATTTCACTCCTGCCGTCAGTTAGAAGGAGTCTGAAAACTGTGACCACCACCAGGTTCAAGAACGGATTCTTCCCAACAACTAACGGGCTCTTGAACACGACAAGACACAAACTAAACAGTGAACCGTCAACTATCTTTGGATGGAGAAGAACTCCAGGCTTTTTTGCACTAGTACCGGGGTTATTTATTAATTTTTTGGTGCGTTTTTGTTATCTATGAGTATTGTGTTTACGTTCCTGTCATGCTGCTGGAAGCAAGAATTTTGTTCTAGTGTCGGTACACATGGCAATGAAACAATCTTGACTCTTGAGTCATAGGTTATTCTGAAGAACATTGCATTGTACAATTGGATTCTCCGGTGAGAGATTTGTGTACGGCGTTAGAATTTGCCATGTCTGTTTCATATTCTTTAAGTTTCCTGCTGTAATTATGACATGATGTTCAATGAGAACTTCATGCCAGTTCTGATTTACCATCCTCTAAGCTTTCTAGATGATGCAGAGTGTTACCTGGAGTAACTCAGTATCTGTGGAGGGAATGGACAGACCACATTTGGGGTTCTGCCCATTTTTCAGAGTGCAGAAGGATCCTGACTCAAATCATCACCTGTCTATTCCCCCCACGGACTATTCCTAGTCCGCTGAGTTCTTGCAGTGCTTTGTCTTTCTGACTCGATCAATCTGAGGAAGGGTCCTGATCCAAAACATCACCTGTCAATGATTTCCAGGTTTGCTACCAGACCCGTTGAGTTACTCAAGCACTTTGTGTCCTTTTATTTTGTAAACCAGCGTCTATCTGAGTTCGGAGGTAGACAAAAGTGCTGGAGAAACTCAGCGGGTGCAGCAGCATCTATGGAGCGAAGGAAATAGGCAACGTTTCGGGCCGAAACCATTCTTCAGACTATCTGAGTTCCTTGTTTCTACACAGTTGCTGAGGTAGGGCTGTGGTTAATGGCGTGTCGTGTTCGAGAGCCTGATGGTTGTTGGGAAGAAGCTGTTCTTGACCCTGGAGGTCACGGTTCACAGGCTCCTGTACCATCTTCCCGATGGTAGTAGTGAGATGAGAGTGTGGCCAGGGTGGTGTGGGTCTTGGTTGATATTGGTGATCTTTCTCAGGTACCTGCTGTTTGCAATCCCCAACTTGCTGAACCGGAATTGGGAAGGAAAAAACAAACAAGAGTTTGTGATTGTGATCTGTAGGGATTGTTGCCCTATCTCAAGTCTATCTATCTCATTGGAGACCCTTGGACTATCTTTGATGAGACTTTACTGGACTTATCTTGCACTAAACATTATACACGTTATTCCCTACATCATGTATCTGTACACTGTGAATGGCTCCATTGTAATCATGTATTGTCTTTCTTCTGACTGAATAGCACGCAACAAAAGCTTTTCACTGTACCTCGGTACACGTGACAATAAACTAAACTGACTGAACGACTGTTTCAGGCTGGGACACTTCTTCAGACGGGTGGAGGGACCGGAAACGTGATCTCTCCATTCCCTACACAGGTGAAGCCTGACCCACTGAGTTACTCCAGCACTTACACAGACAGATAGAAAATAGGTGCAGGAGTAGGCCATTCAAGATTCAAGAGAGTTTATTGTCATGTGTCCCAGATAGGACAATGAATTTCTTGCTTTGCTTCAGCACAACAGAACATAGTAGGCATTGACTACAAAACAGATCAGTGTGTCCATATACCATTATATAAATATATACACACATGAATAAATAAACTGATAAAGTGCAAATAACAGGATAATGAGCTATTAATGTTCAGAGTTTTGTCCGAGCCAAGTTTAATAACCTGATGGTTGAGGGGAAGTAGCTATTCCTGATCCATTCGGCTCTTCGAGCCAGCACCGCCATTCAATATGATCATGACTGATCATCCAAAATCTTGCTTTTTCCCCATATCCCTTGATTCCATTAGCCCTAAGAGCTAAATTAACTCTCTCTCAAATACATCCAGTGTATTGGCCACCACTGCCTTCCGCGGCTGAGAATTCCACAGATTCACAACTCTCTGGGTGAAAAAGTTTTTCCTCATCTCCGTCCTACCACTTGGTTCAGCGCCTGCAGTTCGGTGTGTGTCCGAGCTGTCACCTGTTCTATCGCAGGGTGGTTTAATGTCACACCTGAGATGAGCTGGTCAATGCGGGAGGCATGGCGATCGTAGGGGGGGGGGGGGGTCTCACAAACCTGCAACCGGATTATTCAAAAACATCAGCAAAAGGAAGAGCAATTGGCAATGAAACGTTCATAAGTGATAGGAGCAGAATTAGGCCATTCGGCCCATCAAGTCTACTCCACCATTCAATCATGGCTGATCTATCTTTCCCTCAACCCCATTTTCCTGCCTTCTCCCCATAACCCCTGATGTCCATACTAATCAAGAATCTATCTATCTCTGCCTTAAAAATATCCACTGACTTGGCCTCCACAGCCGTCTGTGGCAAATAATTCCACAGATTCACCACCTTCTGACTAAAGAAATTCCCCCTCATCTCATTCCTAAAGGAACATCCTTTAATCCTGAGGCTTTGACCTCTGGTCCTAGTCTCTCCCACTAGTGGAAACATCCACTCCACCTCCACTCTATCCAGGCGTTTCAGTATTCGGTGATTTTCAATGATGTTCCCCCTCATCCTTCTAAATTCCAGCGAGTACAGGCCCAGTGTCGTCAAACGCTCATCATCTGCTAACCCTGAGTTCAAGTCTGTTTCTTTTGTTTAAACAAGCCTGTGCTGTAGATAGACACAAAACGCTGGAGTAACTCAGTGGGACAGGCAGCATTTCTGGAGAGAAGGAATGGGTGACGTTTCGGGTCGAGACCCTTCCTCAGACTGAAAGTCGTAGGAAAGTGTTACGAGAGATATAGAACAATGAATGACAGCTATGCTAAAAAGTAATGATGATACAGGAAGGTAGACTAAAATGCTGGAGGAACTCAGCGGGTGAGGCAGCATCTATGGAGCGAAGGAAATAGGCAACGTTTCGGGTCGAGACCCTTCGGTTTCGACCCGAAACGTTGCCTGTTTCCTTCACTCCATAGATGCTGCCTCACCCGCTGAGTTTCTCCAGCATTTTTGTCTACCTTCGATTTTCCAGCATCTGTTCCTTCTTAAAAATGATGATAAAGGAAACAGGCCATTGATTCAAGATTCAAGATTCAAGAGAGTTTATTGTCATGTGTCCCAGATAGGACAATGAAATTCTTGCTTTGCTTCAGCACAACAGAATATGGTAGGCATAAATACAGATCAGTGTGTCTATATACCATTGAATATATATATATATACACACATAAATAAATAAACAGATAAAGTGCAATGGGCTATTAATGTTCAGAGTTTAGTTTGAGTTAAGTTTAATAGCCTGATGGCTGTGGGGAAGCAGCTATTCCTGAACCTGGATGTGGCAGATTTCCTGTACCTTCTACCTGAGGGCAGCGGTGAGATGAGTGAGTGGCCAGGATGGTGTGGGTCCTTGATGATGCTGCCAACCTTTTTGAGGCAGCGACTGCGATAGATCCCCTCGATGGTAGGGAGGTCAGAGTCGATGATGGACTGGGCAGTGTGTACAACTTTTAGTAGTCTTTTCCGCTCCTGGACGCTCAAGTTGCCGAACCAAGCCACGATGCAACCGGTCAGCATGCTCTCTACTGTGCACCTGTAGAAGTTCGAGAGAGTTGTTAGCTGTTTGTTGGAAGACAACGAGAAGCTGAGTGCAGGGGTTACTTGAAGTTAGAGAAATGAATATTCATACCGCTGGGTTGTGAGCTACCCAAGCGAAATGTGAGGTGCTGTTCCGCCAATTTGCATTTAGCGAACACTCGGACAATGGAGGAGGCCGAGGACAGACCGTGTCAGCCTGACAAAGCCACCTCTTGATGAGGCAAGTGAGAGAAGCCAACAACTCATTGTACCTTGTCCTTCTATCCTTGGACATTAACATATAATTTTTTTTTAAACTTCATGATGACAATCTGACCTATAGTCGATAATTGAAGTCAGGATCAGATCAGCTGTGATCTTATTGAATGACAGAGTGGACTCCAAGGGCCATTTGAGCGTGTCCTGCTAAGAATTCATTAGCGGTCCGAACACAGATATAATTAACCGGACAATGAGAACCAGGGTAGACGCAAAGTGCTGGAGTAACTCAGCGGGTCACGCAGCATCTCTGGAGACAAAGGATGGGTGACGTTTCGGGTCGGGGCCCTTCTTCAGACTGAATGGAGGGGAGGGGGGGGGGGGGGCTGGAGGGAGGAAAAGGCCTGAACAAATTAGGGTCAGCAACGGATGCCCAAGGAAGGGTGGAGCCCATGGTGGGCCATTGTTGGCTGGGGAAGAGGTGATAACGATAATAATCAGAGACGGCTACCACCAACCTGAGTGGCCACTGAGTTGGCCACGGTCCATCATCGGCTCTGACCTCCCTTCCATCGAGGGGATCTATTGCAGTCGCTGCCTCAAAAAGGCTGGCAGTATCATCAAGGACCCACACCATCCTGGCCACACACTCATCTCACCGCTACCTTCAGGTAGAAGGTACAGGAGCCTGAAGACTGCAAAGACAAGGTTCAGTAATAGCTACTTCCCCACAGCCATCAGGTTATTAAACTTGGCTCGGACAAAACTCTGAACTTTAATAACCCATTACCTGTTATTTGCACTTTATCAGTTTATTTATTCATGTGTGTATATATTTATACAATGGTATATGGACACACTGAACTGTTCTGTAGTCAATGCCTACTATGTTCTGTTGTGCTGAAGCAAAGCAAGAATTTCATTGTCCTATCAGGGACACATGACAATAAACTCTCTTGAATCTTGAATCTTGTCACAGCGATAGAGTTGTAGCCTTACAGCTCTTACTGCGCCAGAGTCCCCGGTTCAATCCTGACTACGGGTGCTGTCTATGCGGAGTTCGTACGTTCTCCCTGTGACCGCGTGGGTTTTCTCCGAGATTTTCAGTTTCCTCCCACACTCCAAAGACATACAGGTATGTAGGTTAATTGGCTTGGTGTATGTGTAAATTGTCCCTAGTGTGTGTAGGATAGTGTTAACGTACGGGGATCGCTGTTCGGTGTGGACTCGGTTGGCCGAAGGGCCTGTTTCCTCGCTGCATCTCTAAACTAAACTAAACCAGTAAGCATGACCTTTATGGAATGAAGATAGACACAAAATGCTGGAGTAACTCAGCGGGACAGACAGCATCTCTGGAGAGAAGGAATGGGTGACGTTTAGGGTTGAGACTCTTCCTCGACCCGAAACGTCTCTCATTCCTTGTCTCCAGAGATGCTGCCCGTCCCGCTGAGTTACTCCAGCATTTTGTGTCTCCCTTCGATTGAAACCAGCATCTGCAGTTCGTTCCAACACCTTGATGGATTGGTCTTGGTTCTTGGTTTCTTGGTCCTCCAAAATATTCCAAATGGAATTTAAACTGGAGGTGAGGTCAGCACTGTCAAGACCATTGATACACCAGATACCCAAGGGCAAACCACACCGAGCAAGAGGACATCTTGCTGAGGGCAGTGTTCGCTGCGAGGACCACAGGAGAACATTTAAAGCCAGATTTTGCCCTTGCCCTTGACCTGAACGGCCTTCACCCCATCTCCCGCTGCATATTACGCGTGATAATCTTGGCACCTTCCCACTGGTGGAGGAGATTAGTTAGGCCACCTGATAGCTGATGGTAGCAGGAAGGCCACTGGAGCAGATGAAACCCCTGCTCGGGTTCTGTTGCATGGTGGAGAGGAACGTTGGTTCAAACTCACATCCCACTTCCCATTTGTGGAAAGAGGAAATCGTTCCAGGTGAGGCAGCATCTATGGAGTGAAGGAAATAGGCAACGTTTCGTCCCGAAACGTTGCCTATTTCCTTCGCTCCATAGATGCTGCCTCACCCGCTGAGTTTCTCCAGCATTTTGTGTCTACCTTCGATTTTCCAGCATCTGCAGTTCCTTCTTAAACATCGTTCGAGGTGAGCTCAGAGGCACGGACTTGGTCCTGGAGCAAAGAAATTCAATAAGGTTCTGTACCTGCTACATAATAACTTGCAAACAATGATCTTGCCCAATGGGTCCATTGCAGACCCAATGCCATCACGGTTTGTGATATCATTTTGCAACTACTTCCTCACTGCAACCCTACATTTCTTTCAATTGGCTCTTCACTGGAGTGGGATGAACATGCAGGGATAAAGGGATCTGGTTCACCATCAGCTCCGTTCCAGAACCAAGATTGTCCCACCTCTCTCATTGACTGGTGCCTTCCCACTCACACATTTGGTGGCAGAAACCCGTTCAAGCTTCAAAAACCTACAACCTGCACGTCTTTGGAACGTGGGAGGAAACCGGAGCACCCGGAGGAAACCCACGCAGTCACAGGGAGACCCTACAAACTCCACACAAACAGCACCCATAGTCAGGATCGAACCCGTGTCTCTGGCGGTGTGAGGCAGCAATTCTACCGCTGCACAACTGTGCCACCCCAGACTGGGTCCATACTGAAATGAGTTACCAGGCTTGACATTTGGTACTTGAAGTGGGTCTCAACCATAGGATTGGACTGGAAACAAATAGGTAGTGGGTGGCCCACTGTGAGAATATCACACAACCACATGCAGACCTTGGGGAGGTTGGATTGGCTGAAGTATCTTTCTGGAGCTGGAAAATGTGTTAGACAGGTCTTGCCTGGAATCAACCAGTTAGCTAACTGTTCTCCAAGGTGCTGTGGCAACCAAAGATCATAGATCTTCTTTGGTGGTAACTGCAGTGCTGTCTTTTGGGCTAGAGGAGGTAGTCTAGTAGTTGGCTATAGGTTGGGGTGGTGAGATGTTGGGGTGGGGACCCAATGTTGATGTTGGATAGAGGTGGAATTGGATGATCAGCCATGATCATATTGAATGGCGGTGCTAGCTCGAAGGGTCGAATGGCCTACTCCTGCACCTATTTTCTATGTTTCTATGCATTGCAGCGATGGGAAGAAACTCAAATGAGTGGCAGGGTTGAACTAAAGAAAAAAGTAGGCCGAGCAAAAATCTAGCTGCATGATATCCAGTAAAAAAAACAGGAATTCAGCGGGTCATGTACCATCTGTGAAGGGAAATGGACAGGTGACGTTTCTGGTCAGGACCCTTCTGACTGTAGATAAGTTCTGACCCAAAATGTCATCTGTCCGTTTCTCTCTACAAATGATCTTTGACCTGCTGATTCCTCCGGTAGTTTTTTAAATCAAGAGTCCAGCATCTGCAGTCACCTTGTGTCTGTCCCAATATGCCAGCTGTATTAGCTGGGCTGTTAACATTGGTAATATTAGAAGGGAGATATGCATGGAAAGTTTTACACAGAGAGTGGTGGCCAGGGGTGGCGGTGGAGGCAGATACGATAGTGGTGTTTAAGAGACTTTTGGTTAGGCACCTGAATATGCCGGGAATGAAGAGATATGCGCAGGTATGATCCATATCCAATGGCAAGTTGGTCTTGGCATTATGTTTGACACAGATATTATTCCTCTGCTGCACTGTACAATTGGTAACAATATGAATTTAAAATCTCCACAAATAAGTTCATCCACTGCTTGAATCAGTCACTTAAATGGAGGAAACTCATCTTGCTGTGGGCGTGTTGAGCTGCCGTGTCCTGGTACAACTTGCATGTTAGTGTTAATACAACCATGGTCCCAGGCTGGCAATAATAATAATAATAATAATAATAATAATAATAATAATAATAATAATAGATTTTATTTATATAGCGCTTTTCAGGACTCAAAGTCGCTTTACAATTGAGAGTCAGGAATAAACAAAACAAAATAGAGCAGTAAGACAGAGGGGGGGGAACATGGGACTAAGGGTATGCAGAGGTGAAGAGATGGGTCTTGAGGCGGGACTGGAAGATGGTGAGGGACTCAGAATTTCGGACCGGTTGTGGGAGGGAATTCCAGAGCCTGGGAGCTGCCCTGGAGAAGCCTCTGCCTCCAAAAGTGCAGAGGTTTGATTTCGGAGTGGAGAAGGAGACCAGCTGATGTGGATCTGAGGGACCGTGAGGGTTGGTAGGGGGAGAGGAGGTCAATGAGATAAGGGGGGGCCAGGTTGTTGAGGGCTTTGTAGGTGAGGACCAGGATTTTGTAGGTGATCCGGTGGGAAATGGGAAGCCAGTGAAGTTCTTTGAGAACTGGGGTGATGTGGTGCCAGGATTTGGTGTGGGTAATGAGTCGAGCGGCTGCATTTTGGACCAGTTGGAGTCGGTTGATGCTGCTGGAATTGATTCCGAAAAGAAGAGAGTTACAGTAGTCCAGTCGGGAGGAGATGAAGGCATGGATGAGTCTTTCAGCAGCGGGGGGTGTGAGAGAGGATCTGATTTTTGCAATGTTGCAGAGGTGAAAAAATGATGTTTTGACAACATGGCGGATGTGAGGCTCAAGGGAGAGGGTTGAGTCAAGGATCACGCCAAGGTTGCGTGCCTGAGGAGATGGGGAGACAGTGGTGCCGTCGATAGTGAGAGTGGGGTTGTTAATTTTAGTGAGTGTTGATTTGGAGCCAATGAGGAGAAATTCTGTTTTGCTACTGTTTAATTTAAGGAAGTTGAGTTGCATCCAAGATTTGATGGCTGATAGGCAGGAGTTGATATGGGAGAGAGGGGGGTGGTGGGGGGACTTGGTGCTGAGATAGATCTGGGTGTCATCAGCATAGCAGTGGAAGTCCAGGTTGAAGTGACGGAGTATATGACCAAGGGGGAGGATGTAGATGATGAAGAGGAGGGGACCAAGAACGGAGCCTTGGCAATGGGGCCAGACCCACACTGGCAATGGGGCCAGACGTACACTGCCAAGAGTCAAGAGTGTGTTTCATTGTTGGGATAATTCCTGGGATGGCAGGACTGTCACATGTTGATAGAATGGAGCGGCTGGGCTTATATATACTGGAATTTAGAAGGATGAGAGGGTATCTTAATGAAACATCTGGGTTTTTAAGGGATTGGACACGCTAGAGGCAGGAAACATGTTCCCGATGTTGGGGGAGTCCAGAACCAGGGGCGATGGTTTAAGAATAAGGGATAGGCCATTTAGAACGGAGATGAGGAAACACTTTTTTACCCAGAGAGTTGTGAATCTGTGGAATTCTCTGCCACAAAAGACAGTGGAGGCCAATTCTCTGATGCTTTCAAGTGAGAGTTAGATAGAGCTCTTAAAATTAGTGGAGTCAGGGGATATGGTGAGAAGGCAGGAACGGGGTACTGAATGTGGATGATCAGCCATGATCGCAGGGCCGAATGGCCTACTCCTGCACCTATTGTCTATTGTCATGTGTCCCAGATAGAACAATGAAATTCTAACTTGCGGCAGCACAACAGAATGTGTAAACATAGTACACTGTAAACTATATAATAAACGAGAGAGAAAAAAGTTCAGTGTGTGCATATATATACACACTCACAAATACACACACACACACATACACACGCACACACACACACACACACACACACACACGCGCACGCGCACATGCACACGCACACGCACACACACACACACACTCACACACACACACTCACACACGCGCACGCGCACGCGCATGCGCACACGCACACTCACACTCACACTCACACACACACACACACACGCACACGCACACGCACACGCACACGCACACGCACACACACACACACACACACTCACACTCACACACACTCACACACGCACACGCACACGCACACACACACACACACACTAAAAACAAACAACAAACAATAATAGACTGACAATGGGACCTGACCCACACTGACAATGGGGCCTGACCCACACTGACAATGGGCCAGACCCAGGCTAACAATGGGGCCAGAGAGAAGCAGGTACAGAACTGATCGCTGTGCTCCACTTGGGTCAAGAAGTTGGCATCTCTGCAAGGATCTGTTCTCCCTCCCCAACAGTTCTGCAGATTCAAAACATGGTCAAGTTTCACTGGACTGTATCAAGTGGTTGACAGGGGAAACCAGATCAACAGTGTAATGGTGGTTTTCTATATAAAACGCTGGCTTTCGTGAGAGACTCTGCCACCTCTCACGTACTATACCTCCATTTCAGTTGGGGAGAGTTGATTGTTATTGGAACTACTTCATTCACACCTGTCTCTCCTTCAAACCACTTCAATACACTTCCTCTGGTATTACACAGTGTTAGACCAAGGCATTGAACGGGTGCTGGTTTGTTCTCTGTCTGTATGTGATGATTATAGTAGTATCTTCAACCAATGAGTAAATGCAAATAAAGGCTTGAATCCAGATCATTTGACTTGTTCCTTTTGTGGGGGGGAAATATGTTGTTTGGCTACTTCTGATTTGTCCCTCACTGAAGTAGACATAAGGGGTGATCTTATAGAGCTGTATAAGTTCATGAGCAGAATTCATAGGTCTTTTACCCAGGCTCGGGGGATCAAGAACCAGAGGTCATAGGTTTACGGTGAGAGGGAAAGGTTTGATCGATAAATTAGAGGGACAACTTTATCAGACAGAGGGTGGTGTGGAACAAGCTTGTTGCCTGACCCGCTGAGTTACTCCAGCACTTTGTGTCTTCAGTGGAGATAGCTGGGGTAGGTATTATAACAGCATCTAAACGCCACTTGAGGTACATGGATAGGAAAAGTCTGGAGAGATCTGGGCCAAATACAGACAGAAGGGACTAGATTAGATGGGACATCTTTGTTGGCATGGTCCATAGGGGCTGCTTCCATGCTATATGGCTCTATGACTATCCCTGCCTGTTTAAAGTTCCGATTGCACATTTCAACACTGCTCCTTGGCACCACTGCCGTTTGAGTTTGATTATACCTCTTTAACGTTGGTCAATTTGCAAGTTCCCCATGACGCTCCAGGTTTGTCACTGTGCTGCTTTCTTTCTTTCATTCAATGTGCACACTGGCACCATTTTTCTCAACCTTCAAACTCACTTCACATGAAGACTAAAACACAAAAGTGCTGGATCAACGCGGTGCGTTAGGCAGCACCTGGGAAGGGAATGGGCCGACAACACTTCGGTTCATGACCTTTCCTCAGGGTCCTGACCCAAAATAGACACAAACTGCTGGAGTAACTCAGTGGGGCGGGACAGAAGAAAGGTCTCGATCTGAAACGTCACCCATTCCTTCTCTTCAGAGATGCTGCCTGTCCCGCTGAGTTCCTCCAGCATTTTGTGTCTATGGTGTTAACCAGCATCTGCAGTTTGTTCCTATACATTTTGTCTGACCCAAAACGTTGCCTGTCCATTCCCTCCACACATGCTGCCTGTCCCGCTGAGTTCTTCCAGCATTTTGTGCTTTTGCTCAAGAGTCCAGCATCTGTGTCTTACATGAAGACTACCCTTGCTCTTCAGTCCCCGTGCAATTCTCAGACAATTCTAATTGTTTCTTACAACATAGGGAGCCATTTGGCCCATTCGATCTATGCTAGCTCTCAGGGCAATCCCACGCTCAATTGGTGCCTGTTTCATATATCTTAATCCCCCCCCCCCCCACCAAGATGTTCCTGTCACCAATCTACGCTGGGAATAGTTTTTCCAGGCACTCATGGACCAGACACATGTGGGAACGTGGGATGAAACCAAAGCACCCAATAGAAAAGCATGCAGTCAAAGCATGCAGTCAAAGCATGCAAACTCCACACAGGCAGCAGCCAAGGTCATGATAGAACTTGGGTCACTGGACCTGCAAGGCAGTAGTATTAAGTACTGTGTAGGAAGGAACTGCAGGTGCTGGTTTACACCGCAGATAGACACAAAATGCTGGAGTAACTCAGCGGGACAGGCAGCATCTCTGGAGAGATGGAATGGGGATGTTTTGGGTCGAGACCCTTCTTCAGAGGGCCTTGATCCAAAATATCTCCCATTCCTTCTCCCGAGTATTAACTTCTGCATACAGACACTGACCGGCAATTAAAAAATAATTGCCGCGCCGTGCATCATTATATTTCAGCTAAACTTCAAAGCATCGGAAGTATAAAGATTACCGAGAGACAATCATTTCATTAATGGCCCGGATTTTAATGAACCTCATAGAGTAACGTGGGTGGATTGCAACAAGTATTGTCCACAGAACCCCTCTGGAAGCCTTTGACAAAGGAACACCTCCATACTGGGCTGCTGCCAAGAATTAAAATCTAATCTGAATTAATAGTTTTTAACAACATTAATTGTTCCTGAACTGCAAATAATGTTACGTAAGATCTTGCCTTATTTCTTCCACCACTTCTCCAGAATCTGGTGGTTTTCCAGTGAAGTTGGTGAGTTTAGTTCAGTTTAGAGATACAGTGTGGAAACAGGCCCTTCGGCCCATCGAGTTCGCACTGACCAACGACCAAGCACTGTCCTACACACTAGGGACAATTTACAATTTATACCAATGCCAAATGAACCTACGAACCTGTACGTCTTTACAGTGTAGGGGGAAACCGGAGCACCCGGGGAAAACCCACGTGGTCACGGGGAGAAAGTGCAAACTCCGTACTGGCAGCACCCGTAGTCAGGATCAAACCCGGGTCACTGGCGCTGTGAGGCAGCAACTCTACCGCTGCACCACCATCGGGATTGTGGATCCCA
>JAXLNO010000819.1:0-43581 GCA_038087875.1 Malacoraja senta | reverse complement strand
CTCGTTCATCACATTGTTTACCGTGTACTATGTTTACATATTGTGTTGAGCTGCAGCAAGTAAGAATGTCATAGTTCTATCTGGGACACAGGACAATAAAACTCTCTGGACTCTTGTAATGGGCTCCAGGACCAGCATGGCAGCCGGGCCGGAGTGGGTCGCTGTGGGTGAGTGGTCCCAGCCCTCACCCTCCTTGGCCCTGACATGTACAGCATTGTCCACAGGCTGTGTCACCACTGGAGATGTGGCAGCTCAGCCTGACCCTGGTTTCCAGCCCCACGTTCCAGCTGGGATCCGTGAATAATCATCCGGCAGGTGTCCCACTGCTCTCTCCCCGTCCTTTCCCAAAGGCGCTGTCCCTTTGATTTCATACGTACCCAGAACACAAGCTATCGGTGTTTCAAAGCCCTGCTCTGAGCAGAGACTAAGGGTGGGCTCCACTGCCCATTTCAGTGAGAAATGGGTTTTTTTCCCCTGCCTCCCACCTCCTGCAACGGCCAGAGTCCCTTCCATTCGTTTTAGGAGGACTTGGGTGTCAATGTTAGAGGCAGCGCAGTGGCGCAGCGGTAGAGTTGCTGCCTTACAGCGAATGCAGCGCCAGAGACCCGGGTTCAATCCCCACTACGGGTGCTGTCTGTACGGAATTTGTACGTTCTCCCCGTGACCTGCGTGGGTTTTTGCCAAGATCCACCCACACTCCAAAGACGTACAGGTTTGTAAGTTAATTGGCTCGGTGTAAATGTAAATTGTCCCTAGTGTGTGTAGGATAGTGTTAGTGCGTGGGGACCGGTGGTCGGCGCGGACTCAGTGGGCCGAAGGGCCTGTTTCCGCGCTGTATCTCTAAACAAAACTAAACGACACTAAACTACATGGCTGACCCAGTGGCTACAAGGGAGTCCTCCCCCTTTACATCGGGGACCTGGGGTGGGGAGTTTTGCACAAAGCCGTGGCCTGTAATAGGTACTTGAGCCGGTTCACGGACTCTTCCCCTGCTTGTCATTTCTGCGGTGAGGAAGAGACCCGTGTTCCACGTGTATATAGAGTGCGAGAGGTTGCAGCCCCTGTTCGAGTATCTGAAAGGGCTGCTCCTCAAGTTTTGGCTACATTTTAGTCCAACGCTATTAATCTATGGGCACCCGGTACAGAGGGGGTCGGGTCGGGAGGGAGGGAGGGGTCTCCCTGTCGGTCTGCTCCTGGGCCTGGCCAAGATGGCCATTCACGGGTCCAGGCAGCGGGCGGTCGATGGCCGCACAGCGGTCGGCTGCCTGCCCCTTTTCCGGGGTTACGTCCGTGCCCGCGTGTCCCTAGAGAGGGAACACGCGGTGTCCACGGGGACTGTGGAGGCCTTCAGTGAACGCTGGTCACCGCAGGAGGTTGAATATATTATAGATAAAAATGTTAATATTTTAATTTGATAATTTTGTTTAAGTGTTTTTTTAAATTGTGTGAGCTTTCTACCCTCCCTTGTAAATTGTACATTTGTTTAAAAATCTAATAAAAAAAAACATTTACGGGAAAAAAAAAAAAAAAAAAAGGATGGAGAGACTTCAAAACATAAACAAAGTATTTTGGAAGTAAGAGGAAAAAAATAAGCTGCTGGAGAACTCTGCGGGTCAGACAGCTTCAAGTCGAGTCGACAATAATGGTGAGGTAAGGTGGAATACAAACCTTGCTTGTAGCAGCATTACAGGCTCGTAGGCTCCGTCAACGCACAACGGCATGAATTATACAAGAAAAGACTGTGTAAAAAGCTAGATATCAGTGCAAAACATAATTAGAAAAACGAGTTTGGTTCAGTTCATTGGGAGCAGCGGTAGAGTTGCTGCCTCACAGCGCCAGAGACCCGGGTTCGATCCCGACTACGGGTGCTGTCTGTAAGGAGTTTGCACGTTCTCCCGTGACCTGCGTGGGTTTTCTCCGAGATCTTTCGGTTTCCTCCCACACTCCAAAGTCGTACAGGTTTGTAAGTTAATTGGCTTGGATTTGTACACTTGGTATTAGTGCAAATTGTCCCTAGTGTGTGGGGTGGAGATTGCAACCTTCACGTGGTCCGCCCTGTTTCGACTAATGTTGTCCAACAACTTTAGGCTGTGCACGTCACACGAAAGAAGAAGAAGTCCCTAGTGTGTGTGTGTGGGATAGTGTTAATGAGCAGGGATCACTCGATGGGCCAAAGGGCCTGTTTCCACACTATCTCTAAACTAAACATTCAGTTAATTTATTGTTACGTGTACAGTGAAAAGTTTTTTCATGATGGTCCATGATCATGCAAGAGGCGGTGCGTAGTGTTCTGTTGTTGAGGTAGGATTAGTGTTGTGTGTGTTGGTTCAATAACTTGATGGCTGCAGGCAAGTAGCTGCTCCTGATCCTGGTGCTTTGGGACTTCAGGCTGCTGTACGTACCTCATGCGGAGGCAAAGAGATGGTTGGGCCGAGTCCCTGCATCGGGACTGAGAGTGCGTCGCGGAGATGGAATTCAGCCGGGCAGCAAAGACCGTTCAACCCATGGTCTCCATGGTTCAATTGTTGAGGGAGCGTTCCGATCAGCATCTTCGAAACACGAGAGACTGCTGACGCTGGAACCGTCGGCAAATCGTTTAAGAAGGAACTGCAGATGCTGGAAATTCGAAAGTAGACAAAAGTGCTGGAGAAACTCAGCGGGTGCAGCAGCATCTATGGAGCGAAGGAAATAGGCAACGTTTCGGGCCGGAACCCTCCGAAACGTTGCCTATTTCCTTCGCTCCATAGATGCTTTCGGCCCGAAACGTTGCTTATTTCCTTCGCTCCGTAGATGCTGCCGCACCCGCTGAGTTTCTCCAGCACATTTGTCTACCGTCAGCATATCGATTGTTCCTCCAGCCGCTTCTTTTCTAATTAGCATCTTCCTCCGTTAGTAAAACTCCCATGTCCCTGTCAATTTTGCTTTTCATTTTAACAGAGTTTATCTAATTCCCATCCAAAGATTGCTGGCGAATCTGCCTCCCTTCCTGCCTTGTTTAGGTCGGAACAAATCGCTGGGGCGAAAACCGTTCTTCTCGCCCCCTTTGGCTTTTGGCCAATTATCTCAAGACTGTGTTCTCCGGTTACCAGCTGAATGGTTTACAAGTCTCTCATACATTACACATCTTCAGTAACAAATACTATTGCATGTCAGAAGATTTGCCCTCTCACGCAACAGTAACAGCCTCACCGCTCTCAGACAGCGCTAGCCCAAGTCATCCGAATTAACGCTATTTGAAGCAGCCCAGTCTGTAAGTAAATGCCATCTTTAAGAAAGAAATCCCTGAAATTAAATTGCAGCAATCCAACAAATGTGCTGTGAATCCCTCTATGCCACCAGGCTTGGTAGAAAATCTATTTATCCCAAGAAGCAAGACATGCTTCTGTTAAAAATAGATACACTAGAGGCTGCAAATGCTGGAACCTTGAGCAACACACAAAGGGCTGGAGGAACTCAGCGGGTCGGGCAGCATCTGTGGAGGGAATAGACAGGTGACATTTTGGGTCGGGACCCTTCTTCGGATTATTTAAAAGGCCGACTGCTGAAATGTGTGCATCCGTGTGATTTCAGAACCTATTTATCTTTTACAAGCAGGCTACAGTGTTGTACGTTTTCTCACCTATAAAGGACATTTCCCACAACAGAATGTGTGTGTGTGATCCAACCCATTCAACCACCTCACCTGTTATAAACAGGGTAACACACTTTTTAAGACTTGCACCCCCTGTTAGTTACGTCACCAGACCCAGGTCCTCTTCCAGGATGCCGGCATTAACTGGTTTCGATTTGCTTCCATCAATTTAGATCCGTTTAGTTTAGAGATACAGCACGGAAACAGGCCCTTCAGCCCACCGAGTCCGTGCCGCCCAGCGATCCCCGTACGCTATCACTATCCCACACACTAGGGACAAATTTGCAATCTGTACTGAAGCCAATTAACCTACAAACCTGTGCATCTTTGGAGGGTGGGAGGAAACTGGAGCAACTGGAGAAAAAACCCCACCCGGTCACAGGGAGAACGTACAAACTCCGTACAGACAAGCACTGATAGAGAGGATGGGATCCCGGGTCTCTGGCGCTGTGAGGCAGCTAATCTACCGCCACGCCACCTTGTTCAAAGACAAGAGTCAAAAGTGGCATTCTGGAATGGCAACATCCATCCATTGTAAAACATTAGCATTACTTAAATCCCACGGGTGCTATACTCCGTCCAGCACCTGCCACATCTCTGCACCGAACCTCTACAAACACATTTGTCTGCAAAGTGCAAAGACTGAAGAAGAGTCTCGACCTAAAACGTCACCCGTTCATTCTCTCCAGAGATGCCGCCTGTCCCGCTGAGTTACTCCAGCTTTTTGTGTCTATCTTCGGTTTAAACCAGCATCTGCAGTTCCTTCTTACACCATAAAATGTGTCAAAAAAAAATGAGGATGAGAGAGAGCCAGACTATCAATGATTGTTCATTCAATCCCCTCTCGTACAGTTAAACTTCCCCACCTCTCGACTTTAGTTTGCACGCTGTCTTCCAGTGTAACGTTCCTCTGCTTATCTACTTAGTGTTCCATGGGAGGTCCCGCTTGCAAATCACACGGCATTCCACCGACCCCGTCAACCGCACCTAACTCTAAATCACCTCCTGCTACCGCAGCTTCAACTGTGTCGTTCCCATCCATTCACCCCCTGCAACAATCCATCCTTTCATTCATTTGTTCTATATCTCTCTACATCACCATCTATATCTCTTGTCTCCCTCTCCCCTGACTCTCAGTCTGAAGAAGGGTCTCGACCCGAAACGTCACCCATTCCTTTCTCCGGAGACACTGTCTGACCCGCTGAGTTACTCCATCTTTTTGAGTCTATCTAAGGGTTTAAACCAGCATCTGCAGTTACCTCCCTACACAATCCATCCTTTCGTTCTGCACAACTAACTGCTTCTCCGCCCCACCTATCTTGCCCAGGACTTTCACCTCCTCGTATACTTTCTCCGTCAAAGGGAATTCTCACATGCAGCAGTAAAACAGGTCATGTACAGTAGGATGGTGGTGTCTTCCCAGGTTGAACAAGGACAATAGCAATAAAAACATCCAAGAAATTACCCCCAAAGGATCCTGCAGTGGATCAGAAAATAGTGTCCCATCATGTCACGTGTGCAGGAAGGAACTGCAGATGCTGGTTATTACTGAAGATAGACACAAAACTCAGAGGCAGAGTTTCTCTCTGGAGGAAAGGAACAGGTGACCTTTTGGGGCGGAACCCTTCTTCAGACTTCGAACCCTTCTTCAGAGTCCGAAGAGGGGTTCCAACCCAAAACGCCACCTATCCATGTTCTCCAGAGATGCTGCCTGACCCACTGAGTTACTCCAGCACTCTGTGAAACGTCACCTATCCATGTTCTCCACAGATGCTGCCTGACCCGCTGAGTTACTCCAGCACTCTGTGAAACGGCACCTATCCATGTTCTCCACAGATGCTGCCTGACCTGCTGAGTTACTCTGGCACAGTGTACTTCTGTGCTTTGTAAGCTATACGGAACCACACTATAAATGATAAGGTAGACCAAAATGCTGGAAAAACTCAGCGGGTGCGGCAGCATCTATGGAGCGAAGGAAATAGGCAACGTTTCGGCCCGAAACCCTTCCGGGTTTCGGCCCGAAACGTTGCCTATTTCCTTCAGGGTTTCGGCCCGAAAGGTTGCCCATTTCCTTCGCTCCACAGATGCTGCCTGACCCGCTGAGTTACTCCAGCACTCTGTGAAACGTCACCTATCCATGTTCTCCACAGATGCTGCCTGACCCGCTGAGTTACTCCAGCACTCTGTGAAACGTCACCTATCCATGTTCTCCACAGATGCTGCCTGACCCGCTGAGTTACTCCAACACTTGAGTCTCTCTTCCTCATCAGACCACCTGTCGTGGGATAAGAATGACAGAGGTAGATAGAACTGCAAAGTCGGCTTTCAGAAAACCTGGGAACATTTCTGAAAGACTTGTTCAGAGAGAGCAAGACTGCAGGAGGAGGAGATAATTGGAATCACAGAAAAGTGAGAACCCCACTCTAGTTATTAGCTCCAGTGTATACTCTGTAATTTGCATATATTAGTGGGAGGAAAATCAGCCATTGATCTGATATGTAGTTAGAGCTGCTATGGTGTTGAGAATGGGACTAAATCAATGCAGTTTGGGTTAATTTAGTTTAGAGATGCAGCGCGGAAACAGGCCCATCAGCCCACCGAGTCCCCGCCGACCAGCAATCCCCCCACATTAACACTCCCCTCCCCTTCATCAGCCCTCTGGTTGTCTCCTCCCCTCCCCAGCCCTCGGGCTCCTCCTCCGCCTTTTTCCTTTTTTCCTTTCTTCTCCCCACCCCTATCAGTCTGCAGAAGGGTTTCGGCCCGAAACGTTGCCTCTTTCCTTCGCTCCATAGATGCTGCCGCACCCGCTGAGTTTCTCCAGCAATTTTGTCCACCTTACAATGATACCACAAGCCAATGAACCCACAAACCTGCAGGTCTTCAACCGGAGATCCCGGAGAAAACCTGCGCAGGTCACGGGGAGAAGGTACAAACTCTGTACAGACAGCAAGCAACCGTATTCAGGATGGAATCGCGGTCTGTGGCGCTTTGAGGTAGTGACTCTACCGCTGTGCCACCGTGCCGCAGTTGTTAACAACATTTTAAAGTGTTGCTCATGGAGTAATCATTAATAATTTGGGGGGAGGGGCAGTTAATTTACTATCCTGCCGACCGTGTCACTGGCAAGAGCTCAGCAAAGCTTCAGAGGCACAGAGGAAGAAAAGCCCACCTGTGATAAGGTGTGTGTTGTATCCAGACATGGTGGTTAAAGCAATCACGCATGGGCTTTTTAATATACTGAGTAATTTGCTGAGTAAATATACTGAGTTATTTGCTGAGTAATTCATTCCTCCTCTACATCAAATGGGCCGTCACATTTCATTGTGTGGCCCCAGTGAAAACTGGTTAACATGGGTTCCAAAGATGGACTTCAAAGAAAGTTGGGAAAGAGCTGAACGTCGATGGCTGGCTGTATATCTTTAATTTGTAGATTATTGTGAGCCCACATCAAAGGGAAGAATCCCCCTGCACCATTATGCACCAGAGCGGCCAAATTCCAAACCCATGAGAATCAGGCACAAATCTGGCTAACATAAGTCAATGTCACTTTGCTACACTACTGGCTGTGATTATCACACATACTGTGATTCTTCTCTCACAGACATCTCCACAGACAATACAATAACTAGTCCAGTGTGGAGGAAACAGCAGAGGCTGGTTTACACCGAAGATGGACACAAAATGCTGGAGTAACTCAGCGGATTAGGCCGCATCTCTGGAGAGAAGGAACGGGTGACGTTTCGGGTCGAGACTAAAGAAAGGTCTTGACCCGAAACGTCGCCCATTCCTTCTCTCCAGAGATGCTGCCTGTCGCACTGAGTTACTCCAGCATGTTGTGTCTAACTAGTTTAGTTTAGCTAAAGTTTAGTTTAGAGATACAGCATGGAAAGAGGCCCTTCGGCCCACTGGGTCCATGCTGACCATTGATCAACCAACCGTTCACACCAGTTCCATGTTATCCACCTCCCCATCCACTCCCTACACACTCAGGGCAATTTACAGCAGGCCAATTAACTTATAAACCCGCAGGTGCTTGTAGTGTGGAAGGAAACCGGACGGCGCACCCGTTGGAAACCCACGTGGCCACAGGGAGAACGTGCAAACTCCACGCCGACAGCACCCAAGGTCAGGATTGAACCTGGGACTCCGGCACTGTGAGGCAGCAGCTCTACCAGCTGCACCATCTTGTCCCATGAATGACGACTAGATAATTGGATAAATAACATTCAGGCTCCAAAAAGAACTCCCACACACATTGAAAGCATGCAACGGGTTTCCGAATGGTCCTTCCATGAGCTGGGGTACTGTTTGATTCACCTCGACCCCATTGTGGACATTGAACTTTGTCAATGAAACGGATGCGCTACAATGCTGAGAAATATGTTCTGTGTTCAGTGCCTTCCCCTTTGCTCCATCTAATGAGCTTGAATTTGACTTGGTTGTATTTACGCATGGTATATTTGATCCGTCTGCACAGCAAAGCTTTTCACTGTACCTCGCTGCACGTGACAGTACAGGGCCTGTCCCACTTACCCCGATTTTTTCGCCGACTGCCGGCTCTTTGGGCGACTACTCGCGACTATACAGGCGTCACGTGTCGATATGTCGCGGGGTGTCGCCTGTACGGTCGTGAGTAGTCGCCCAAAGAGCCGTACCTTTTTTCTGGCCGCCGCTGGATTTTCAGCATGTCGAACATTTTCGGCCACCCGCTGCGACCTATGACGGGTGCCGGCAGTCGCCGAAAAAATCACGTAAGTGGGACAGGCCCTCGATGAACCTAAACCTCAGCCTCATGCCAGATCTTTGTTAAGTGCTCCGATTAGCTGAGTCTATTTCAGGGACGGATTTGCAAGTTTCTTTCACAAAATCTCTGCCACAGTGAGACTCCTTAAAGCACGGGAATCCCGATCATCATTCCAGTGCTCTCGCAAACAATGGGAAACTCCTCCCGACCAGCTCGACAAACACCAGTGCATGTATGCGTGCACTCCACCCAACCTTGCTCTGACAGGACCTGCCTCTGTTTACCAGCGCTGTGGGATAAACAGATTTGTAATTAAAAATTACTATTATTGTGGCAATTCATGAAACATCTTAGATTTACTGCAGCAAACCCCTACTTACAACTGACTCCAGATTAAACAGGTCGCGTGCACGCCTGCTGCTTTATCTTCACCTTCTGTGTACAGTAAGCACGTTGGGCTGACATTTCCTTCAGTGATACAGCACGGAAACAGGCCCTTCGGCCCACCGAGTCTGTGCCAACAAGCGATCACCCCGTCCGCTAACCTACACACACTATGGACAACTTACAATTATACCGAAGCCAATTAATCTACAAACCCGCACGTCTTTGGAGTGTGGGAGGAAACCGGAGCACCCGTAGAAACCCCACGCAGGTCAGGGGAGAACGTACAAACTCTGTAAGGACAGCACCCGCAGTCAGGATCGAACCCGGGTCTCTGGCGCTGTGAGGCAGCAACTCCACCACTGCTGCGTCACCATGCCGCCCTGTTCAACCGTGTTCTAAAACCAATTGATGTTCTTGTCCTCTGATAAAAACCTGCCCAATGGCCAGTGTGTTAGACAGGGAGGGGTAGGAATAGGAATAGGAATACCTTATTGTCCCATGTGACTGGGCACAGTGACATTTTTTGCTTGCGTACACAACGTTGCCTCCTACGGCACTGACAAAGTTACAAAGCACGCCAGCTCCCCCTTTTGTCCCCACCCGCCCACCCCACAGCGGTTCCCCCATTGTCCTTAACCCCCCCCCCCGCCCATTGTCTGTACAGGATTGGTATAGAGGATTGCAAGGAGGATAACTCCTTACTCGTGTCTTTGGTTTGGATAGATGTTTCAGCAGGGAGTGGATTTTTCAGTCTGAAGAAGGGTCTCGACCCGAACGTCACCCGTTCCTTTTCTCCAGAGACGCTGCCTGTCCCGCTGAGTCACTCCAGTATTTTGTGCCTTGCCAACACAAACCATAGACTGGGTCTCGGGTACTGTTCACCTGCATTTTTCCTTTTGAACAGAGCTGTTTTGATGACCAGAGGTGGAACAGAACGTGGGAACTGGAGCTGGAGTGTCAGGAGCTCGGAGTGGCCTGCGTTTCATAAACAGTTGCCTCTTTAAACATTTTACACCATCTTCCTCACGCAAAACACCATCAGGTGCCCTGAAGCAAAGCCACAGATGCTCCCTGACTCACTGCATTCCTCCTGCAGTTCCAGAGACTCCAGCATCTGCAGGCCCATGTCTCCAAACATCTGCCTCAGTCTTAAGAAACACCAATCACATCAGCACACAGTGTTTCTGAGTCGCTGCAGGAGGAGTGAGTGGGAGGTCCCAGAATCCTGTGAACATCTGGAGAGTTTGGCCAAGCGTCACTGCACGACAACGTTTGCCTACATTCTACATATACATCCCATTGTTCAAGATTCCTCTCCCAGAGGTCACATCCCACCAAACTCTGCCATAGTGACACGAGGAACTGCAGGTGATGGAACCTTGGGCAAAAGTCAAAGTGCTGGAGGAACTCAGCAGGCCAGGCAGCATCTGTGGAGTGCATGGACCGATGACCGTCTAAAGAAGGGGTCTCAACACAGTGGCGCTGCGGTAGAGTTGCTGCCTTATAGCGCCAGAGACACGGGTTTGATCCCGACCAGGGGTGCTGTCTGTATGGAGTTTGTACGTTCTCCCTGTGACCGTGTGGGCTTTCTCCAGGTGCTCCGGTTTCCTCCCACATCCCGAAGATGTGCAGGTTTGTAGGTTAGGTGGCTTTTGTAAATTGTCCCTGGTGTGTGTAGGATAGGACTAGTGTACAGGTGATGTCCGGTCAGCACGACTCGGTGGGCCGAAGGGCCTGTTTCCCCGCTGTATCTCTAAAGTCGTCTCTCTATCTCCCTCCACAGATCCTGCCTGAACCGCTGATATGGCATCCTCAAACGCGATGCCATATCTTGACGTAAGTGAAATTCGGATGGTGAGTAGTGTTCCTGCCATGCTTCAACGGCAGGGGAGCTGCAAACAGACACATCGTCAAGGTCTGGGTTGCATTTTAGCCAAGGCATCTGCTCTGGAGGAGCAGTGCTGGAAACACATCTCGAATCAAAAGAGTATCTGCTCAATGACAATCCAACCTTCTCTTCCCCGCCCAGTACTGCCTATGTGTGCGCTGTTGATCATATTGCAACTTCAAGCTGTGGAGAATCCTAAATCCATTCACTCTTGTCAAACATGCATTGATCAGCTTGGTGTAACACATGTGTAAGAAGGAACTGCAGGTGCTGGTTTAAACCGAAGATAGACACAAAAAGCTGGAGTAACTCAGCGGGACAGGCAGCATCTCTGGAGAGGAATGGTCGACGTTTCGGGTCGAGACCCTTCTTCATTCCTTATCTCCAGAGATAACAGCCAACCATGTCATCTCTGGGTGCCCCCTCTACCACCCACCAAATGGAGCTGTGTCAGGGCCTGGCAGACATTGATGCAGAGACAACAACCTGGCTGCTCAACACCCGGCTTGAGATCTAACTATTCCTTTGGTTTATGTTTCATTTGCAACAGTAGAAGCTCTCCAGAGATACTGCCTGTCCCGCTGAGTTACTCCAGCTTTTTATGTCTATCTTTGGTGTAACACATGCCAGCTATTAAGTGGCAGTTGTTCATTTGCTTTGGATAAAGGACATTAAGTGTACAAACCTCCAGTATCTCATCGCACTACAAGATAGCACGACAGGGCCACCGTCTACTGGACCCATTTCATAGTCAAATGGTCAAAGGCGTCGAACATGTCCATTGAACAGCACTAGCATCAATAACAACACCAACAGCAACTACACATTTACATATACAGCACCACATATACAGTGCAAAACTCCAGGATCACTCCACTCTGCAAGATAGCAAGACGGTGCCACAATGTTCTGGACCCATTTCATGGTAAAATGGACAAGGGAGTCAAACATGTCCATTTAACAGCAACAGCACCAACAACAACAAATGTACAACCACGGAGAATCGTTAGAACACAACCAGGACATCCAGTCCCACATACCTACTCCAGAGGGGAGGCCATTTAGCACTGTGATGAGGAAACACTTTTTTTCACCCAGAGAGTTGTGAATCTGTGGAATTCCCTGCCACAGAAGGCAGTGGAGGCCAATTCACTGGATGTTTTCAAGAGAGAGTTAGATTCAGCTCTTGGGGCTAAGGGAATCAAGGGATATGGGGAGAAAGCAGGAACGGGGTACTGATTTTGGATGATCGGCCATGATCATATTGAATGGCGGTGCTGGCTCGAAGGGCCGAATGGCCTACTCCTGCACCTATTTTCTTTGTTTCCGATTCCACTATTCAATCTTTGTGACCCAGCTTCATAGATCCACCTTTTCTGCATCTCCTTTGGTTATCTAAGTATTAATATCAGATGTTATATTATCAATTCACCTGTAATTTGTGAAGGGGCGTCTTCCAATGTTTATACAGATGCGATTTTACTAATTTGATCCCAGTGGAACTATTTTCTATCCAACCATAAATTCCTCTAATTGTTTTGACAACTAATTAAATCATCTTACAATATTAATACGTTTTACTTAACAGTGGTTGCATTGGGTTGAGATTGAGCTGGGCAAAGTGGGAAGGTGGGGTGGGGGGGCACTAAAGATGGCAGGGGGTCGTTGTGGCACTTATAACACCAAGTAATTCCACTCGAAGGATGGCAATAAAAATGAAAAAAAACCACGAGTGGAGGCTCAGCCATGAACAAGCACGAAGGGCCAATGTCTGAAGGAGGGTTTGGACACAAAACGTCACCTCTCCATGTTCTCCAGAGATGCTCCCTGGCCCTCCGAGTTACCCCAGAGCTTTGTGTCTCTCTTTGGGCCAAATGTACTGCTGTACTTTCCATTTCCTGCACCTGAATTAAACTACACAGCGATCTCGCCACTGTGGAGCAGACACCAGACCCCAGGAACAACCTGGGCGTCGCACACGGATCGGCCCATGTCTTCACCAGACATCGATGAGGTGGGGGTGGGGGTGGGGGATGGGTGAGTGTATTCTACACGAAAACAGGTGGGGTGTACACTTAAATAGGTTGGTAACCACTGCCGCACAATACAAGCCTTGTCCGCGTTGACCGCTCTTTCCATTCAACTCCGGGAACCAGGTATCACTTTAGTAAATCTACACTCCACTGCATTCAGCGTCAAGGTGGCCTTTGTGCGCCTGGGAGTGGCAGAGCTAGATGTGGGGTGAGAGCACAGGGTGACTTACTAACAAGCAAGAGGATTTCTCCAAGCCAGGTCTGTAAATCACACCGGCATGTATAGAGACCTGGAACGCCCTTCGCGAATATCTGTGGACGTCGATCCAGACATCCAAGGAGACATTGGTTGGAGGCCTGCAGCAGCCTGGGCTTGCCTGGAATGGGAACCGCTTGTAACAACTAGAGAGCGGACTGGGCTTTGAAAACCGTGCCGCAGCCTGGCACCTTAAGCCGGCGCCTGTTGCTCGTGGGAACAGTGGACTATTTCTGTACACTTGCTAATCGGGGAAGTGCGAGTGTTCGGGTACGGCAATACTCTACTGAGTTGTTTGTAAGAAAATAATTCCACTGTGGCTTTGGACTTTGCATACGTGACAATAAGGGGCCCTTCAACCATAGGTTCAAGGTGAATTGACCGTTTTAAATCTGAGATCGATAAACATCGATAATCAGAAGTGCTGTGGCACGGGCTTTGTGTGTGAACATCACCTGGAGCAACTGATGACAGAGACAACTGAATTCACCAGGAGCACATGGTTAAACAGCATCTGTGGAGAGAAGGAATGGGTGACGTTTCGGGTCGAGACCCTTCTTCAGGCCTCGACCCAGAACGTCACCCATTCCTTCTCTCCAGAGATGCTGCCTGTCCCGCTGAGTTACTCCAGCTTTTGTGTCTATCTTCACCTGCAGTTCCTTCCGACACCGCACATGGTTAATGAGCGGTGGACAATGCAGCAACAAGATCCATGCTCATGCTCATTTTGGGTCGCATCTCGAACGATTCATAAAGCAAACCAGCAGCAGTGTGCGGCATGGTGGAGCAGCGGTAGAGTTGGCTGCCTCACAGCGCCAGAGACCCGGGTTCCATCCCTTCTACGGGGTGCTGTCTGTACAGAGTTTGTATGTTCTCCCCGTGAACCGAGTGGGTTTCCTCCAAGATCTTCGGTTATCTCCCACACTGCAAAGACCTACAGGTTTGACGGTTAATTGGCTTGGTATCAGGGTCAAATTGTCCCTCGTGCGTGTAGGATAATGTTAATCTGTGGGGATCGCTGGTTGGTGCCGACAAGGGTGAGCGGAAGGGCCTATTCCTGAGCTGCATCTCTTAACTAAACTCAACTAAAAGCAGTTCATTACTGAAGAACAGACTGCAATACTGGTCGATTACGAGACACACAATGAAAATAAGAGAGAGGCAAATCTCACTCAGCAATGGGAGCAGTTCCATTGACAACTGAGGCATCTCGCAAACAGCCTCCTGCTAAGAGGCTTTACTGGCATCAAAGGAAGGCTGGTTTTGCTTACACAGTGAACATGGTCAGCCCTCAGTAAGTGGACCATTAGGACACAGAGTGCTGGCGTAACTCAGCGGGTCAGGCAGCATCTGTGGAGAACATGGATAGGTGACGTTTCACAGAGTGCTGGAGTAACTCAGCGGGGTCAGGCAGCATCTGTGGAGAACATGGATAGGTGACGTTTCACAGAGTGCTGGAGTAACTCAGCGGGTCAGGCAGCATCTGTGGAGAACATGGATAGGTGACGTTTCACAGAGTGCTGGAGTAACTCAGCGGGTCAGGCAGCATCTCCGGAGAGAAGGAATGGGTGGCGTTTCGGGTCGAGACCCTTCTTCAGACCGCTGGCTGCTTAGCACGCAACAAATGCTTTTAACTGTGCCTCGGTACACATGACAATAGACTAAACTAAACTGAAACTGAACTGAAGAAAGGTCCCGATCCAAAACGTCACCTATCCACGTTCTCCAGAGATGCTGCCTGACCCGCTGTGTTACTCCAGCACTCTGTGAAACGTCACCTATCCATGTTCCGGCAGCATCCATGGAGCGAAGGAAATAGGCAACGTTTCGGCCCGAAACCCTTCCGGGTTTCGGCCCGAAACGTTGCCTATTTCCTTCAGGGTTTCGGCCCGAAAGGTTGCCCATTTCCTTCGCTCCACAGATGCTGCCTGGCCCGCTGAGTTACTCCAGCACTCTGTGAAACGTCACCTATCCATGTTCTCCATTTTGTGTCTAGCTTCAGCGGAAAGACAATACTTACAATCGAGCCATTCACAGTTCAGATAAATGAACCGTTTGTGCAAAGAAACATAACTTAGACGTGTTAACCTATTTGTTGACCGCCAAAGTTAAAACCAGATGATAACAATAAATAAAATGCTGGAAACACTCAGCAGGTCGGGCAGTACCTGCGGAAAGAGAAACAGAGTGTCCGGTCCCCCTTCCACAGATGCTGCCTGACCCGATGAGGATTTTCTGATGACCCAAAGGAGCTGCAGATGCTAGAATCTGGAGCAAAACTCAAAGTGCTGGAGGAAGTCGGTGGCCATGCAGCATCTGTGGAGGCAATGGGCAGATGATGTTTAGGGTCAGGACCCTTCCTGGCTTGTAGCCCAGATGCCATGCCTAGTGCCACCACGTTGATGCCCACCACGTTGATGCCCACCACTAGATGTCACTAATGACCCATGGCGTGACAGTAGGTCTGGAGATATCTCACGATGAGAACCGCCATGGAATTAATGACAGGACCAGTTAATGGGGAAGCACAGTGAATGACACCATTAAATCCTGACAACCCATCCTCCCCAAGCCAAGAACAAAGAACGTAACCTTCTTTTGAGACACAGTGTGGGAACTGGCCCTCCAGCCCACCGAGTCCATGCCGACCACCAATCACCCATCCACTAGTTCCATGCAGGACATACAGAGGATATACACTGGTTCTATCTTAGGGACATCATCTTACCAAAGCCGCTTAACCTACAAACCTGCATGTCTTTGGAATGTGGGAGGAAACCAGAGCACCCGGAGAAAACCCACGTGGTCACAGGGAGAGCGCGCAAACTCCATGCAGACAGCGCCAGTACTCAAAATCAAACCGGGGGTCTCTGGCGTTGTGAGGCAGCAACTCTACCGCTGCGGGACCGTGCTGGGTTGTTTAGTTTGGGTACGATGGTGGCATTTAAGAGGCTTTTAGACGGGGGAAGAAAATGGAGAGATTAGTTTAACTTGGCATCCTGTGCTGTACTGTTCTATGTTCCATGGATCAGAGGAGGCTGAGATCAAATGGACATTATAAGAGAGGGTATAAATGGCAGATAGACACACAACAAGCTGGAGTAACACAGCGGGACAGGCAGCACCTCTGGTGAGAAGGAATGGGTGATGTTTCGGGTCGAGACCCATCTTCAGCATAAATGGTCACTGCCCCTCAGCCCAAGGGATTAGGTTTGAATCCAGGATCAACGCTATTCAAATGGCCAGTGCCATAACCAGCAGAGTAAGACTATCTATACAGTTAACTGCGCGGAAATATCTCTGATCAAAAACATATGCCCAAAGAAAAAGATTTTTCCCATTTTCCTCAATGCTACTTGAGTTCATTAAAAACAGCTTATCAATGCTATCTAGTCGGTGTGATTAATTAACCTTTGGTTAAGTGAACAAACCACTGAACCAAGTTCCGGATGTTATTAATTTGGTATCTTCAAGACTTCCCACTGCTGTCCTGTGATTCCCTGCCATGCCACATGTATCTCTGATGCTGTGCCTTGTCGCCACACACCGCCAGCAGGCTCACACACAATGACTTTCTGGAGACCCTGCCTGCTCCACCCATCCAACAGGCATTAACTAACACAGAGTTTAGTGCAACCAAACCTGCACTCGTACGGAGAGACAGACACAAAAAGCTGGAGTAGCTCAGCGGGACAGGCAGCATCTCTGGAGAGAAGGAACGGGTGACCTTTCGGGTCGAGACCCTTCTTCAGACTTCGGTGTCCCTGATGGGACGGTATGGGGGTGGCGCGGCGGTAGAGCTGCTGCCTCACAGCGCCAGAGACCCGGGTTCGATCCTGACCATGGGTGCTGTCTGTACGGAGTTTTCTCCGGGTGCTCCGGTTTCCTCCAACACTCCAAAGACGTGCAGGTTTGTTGGTTAATTGGCTTTGGTATGAAAATGAAAATTGTCCCTCGTGTGTGTAGGGTAGTGTTTAGTGTGCAGGGATCGCAGGTCGGCACGGACTTGGTGGGCCGAAGGGCCTGTTTCCCCGTTGTATCTCGAAAACTAAAAACTTGAACTAAACTAGTACGATGACTATGGTGGGGGTGGGGGGGGGGGGGTGCGGACGAGGGGTGCGGAGAATGAGGGAATGCAAGGGTTAGTTGAAGTTATAGAAATCAATATCCATTTCCTTCCTTGGTAAAATGCAGTCCCATGCCTCTGCCCAGGAATCAAGGCATTTAAAAATAAGATTGAGCCTGACACATATTCATGCACTGCACTCCTGCACAGCTTGCTCCTCTCTGAGAACAGCCCTCTCCGTTTATGATATTCCCATGTTTAAACTTCAAAGATCACACACTGCGGTTCTGCACTGAAGCAGAGCGTCTCGATGAGCTTCGAGCCACTCTGCCGCTCTGAGATTCCGCTCCCAGCCCACAGAGTGGGTGCATAAGTCCGCCAAGGCTCAAGGGACCTCCTGGTTGGCAACAATTTAACTTCCCTTCCCATTATCCCTGTTGACCTGCCTGCCCTCGGGACACGTCCTCCACTAGACCGAGGTCCCATGCAAACTGAAGGAACAGTTGCTCAGCAAAGATAGACACAAGAGGCTACCATGGAGTAACTCAGCGGGACAGGCAGCATCTCTGGAGAGAAGGAATGGGTGGCGATTAGGTCGCGAGTTTAGAAGAATGAGGGGCGACCCACATCCTCCCCACATCCACTTGGATAGAGTGGATGTGGGGAGGATGTTTCCACTAGTGGGAGAGTCTAGGACTAGAGGATATAGCCTCAGAATTAAAGGACGTTCTTTTAGGAAGGAGATGAGGAGGAATTTCTTTAGTCAGAGGGTGGTGAATCTATGGAATTCTTTGCCACAGAAGGCTGTGGAGGCCACGTTAGTGGTTATTTTTAAAGCAGAGATTGATAGATTCATGATTAGTACGGGTGCCAGAGGTTATGGGGCGAAGGCAGGAGAATGGGGTTGGGAGGGAGAGATAGATCAGCCATGATTGAATAGCGGAGTAGACTTGATGGGCCGAATGGCCTAATTCGACTCCTATCACTTATGACCTTATGACCCTTCTTCAGACTAAGAGTCAGGGGAGAGGGAGACTCTTTGCTTTGCAAAGACTGGGATACGGTTCCTAGTCAGAAACAGTTTCACTTTAGTTTATTGTCACGTGTACCGAGGTACAGTGAAAAGCTTTTGTTGTGCGCTATCCAATCAGCAGAAAGACAATACGTGATTACAATTGAGGCATTTACAGTGTGTCGATACACGATAAAAATAACATTTAATGCAAGGTAAAGCCAGCAAAGTCCGATCAAGGATAGTCCAAGGGTCACCAATGAGACAATAGCCAATAGGTGCAAGAGTAGGCTATTTGGCCCTTCGAGCCAGCACCGACCGCCATTCAATGTGATCATGGCTGATCATCCACAATCAGTACCCCATTCCTGCCCTCTCCCCATATCCCTTGATTCCGCTATCTTTAAGAGCTCTGTCTAACTCTCTCTAGCAGATGGAAAGCAGTTAATGGGCAGACAGGAAAATGGTCTGACGAAGGGTCTCGACCCGAAACATCACCCATTCCTTCTCGCCCGCTGAGTTACTCCAGCATTTTGTGTCTATCTTAGGAAAATGTAGAATTCAGTAGCCCATGGTTTAGTTTTAATTAGTGAAACCTTTCTGCTGACGGTAAACAATTGTGGCAGCTTACCAGAGCTGTGGGCAGGCAGCAGCCACTCTGATAATCTCAACACCATTAAAGTTGCCAAAGCTGGTCCTAACACAGGGCAAAATATCATTAACACTGGACCCCCCCCCCCCTCTCATGTACTTGTTCTGGGCAATATCAATACTAAGCTGTCACTGCCCCAAAAAATGAAAAACAGATTAAAATGCAAGTAATATTGTGCATGTGATGACACTGTTTGTGTATAATCTTCCTGCACAGAATATAGTGACAGATGGCACAAGCAACATCAGGATTAATGTGTGTGGAGACATCAGCCTCACCCTCCCCTTCACCCCACTCTCCCAGCAATGTTCTTCGGCTCAAGTGCAACCTGCAGACGCCAGTGTCCAGGAAGGAACCGCAGAAACAAGGCTGGAGTAACTCAGCGGGACAGGCAGCATCTCTAGAGAGAAGGAACGGGTGACGATTCGGGTCGAGACCCTTCTTCAGAGACACTTCTTCAGATTGAAGAAGGATCTCGACCCAGTTGGCTGAAGGGCCTATTTCTGGGACAGACCTCAGCCGGTCAGCCGGCATCTGTGGAGGGAATGGACAGACAATGTTTTGTGTCGGGACCCTTCTTCTGATTGAGTCTGACCAAAACGTCACCTGTCTATCTCCCTCCATTGATGCTGCCTGTCCTGCATAATTCCTCCAGTACTTTGTGTTTAAGTTAGACTTTTACTATCATATCAGTAATCATATGAGTAGAGAGCTAGATAGGGCTCTTAAAAATAGCGGAGTCAGGGGATATGGGGAGAAGGCAGGAACGGGGTACTGATTGGGGATGATCAGCCATGATCACATTGAATGGCGGTGCTGGCTCGAAGGGCCGAATGGCCTACTCCTGCACCTATTGTCTATTGCCTATTCCACCGTACTATTTTGACTAAGTAATCCAACTTTGTCGTCTGTCTTGGAAGGAACTGCAGCTGCTGGTTTACACCGAAGATTGACACAAAATGCTGGAGCAACTCAGCGGGTCAGGCAGCGTCTCTGGAGAGAAGGAGTGGGTGACGTTCGTCTTGTTGTTGAGTGGGATGCGTCCCACTCAACAAACATGGGAATATTGCTCCCCATTCCCAATTGCCCTTGAGAACCGGAGGCAAGCTGCCATCCTTGAACCTCGACAGCCCAAAAACGGTTCAGGATTCGGTTCGCAATGACCAGAAATGACTTTCAAAGGGTGTGACTTGGACAGCAACTTGCAGACGATTCTCCCGTGGGCCCGTCACCCTCATCCTTTCCCGGTATAAAGATTGTGCCGTTAGGGAGTTGCCTCACAGGGGCTTTGATGAGATACCAAGCCACACAAGTCCAATAGTTCAGTGTAGTCCAATATTATCACATGTATCAAGGTACAGTCAACTGCTCAGGAAGGAACTGCAGATGCTGGTTTAAACCGAAGATAGACACAAAATGCTGGAGTAACTCAGTGGGACAGGCAGCACCCCGTCCCTGCATTCTCCCCATATCCCTTGATTCCGTTAGCCTTAATAAATGGGATCCTTGAGAATTTAGAAGGATGAGAGGGTATCTCATTGAAACATCCTGCCTTCTCCCCATATCCCCTGACTCCGCTATTTTTAAGAGCCCTATCTAGCTCTCTCTTGAAAGCATCCAGAGAACCTGCCTCCACCACCCTCTAAACATGTTCCCAATGTTGGGGGAGTCCAGAACTAGGGGCCACAGTTTAAGAATAAGGAGTAAGCCATTTAGAACAGAGACGAGGAAACGCTTTTTCTCACAGAGAGTGGTGAGTCTGTGGAATTCTCTGCCTCAGAGGGCGGTGGAGGCAGGTTCTCTGGATGCTTTCAAGAGAGAGCTAGATAAGGCTCTTAAAAATAGCGGAGTCAGGGGATATGGGGAGAAGGCAGGAACGTGGTACTGATTGAGGATGATCAGCCATGATCACATTGAATGGCGGTGCTGGCTCGAAGGGCCGAATGGCCTACTCCTGCACCTATTGTCTGTTGTCTAATTCTGACCATTTTACAGCCAGGCTCATGCATTGGACATCAAATCAATTAAGACCTTAAAACCTCTTCTACTTTTCCAGGATACATGGTCATAAAATGATTGCCAACATGTTGAAAAAAAGATTAATTGGGTTCATGTCACAGTGCTTGCAAGGTCAGGCCGTTCCAAAGCATTTTGCAGCCAAGTACATTCGACATATAGTCAATTTAAGCACCCAGTTTGTACGCAGCAAACTTCCACTGACAGCAATAAGATAATTAATCAAAAATTAAGTCAGATGACGGATAAACGTTGACCAGAGTGAATTATTAACTGGCTTCCGTCAAAGAATTCCCCTTTTAGATTGCAGGTAGCATAGTGGAGTGCTGCTGCCTCACAGCGCCAGAGACCCAAGTTCGACCCTAACCTTGGGGGATGTCCATGTGGAGTTTGCACCTTCTCCCTGTGACCATAACTTCAGATAGCCCTTGCTTTCTCTCTCCATCCCCTTCCCAGTTCTCCCACCAGTCTTACTGTCTCCGCCTACATTCTTTGTCCCGCCCCCTCCCCTGACATCAGTCTGAAGAAGGGTCTCGACATGAAACGTCACCCATTCCTTCTCTCCAGAGATGCTGCCTGTCCCGCTGAGTTACTCCAGTATTTAGTGACAACCTCCCTGTGACCACATGGGTGTCCATCAGTTTAGTTTAGTTTAGATGCTTTAGCTTCCTTCCACATCCCACAACTGTGAGGGTTTGTCGGTTAATTGGCCCTCTGTAAATTGCCCCTAGTGTGCAGGGACTGCATGTGAAAATGGGACAGGGTAATCAATGGTTGAAGATAGGAACAAAATGCCGGAGTAACTCAGCGGGACAGGCAGCATCTCTGGAGAGAAGGAATGGGTGGTGTTTCGGGTCGAGACCCTTCTTCAGACTGAGAGTCAGGGGAGAGGGAGTCTAGAGATATGGAAGAGTGAGGTGTGAAAACGACAGATCAAAGGGGACACAAAAATGCTGGAGAAACTCAGCGGGTGCAGCAGCATCTATGGAGCGAAGGAAATAGGTAACGTTTCGGGCCGAAACCCTTCTTCAGACTGATAGGGGGTGGGGAGAAGAAAGGAAAAAAGGAAAAAGGCGGAGGAGGAGCCCGAGGGCTGGGGGAGGGGAGGAGACAACCAGAGGGCTGATGAAGGGGAGGGGACAGCAAGGGCTAGCAGAATTGGGAGAATTCAATGTTCAAACCCCCAGGATGTAGACTGCCTAAGCGGAATATGAGGTGCATTTCCTCCAATTTACGGTGTTGCTCGCTGTGGCCATGGAGGAGACCCAGGACAGAGAGGTCAGATACGGAATGGGAGGGGGGGTTGAAGTGCTGAGCCACCGGGAGGTCAGGTTGGTTATTGCGGACCGACCGGAGGTGTTCGGCGAAACGATCGCCAAGCCTCCGCTTGGTCTCACCGATGTAGATCAGCTGGCATCTAGAGCAGCGGATGCAATAGATGAGGTTGGAGGAGATGCAGGTGAACCTGTGTCGCACCTGGAACGACTGCTTGGGTCCTTGAATGGAGTGGAGGGGGGAGGTGAAGGGACAAGTGTTGCATCTCTTGCGGTTGCAGATCAAAGGGGACGATGGACAAGAAAAATGTAAAATGGATCATTGTTATGCGAGGGGAAGGTGACAACGAGGCACGCCTTCAGTAAAATGTAATCAGTGAAACAAGTCGGAGAACTAGGGTGGGGGTGGTATGGAGAGAGAAGGAAAGCAAGGATTAGCAAGAAAGCAATGGTGGAAGTGGACCCGGTTGTCTGAAGGGCCTGTTGGCCTGTTTCCATGCTGTATCTCTAAATTAAACTGAACTAAACATTAACGGTGGTGCAGCGGTAGAGTTGCTGCCTTACAGCGCTTGCAGCACCAGAGACCCGGGTTCGATCATCACCACAGGCGCTGTCTGTACGGAGTTTGTACGCCCGTGACCGCGTGGGATCTTCGGTTTCCTCACACACTCAAGACGTACAGGTTTGTAGGTTAATTGGCTTGGTATCAATGTAAATTGTCCCTAGTGTAGGATAGCGTTAAGGAGCCTGTCCCACTTGCCGATTTTTTCGGCGACTGCCGACATCATTGACTGACGTATCGGGTCACCGCAAAATACGCGGCGCGACGCGGCGTGATGACGTCTCCACGCGCGGTGTTTTTTCAAGTGTCGCAACTTTTTTTTTGTCGCCGCTGTATTTTGAAATGTTCGAAATCTTTTGGCGACGCTGATATGACGCTGGCAGTCGCCGAAAAAAATCGGCAGGTGGGACAGGCCCTTCAGTGTGCGGGGATCGCTGGCCGGCGCGGACTCGGTGGCCCAAAAGGCCCGTTTCCACCCTGCATCTCTAAACTAAACTAAAAAACTAACTGAACAGGTAGTCAAGTTCACGGTAAAGATGGCACTTCTGACAATGTGGCACTTCCTCAGAACAGCATTGGGTGTCGACGTAATGACTGCGATCGACACTCTGCGTTGAGTGCAGAGCCATCTCGGGCAGGGACTGGAGACCACCCTGTGTCCCAGTGTGAGAGCAGTTAGTAAGAACAGCAAAATATTGTCGACAGCAAACACTTCCTGAATTATTGAGTGTGTTTAAAGCTCAATGCAAATGAGTCCAATCTGATTATGTTTACTCAGCGAGACACCTGCAGTCCTAGCTTATGCAACCAGCTCTAGTTTCTAACCACGACGTTAATTTAAAACTCAGACAACGTTAAAAAGTGAAATTCCAGATTTTAAAATAGTCTGCAAAATATAGCCCTTAAGTAGTGGAACTTAAATGGAAACTGATATGCCACAAATTAGCCTATTGAGGAGACCCAATAATAAATAGTGGGTTAAACCAACACTATCCTGGCCTCAAAATGCACCTTCTGCAAAAAGTTTTTTTATAACTGATGAAACCACACCGGGAACATTCCTTCTCTCCAGAGACACTGCCTGAGATACTCCAGCATTTTATGTCTATCCTGGATGTTAATCAATTCACTTTCATTTGTTTTGCTCATATATACCTCTGATCTTCCGTTTCCTCCCACACTCCAAGCAGGTTTGCAGGTTAATTGGCTTGGGGTAAATGTAAAAATTGTCCCTAGTGTGTGTAGGGTAGGGTTAGTGTGCGGGGATCGCTGGTCGGCGCGGACTCGGTGGGCCGAAGGGCCTGTTTCCGCGCTGTATCTCCAAACTTCAATCTAACTGTGTGACCAAAAAGTTGAAGAATCACAAACGATGCTTTTGTAAGTAACTGCAAAGTTCCTGCTTTTGCCAGCAGTAATAAAAATAGGGGGTAAAAACAGGCTGCACTGATCAAAGAATTGAGGCCTTAATATACGTCAATGCAAGATTCATATCTCGATCAAATGTCAACCAAATACACACACTTTCAAACACACACAAATTATTTAATTTAATCATTTACCAACACCAAACAAACCAGATGAAGTGTAACATTAATCACTGGAAATATATTTTACAATAAATAGGAGAAAACAAATATTGTGCTACATTTGCAGTCAACTAGCCTAAGATAGCGCTCACCTGAGATCGAAAAACCATGAAGTGCTTATCTATTAAGATCAGCTGCTGCCATTATTCAGCTCATTAAGGCTTCAAAACAGCCGCCTCTGCTGAGTTTATAGGGATTCTAAGCAAATCCAATTCATTTGGTCAGTAGTCAAGTTTGGGTTAATGATGTCCCAGACTCTCACCTGAATTTTAGGCTCAGCATTTTTTTTGATTTGTAGATATAGTATTGGAACAGGCCCTTCGGCCCTCAGCGTCCATCCTGACCCACCCATTTACGCTAGTTCTACGTAATCCCTCCATTTTACATCAACACCCTACACGTCAGGGCCAATCAACCTGCGTATCCTGTCTTTCGGATGTGGGAGGAAACCGGAGCACCCGGAAGAAGCCCACAAGGTCACAGGGGGGAGGTGCAGACTCCACACAGACAGGTCAAGAACGGATTTGCGTTTAGCTTATAATTCAGTTTAGAGATACAGCGCAGAAACAGGCCTATCGGCCCACGGAGTATGCGCCAACCAGCGATCCCCGCACACTAAAACGATCCCACAAACACCAGGGACAATTTATATTTATACCGAGCCAATTAACCTACAAACCTGTACGTCTTTTGGAGTGTGGGAGGAAGCTGGAGATCCCGGAGAAAACCCACGCAGGTCACGGGGAGGACGTACAGACAGCACCCGTAGTCGGGATCGAACCTGGGTCTCTGGTGCTGTGAGGGTGATGTAAAGTGCTAATTGCTGGGTTCATACTCCTGGACCGACCGGTTGTATTATGAACACTCAGGCACGCACAGTGCATCAGGTAAACACAGCTGTTTGTTCAGGCACATAGTCTTCAACTGAAGCTACAATCCTAGGACTACGTTACATGAGAAAACGATAGGATTATAATTTCTTAATGCATCAGCGACAGGGCAACCTTAACATAACTCTCCTTCAGCATAGATCTCTGGAGGGACGATGTACTCGGAATTCATCATTTATTTTCTCAGGAGAAAATTAGTACGTGTGTCAGGGGTTATGGGGAGAAGGCAGGAGAATGGGGTTAAGAGGGAAAGATTGATCAGCCATGATTGCATGGCGGAGTAGGCTTGATGGGCCGAATGGCCTAATGCTGCACCTAGCACTGATGTAGTAGTCATCCTCAGTATCACATCCCAGCACTTGAATCAGAGCTGCAAGCACCAGGCGACTGGGAAAGTAGGGAACGACACACCACACGGGCAGGAAACAAACTGAAGGCTTTCAGCAATCAATGGGGAGACTGACAATGACGGACGGGTAGCAGGAGAGAAGCAATCAATTTTAACGTTAGTCTATCCTGTTTACACTCCACGACACACAACCTGTCAATGACCTGAAACACTTCACTCTGGAATCAAAGATGGACGCAAAATGCTGGAGTAAAACCCCTGTCCCACAGTACGAGTTCATTCCAAGAGTTCTCCCCGAGTTTGCCCTGAGAACTCGGAGATTTACGGTAATGGCCACTCGTCGGTACTCGGGGCTCTCGTGGACATTTTTCATCATGTTGAAAAATCTTCACGAGACTTCTCGAGCTTTCCTGCCGTTAGCGAGTCTTCCCGAGTACCTGCCGTTAGCGCTAAGAGACGTCCCCGAGCTCCGACGTACCCGCTACGTTCATTCTCCGTGCTTACCACGAGTTTGATTTTTGTTTAACTCGGGAGAGCTCTTGGAATGAACCCGTACCGTGGGACAAGGGCTATAACTCAGCGGGTCAGGCAGCATCTTTGGAGAGAAGGAATAGGTGACGTTTCGGGTCGAGACCCTTCTCACTCTGGAGGCACGCAGGTCGGTTTGTTCAGCTCTCCGTGAAAGGGGAGCGATTCCTCGCGCAAAATGAGAGGTCAGTTCAATGCTGGCTGCAAGGTACCAGCCAGTACACTGCACGACAGCGACCTGGTGGGACCTGCCCCACACTGCATGAAAGGCGATGGTGGTCAGTGACAAACTGCACCACTCCTTCTGAAGTAGGGACCCGACGCGAAACAGAGATACTGCCCGACCCACTGAGTGACTCCAGCACTTTGTGTCTATCTTCTGCCTCATCAGAAATCTGGGAGCTGTGGTGGGCAAACTGACTTGATCGCCTACTTGGGAAACCACCACACATGATCCACCATCCCCTTTTCTGGCCGTGCGTGAAGGACATTCCATGCAAGTAGCACCAGAGACCAGGGTTCGATCCTGACTACGGGTGCAGTCCGTACAGAGTTTGTACGTTCTCCCTGTGACCGCGTGGGTTTTCTCCAGGTGCTCAGGTTTCCTCCCGCACTTCAAAGACGTACGGGTATTGGCTTCTGTAATTGTAAATTGTCTCTGGCACTGAAAGGCAGTCAAGGGCCTGTCCCACTTGCCGATTTTTTCAGCGACTGTCGGCATCATTGACCGATGTATCAGGTCACCGAAAAAGCCGCGGCGTGATGACGTATTGACGCGGTGTTTCCTCAAGTGTCGCGACGTTTTTTGTCGCCGCTGGATTTTGAAATGTTCAAAATCTTTCGGAGGCCCTGATGCGTCAGTCAATGACGCCGGCAGTGGCCGAAAAAAATCGGCAAGTGGGACAGGCCCTTAACTCTACCGCTGCGCTTCTGTGCCGCCCTTTCGTTGTCACTGACTCCAGCCCCTGATAGACACAAAGGGGTGGAGTAACTCAACTCGATTTCTTCAGTCTGAAGAAGGGTCCCAACCCACAACATCCCCCATCCTTATGTTCCCCAGATGCTTGACAGCACTGGGCCTGTACTCGCTGCAGTTTAGAAGGTTGAGGGGGGACCTCACTGAAACTTACAGAATAATGAAAGGCGTAGAGAGAGTGAATGTGGAGAGGTTGTTTCCACTGGTGGGAGAGTCTAGGACCAGAGGTCATCAGAATCTTTTAGAAAGGAGGCAAGGAGGAACATCTTTAGTCAGAGGGTAGTTAATCTGTGGAACTCATTGCCACAGAGGGCTGTGGAGGCCAAGTCAGTGGATATTATTAAGGCAGAGATAGACAAATTCTTGATTAAAACGGGTGTCAAGGGTTATGGGGAGAAGGCAGGAAAATGAGATTAGAAGGCAGAGATCAGCCACGATTGAATGGCAAGAGTGGACTCGATGGGCCGAATGGCCTAATTCTACTCCTACAACCTATGAACTTGTGCTGCCTGCGTCGCAGAGTTACTCCAGCACTTTTTGTTGATCTTCGGTATAACTCAGCATCTGCAGTTCCTTTCTGCACTCCAGGCCCCGAGACTTGTTCAAACTACCCGTCGCTCTGCAGACCAACAGTGGGTCTGAACAGAGGACATCGACATGGTCCAAACACAAGAGAGACATTGACCCACGTACGTCTACTCCCTGGATCAACAACCCTCACACCCACATCCTTCCTGAAACATTTGGGCCAAAGTCTCAACACAACCCTCATAGACACAGACGCAGCCTTGCCTCTGTCCCGAATTAACCAGGAACCTTTCCCCACTGTTAATCAATCCCATACTATTGACATCTGTGTAGAACAGTCATTTCCCATCACAAACGCCTTCCCCAAATCCAATTTTTGGAGAACACCAACATCATCAAAGTGTGCAATGTTCTCTCAAAGGCCTTTTGTCTGGTCCTGGCCGACTACTCACGATTCAACCTCCCTCCCACAATGGAAATAGAACAGAACAGCACAAGAACAGGCCCTTCGGCCCACAATGTCTGCTTCGAACATGATGCTAAGATCAAGACAGCAAAAAATCACTGGATGGATTTAAGAGAGAGTTAGATAGAGCTCTAGGGGCTAGTGGAGTCAAGGGATATGCGGAGAAGGCAGGCACGGGTTATTGATTGGGACGATCAGCCATGATCACAATGAATGGCGGTGCTGGCTCGAAGGGCCGAATGGCCTCCTCCTGCACCTATTTTCAATGTTTGTAAGACGCCGGCAAGCCAAGCCAAAGCACTGGTGAACCCCTAGTTTACCATTGCTACACCAAAGGATATTTGTACTTCATCTGCTCTATTCCTCGTGCAAACACAGAACCATCGTGCAGCTGCAGAAATATTGGTGCAAAATTGCCAAGTTTCACCGCTGAGCAAACCAAGAATCATTTTTTATTTTAATTGTACTTCACACCAGCCATTATGTGGAGGAAGAGAGTGCTCTTTGACCCCCGTTTACACCGAGATTATTCATTTAGTTTCCCAGGAAATATGCAAATGTTTTGCAGTCGTCTTAAAATAAATATTTGTTTTCTCTGTCCCCATTGTCTCAATCATTGCAAAGACTCCACTTCCTCACAACCCCCCCCCACCCCCCCCCCCCCCACCTCCACACAGACGCTCCCCACACACCCGACAGCCTCGCTTCCTTCTGAATTCAAACATAGAATAAACACGGTGAAAACACGGTGGTTCAAGTTGCCGCCTCACGGCTCGATCCTGACTACAGGTGCTGTCTGTATGGAGTTTGCACGTTGTCCCCGTGACCGCGCGGGTTTACTCTGGGGGCTCCGGTTTCCTCCTACACTCCAAAGATGTACAGGTTTGTAGGCTAATTGGCTTGGTATAATTGTAAATTGTCCCCAGTGTGTGTAGGATAGCGTTAGTGTGCGAGGATCGCTGGTCGGCACGGACTCGGTGGTAGGGTTGCCAACTTTCTCACTCCCAAATAAGGGCCTAAAGGTCAGAAGAAAGGGACAAATTCCCGACGTCGCGCGGCCCGGGCGCCAAAACTCCTCAGCTGGCCCGCCGGCTGGGCTTGGTGTTCTACTGCACACACACACACACACACACACACGCACACACACACACGCACACACACAAACACACACACACACGCACACACACGCACACACACGCACACACACACACACACACACACACACACACACACACACACGCACAGACACACACACGCACGCACACAGACACACACACGCACGCACACACACACACACAGACACACACACACACACACACACACGCACACAGACACACGCACGCACACACACAGACACACACACACACACAGACACACACACAGACACACACACAGACACACACACAGACACACACACACACACGCACGCACACACACACACAGACACACGCACGCACGCACACACACACACACACACACAGACACACTCTTTCACACAGAGTTGTGAGTCTGTGGAATTCTCTGCCTCAGAGGGCGGTGGAGGCCGGTTCACTGGATACTTTCGAGAGAGAGCTAGATAGGGAGTCAGGGGATATGGGGAGAAGGCAGGAACGGGGTTACTGATTGGGGATGATCAGTCATGATCACATTGAATGGCGGTGCTGGCACGATGGGCCGAATGGTCTACTCCTGCACATATTGTCTATTGTCGTACGCTAGTGTGGCCATGTTCCCAGATAGACAATCACGCATGCACACAGTCATGCATGCACTGAATAGGTGAGCACACGCAGACATACAATGCATGTATGTTGGTGAATTTGACAGTGACTTCCCCGGCCAGCAAAGTGTCCCATGCAGTCACGAGACCACTGGAAACATATTTCCCAGCGACAGAGCAGAGGGATTCCAGCAGTGGTTGACCATGGAGGAAAGCCCTCTCGCCCAACTCTACAGATAGCCACACATTCCCCTGGGCTCCAACGCACACGGATCGTGTTCCGTGCTTTCAGCAGCGCTGGGGATCCGATTGCAACAATCTGTTTTCACATGTCCGTCTAAATCCGGGGTGACATCAGGACAATCACACAGCAGGGGCCTTGAGCTGCTGAGCAAAGCATCGGGATGCCACCAAAACCTCATCAGCTCTGGAAGATTCAACTCAATGTGATCTACGCCACGCTCTCAAGGCTGGTTTCAGAAGCAGACACATTTTCTGCACGGACAATACTGTGGGATTCCGAGATCCATTTCTGGGTGTGGGCTTCAAACCTCATTCATTCTTGTCTAACAGAGGCAGAATGAAGGGATTATTTGTTTCAGCACCCACTCAAGTGGCCAATTCTTTCTGCTGTCAATATTAGTCAAAAAGCTGACACGCCGTGACACATCATAAGTGTTTACATTCACCGCTGTTTTTTGTAATGGTACACATTACACTGTGGATTGTAATAGTAGGTATTAGTGCCATCTACTACAACACTGGTGAGACCACAGCTGGAGTACCTGTGTGCAGTTTAGGTCTCCACATGCGTGGGAAGGACACGTTTTGAGCTGGAGAGGGCGTGCAGCAGATTGACGGAGACATCGCCAAGATGGAACAATCATAGAGACACACAAGGAACTGCAGATGCTAGAATCTTGAGCAAAAGACAATGCGCTGGAGGAACGGTCTGCACGGTGGCAGCAGGGTTACTGCCTTATAACGCCAGAAGGGTCTCGACCCGAAACGTCACACTGTCTGAAGAAGAGTCTCGACCAGAAACGTCACCCATTCCTTCTCTCCAGAGATGCTTCCTGTCCCGCTGAGTTGCTCCAGCATCTTGTGTCTAACTACAGTTCAAATGTTCTTCATATGCGGTAAAGTTGTTTGGGACTGATTAAAAATATGCTGTAGTAATGCACATTACATGGAAGATAATCTGATGCCAATTATCATTTCAAAGAGATCACATCTCATTCTGGGAAATTCCAGCGAGAACAAGCCTGTTCCACTTACGCGGTTTTTTTCGGCGACTTGCCGGCACCCCGTCATAGTCGCAGCAGGTTGCCGAAAATGTTCAACATGTTGAAAATCCAGCAGCGACCAGAAAAAGGTACGACTCTTTGGGCGACTACTCACCGCCAAACAGGCGTCACCACCGTGACATTTGGTGGCGAGTAGTCGCCCAAAGAGTCGTACCTTTTTCTGGTCGCTGCTGGATTTTCAACATGTTGAACATTTTCGGCGACCTGCTGCGACTATGACGGGTGCAGGCAAGTCGCCGAAAAAATCACGTAAGTGGGACAGGCCCTTAGCCTCTCCTCTTTGGGGAAAATACACTCTCCTGGGAAGGAATTTGGAGAATATGTGCTCCACTCTTCTTGAAATATTCTCCAAACATCAGATTGCATTTATATAGCAACTTTTACCATTCCATTCAGATTTACACGTTAGCTGGAGTGTAGATACTGGATGACATTTACCCTCCTTCAGACAGGGAGTTACCTGCCACCAGATAGGTTTGGTGTCAGCACCCTTCACGTGGCAGCTATTTGTATACCTTGGGTACGCAAGCAAAGAATTTCACTGTGAATTGTCACATGTAACAATAAAGTATTCCATTCAATTCAGTTCATTAGTGCCGTGTGTACCGAGGTACAGTGAAAAGCTTTGCTTTGCATGCTATCCAAATAGATCACGTATATAATACTCAGATACAATCAAGTCAAACTCAAATATAGCAAAGGGGAAGATACAGAGTGCAGAATATATCTCTCAGCATTGTAGCCCGCCAGTTCCGTAGACAAAGTCCACTGTCCACAATGGGGTAGAGGTGAATCGGACAGATCCCTAGCTTATGGCAGCTTGATAACAGAGGGGAAGAAACTGTTCCTAAGGCTGGTGGTGCACCCTTTCAAGGTACCATTAAATGTGTACACGCATGGACCCGCACGTTATTTTCAATGCCTCGTCACTTTCTAACAAGGGGTGCCTGAGGGCCGGTCTGATGGGCTTTACCAGAGACACCGATCCCAGAGATGGCTGTGTGATCAGGCACCATCAACCGGCCCAAACAGTAGCAGACTGTCCCGTCCCAGCTCCCCGTGCAACAGACTCGCCTGTTCAAGCCCCATTGGGTGATTTGGACGCATGCATGGAAACCAAAATTGCTCAACCACAAGATTTATATATTTTTTATACGTCGGCAGAGCAGACTTAAATAAAGAGCCTGTGAGCGAGCTCACAACGACAGGATTTATTTGTGTATCGGGGCACTGTCTGGAGCAGAGTGTGGTGAGATTGGAGGTGAGCCCATTGCAGTTCAAAGGGGAAGGGCAGGGATTACAGCAGCACAATCCGGTTCTGGATCGCAGTGGATTTGTGGGTTGAGGCGGGATTCGCCATCCACTCGGAAGGCCGGTCAAACAACCAGCTAATATCAGTCTGAAGAAGGGTTTCGGCCCGAAACGTTGCCTATTTCCTTCGCTCCATAGATGCTGCTGCACCCGCTGAATTTCTCCAGCATTTTTGTGTACCAGCGAATATTAGAGATACTTCAGCGATACGACGCGGAAATCTGGCCCACCGGGTCCGCGCCGACCAGCGATCCCCGCACATTAACATTATCTTACACACACTAGGGACAATTTACAATTATACCAGGCCAATTAACCTTTGGAGTGTGGGAGGAAACCGGAGAAAATACATGCAGGTTATGGGGAGAACATGCAAACTCCGTACAGACAGCACCCGTAGTCAGGATCGAACCCGGGTCTCCAGCGCTGTCAGGCAGTAGCTCTACCGCTGCGCCACTGTGCCGCCATTGTGGATGTAGACACAAGGAAATGTGGGTGCTGGAATCTCAGAACTCAGAAAGCCAAGCAGCATCTCTGGAGGACATGGGCAGGTGACGTTTCAGGTCTGGACCCTTCTCCACACTGAGGAAAGGTCCCAAACCAATGTACAGCCTATCCATGTCCTCCAGAGATGCTGAGTTCCTCCAGCACTTGTGTTCTATGGCGAATGTGAATTGTAGCAGGAAGCAGGCAGACTTTACTTAACTCTGCCCCATGCTGTGCAGCATTCCTTCCCAACAGAGGTCAGTTCAAAACTAAACCACAACTTCACATGAAGCCAGTCTGACTGCAACCCAATCCAAACCCGAGCACTTGAATTATTCTAGTTTAGTTATACAACATGGAAACAGACCCTTCGACCCAACAACCAACCATCAGTTCATGGCCTGGCCAAGCTGGCAATCCGCGAGTCACGGCGCCAGGCGGAAGAGGGCTCTGCCCGAGCCAGATGCTTGCCCTTTTATCGGGCTTACGTCCGCGCCCGGGTGGTGTTAGAGCGGGACATCGTTGTATAGTAGTTATTTAGTATGTTTGGAAAGGGGCTGTCCCATTTGGGCGACCTAATTGGCGAGTTTAGAAGAGTTTGAAAAAATGTCATGTTGAAAACCAGCTACCACTAGCTACGACTCACTTCGGGAAAATTGGACACCGAATAGTGGAGAGTGAAGACGACCTCCTTTGATCTCCTTCGACCTCCCTTCGACTATGATGAAGATTATCTACGACTACCTTCGACTATCCTCGATTACCTACGACTAACCTGCCGACCTACTACGACAAAACCTACGAGTAAAAAACGTATCGATTTCTTCCATGGCGACCTTTTTTTACTCGCGGGCATTTTTTAAAAACATTTTGAAAAAAACGCCGCGACCTAGCTGAGACCTCGGGTACGCGGAGACCACCCTCGAGCATGAAGGAGAGTTACGAAGACCTCCTATGACCTCGTGTCGACCATGCTGCGAGTACGAGTCGAGGGCAAACTCGCCAGAACTCGCGGATTAGCTCGCCCAAGTGGGACAGGCCCTTAAGGATTGTAACCTAGTTGTTCGGAAATTTAGTGTGTGAATAATTTGGTGATGTTGTGCTATGGTGGTGGGTGTGTCACCACGGTTTTGTTTTGTATCGAGATAGTAATTAAAAAAAATATTTTTGATATAAAAAAAAATATCAATCCATTGTTCCCACTAGTTGTATGTTATCCCACTTTCTCATCCACTCCCTATAGAGGCCAATTCACCTACAAACCCACACGTGTTAGCCCATCTCCGCCCATCTTGTGAACCTCGACTCGTGTGAAAACGCATCTCCAAATTCGGGGACAATCTCCTCCTAGATGTTACCAGGCAATTGAACCATCCTATCACCAACTGGAGTGTGGTCCTGACCGCTCTACTTCACCGGAGACCCTCAGACTATCTTGAATTGGTCTTTACTGGAGTTCATCTTGCACTAAACATTATTCCCTTCATCCTGCATCTGTACGCAGCGGCCACAGCTTGGTTATAATCATGTACAACCTTCCACCGACTGGATGGTACACAACGAAAAAGCTTTTCACTGTCCCTCGGTACACGTGACAATATTAATAATCAATTAAACTATTCTAGTCTACTGGTCTACATCGGTGAGACCAAGCGGAGGCTTGGCGATCGTTTCGCCGAACACCTCCGGTCGGTCCGCAATAACCAACCTGACCTCCCGGTGGCTCAGCACTTCAACTCCCCCTCCCATTCCGTATCTGACCTCTCTGTCCTGGGTCTCCTCCATGGCCACAGCGAGCAACACCGGAAATTGGAGGAAATGCACCTCATATTCCGCTTGGGCAGTCTACATCCTGGGGGTTTGAACATTGAATTCTCCCAATTCTGCTAGCCCTTGCTGTCCCCTCCCCTTCATCAGCCATCTGGTTGTCTCCTCCCCTCCCCCAGCCCTCGGGCTCCTCCTCCGCCTTTTTCCTTTTTTCCTTTCTTCTCCCCACCCCCTATCAGTCTGAAGAAGGGTTTCGGCCCGAAACGTTGCCTATTTCCTTCGCTCCATAGATGCTGCTGCACCCGCTAAGTTTCTCCAGCATTTTTGTGTACCTTCGATTTTCCAGCATCTGCAGTTCCTTCTTTAACAAACTATTACCTTAGACTCATTGCAGACTTATGCTGACAAGGCAGCAAATTTAATTCTTTGAAAAGTGTCATCGCAAGGTGTAAAGTGAATCTCCAACTGAAGTTTAGTTTAGAGATACAGCGCGGAAACAGGCCCTTCGGCCCACCGAGTCTGTGCCGACCAGCGATCCCCGCACAGTAACACTATCCCACACCCACTAGGGACAATTTGCATTTATACCGAGCCAATTAACCTACAAACCCGCACGTCTTTGGAGTGTGGGAGGAAACCGAGGATCTTGAAGAAAACCCACGCAGGTCGCGGGGAGAACGTGCAAACTCCGTACAGACAGCACCCGTAGTCAGGATCGGACCCGGATCCCGGATCCCGGACGCTGTGAGGCAGCAACTCTACCCCTGCGCCACCGTGACGCCCCAGCAAAATTATTTCCATGAAAAGTGTCATCGATAGTTATGTAAATCTCCAGTGCTGATCGCCCCATCGTTCTAGCCAGCCCGGGGGTTTGGCAAGGGGTACATTTGCAAGCAACAAACGAGGGTTTTCCAGTCGGTGGTGAAAAACACCTGAATCCATTCAAGGATGCCGTAAATGGCGGCTGTGTACAGACATTCCCTGCAGCTCATATTATCCAAGAAAGTCTGTAGTTTATTTTCCTTCCGATGGAAGCCAGGCGAGGGTTATTTCCACAGAGCCACTCTCTCCCGCTCTATGTCGGTGTCCTGGGCAGTCGAATGCCTGGGCTGTAGAACGGGTTCAATGGCGTAACCTTGAATTGCCCCTTGTGTACAAAAGGCCTTGAACTCCGAGTTATGCATCTGTACACTGTGAATGGCTCAATTGTATTCATGTCTTGTATTTCCGCTGGCTGGATGGCACGCAACAAAAGCTTTTCACTGTACCTCGGTATATTTTTTTACTTAGGCCCTCTCAGTTATTACTATACATAAATGCAACCAAGGGCAAACTATTATACAGTCTTAGTCTTAGGCCCCCTTCGGTCATGGCTGACCATGGGTGTCTCCAGGGTGCTATTCCCTATGTGGAGGACGCCTGTGAGTGACTTTGTTTAACGTGGTGCACAGACAGCCACACCACGGTCCTTGACAGATCTGGGTCAGGATCCAGTGGCATGGAGTCCAAGACGACCGGAGACCCTTTTCTGCTGCAGCCTTCATCCGCCTTCCCAGCCGTTGTGACGCTCCACTAAAGTCAGCCATCGTCCTCCGCCTGTTCCACCGTTGAGGTCTTGGTTGGACTGCTCGTTGTCAGAGACCTCCCCCTCGACCTTACCGCCATGGGTGGCCCTACCAAGGAGCGTAGCTCCAGACGGCATCGCTCTCAGGATCTCAGGACCACACAAGCTTCTCCACCACGACAAGGTGACGATAAACAAATCTGAACTGAACTGAGACAACCGATACATGATGCTAGTAGCATGGGGGAAGAGGGGGTGAGGGTAACCAAACGTTGCCCTCTTCTGTACCCAGAGTTCAGGTGTGGTGAAGCAAATGGCCACCTTCAATGCTGCATTGCCAATGAGCACCTGCATTTCTATAGCACCTTTCATGCCATCCCAAATTGCTTTAAGGCCAGTGAGATCCATCTTGAAGTCACAGTCGCTTCCAAATAATGATGTTGGCACTCAATCTATACCTGCAGAGTGAGAAGCAAACATGGGCTAATACTCAGGGGTAACTCTGCAGCAGTTTGCAAAAACAGTGTGGTGTCATTTATTCAAACATTTGAGAACAACCAGGGGCCTCGGTTTAACACCTCATTTTGGAAGCAGCACCTGAGCCAGAGAAGGGGAGCCTCGACCCAAAACGTCACCCATTCCTCCTGCTCAGAGAAGCCGCCTGTCCCACTGAGTTTCTCCAGCATTTTGCGTCTATCTTCGGAGTAAACCGGCATCTGCAGTTCCCTCTCCACCTCAGGCAGAGAAGCAGTCCTTCTGTACTGTAGTGCATGGTCAAGAAACATGCTCTAGTTACCAACATGGACACACAGCCTCGAGTGGAAGGCAAGTAGCAGTCTGAAGAAGGGTCTCGACCCGAAACGTCACCCGTTCCTTCTCTCCAGGGATGCTGCCTGTCCCGCTGAGTTACTCAAGTATTTGTGTGTCTACCTTCATTCCATAAAGGTCATGGTTTAGTTTAGTTTAGAGATACAGCATGGAAACAGGCCCTTCGGCCCAACGAGTCCACACCGAACAGCGATCCCCGACAATTAACACTAGGAACAATTTACACATACACCAAGCCAATAAACCTACATACACCTGAATGTCTTTGGAGTGTGGGAGGAAACCGAAGATCTGGGAGAAAACCCACGCAGGTCACGGGGCGAATGTACAAACTCCGTACAGACAGCACCCGTAGTCAGGATCGAACCCGGGTCTCCGGTGCTTAAGACACCCAACAAAGCTTTTGCTCGATGAAATGATGACTTATTTGTGCCAAGGTAAAAGCCCAGTACAACCTCATTAAACACCACACCTCCCACTTCAGAAAGGCGATTCATGACAAATAAGATTTGAGAGGGTGATTGGCTTCAGTGATATAAGGGGGGGGGGGGGGGGATATTTGCACAATGCCATGAGCTCAGGAGTTCTACAAACATGAGTCTCCTCCCAACTTGCATCTTCTTTGACAGCTAATTTTCTATTCTTTTCTCCCTCATGCACTCATCTAATCTCCCCTTAAATACATCGGCACTCTTCACACAAGACTAAGAGGTGGTCAAATTGGCGCACGTTACCCATCATGCATCTGTGAAGGTACACAAAAATGCTGGAGAAACTCAGCGGGTGCAGCAGCATCTATGGAGCGAAGAAAATAGGTAAAGTTTCGGGCCGAACCCTGAAGGAAATAGGCAACGTTTCGGGCCGAAACCCTTCCGGGTTTCGGTCCGAAACGTTACCTATTTCCTTCGCTCCATAGATGCTGCTGCACCCGCTGAGTTTCTCCAGCATTTTTGTGTACCTTCGATTTTCCAGCATCTGCAGTTCCTTCTTTAACACATGCGTCTGTGAATGTCACTGCTGGTATAGATTGTATTAAACTGAGGGCGGCACGGTGACGTAGCTGGTAGAGCTGCTGCCCACAGCGCCAGAGTCCCGGCTTTGATCCTGACATTGGCTGCTGTCAGCATGGAGTTTACACGCTCTCCCTGTGACCGAGTGGGTTTCCTCCGGGTGGCTCTGGTTTCCTTCCATACCCCAAAGACATGCGGGTTTGTTTGTTATATGACCTCTGTATATTGCCCCTCCTGTGTAGAGAGTGGATGAGAAAGTGGGATAGCATAGAACTGGTGTGAATGGATGATCAATGGTCATCGATGGGCCGAAGGGCCTATTTCCAAGCACTGGTGTGATCCGAGTCCAAGGCAGTGAAAGGCAAACATGAAATGCAGTCGCAGTCTTGAACTGCTATACATAGGATTAAAGAACTTAAAAATAGACTCTAGTGGATCTGATAGAGGTTGGGTTGAAAGTCTCCAGGGGTGAGTGAGCAGTCAGCGAAGCCTTCACATAACTTCCATTCATATGGTACTTTTAAAATAAGAAAATATCTCAAATCCTACAATCGCATTTAAAAGACATTTATATGGGTAGGAAAGGTTCAGAAGGATATTAGCCAGATTGTAGGCAAATGAGACTAGCTCAGAATGGGCACCTTGGTCAGCGTTGATGAGCTGGGCCAAAGAGCTTGTTTCCGTGCTGTATGAGTTCATCCCTCGGTAACATTCGGTAATGTTACCGAATAAATACAACACAAGATAATAAGTAGGCCCTTCACGACCGCCCCCCCCCCCCCCCCCATTCAATATGAACACGGCTGATCAGCTCCAAGCCTCATCTCCTCATTGTGTCGGTTCCCCACCACCCTCTATTCCTCGAACATTCAAATACTTGTCCGTCTCCACCTTACATCGCAGAAAGTTGTGGACGCAGCCCAGACCATCACACAAACCAACCTCCCTTCCACTGACTCCATCTGCACCTCACGCTGCCTCAGCAAGGCCAGCAGCATCATCATGGACCAGTCTAGTCACCCCCTCTTCTCCCCTCTCCCGATCAGGCAAGATGTACAGATATATGAAAACGCACACCTCCAGATTCAGGGACAGTTTCTTCGCAGCTGTTATCAGGCAACTGAACCGTCCTCTCACCAACTAGAGAGCGGTCCTGACCTCCCATCTACCTCATTGGGAGACCTTGGACTATCTTTAATCGGACTTTATCACTTTATCTTGCACTAAACATTATTCCCTTTACCCTGTATCTGTGCACAGTGGACAGATCATGTATGGCCTTTTCGCTGACTGGATAGCACGCAACGAAACAGCTTTTCACTGTACCTCATAAACGAAACTAAATTTCTAACGATCTGACTTCTGACCAATGTCCGTGGCAGAGAATTCCAGGCATTCACTCCCCTCTGAGAGAAGAAATGTCTACACCGCGCAAGTTTTAAATAACCAGCATCTTATGAGATAAGATGGGGGCAGAAACAACTGTCGGGGACATGGGAGGAGAAATTAAAAGCAAAGAGGTGGCTCACAAGCAGTGTTTTAAAGGAGAAAAGAGTGGAGGTAATATTTTGGGGAGGAATTCCAGAGTTTGAGACGCTTTGCTGCTGAAAACGCGGACGGCAGTATCGGTGACCAAGTCTGGAGAAGGGTCTCGACCTGAAACGTCACCCATTCCTTCTCTCCACAGATGCTGCCTGTCCCGCTGAGTTACTCCAGCTTTTTGTGTCTACCTTCAGTATTGGTGAGATAAAAGTCAAGGATAAGCAGGGCTGGGAGAGGACAGAGATAGGGAGCAGATAGGGATGGATTATAGACAATACGTGCAGGAGTAGGCCATTCGGCCCTTCGAGCCAGCACCGCCATTCAATGTGATCATGGCTGATCATCCACAATCAGTACCCTGTTTCTGCCTTCTTTCCATACCTCTTAACTCCGCTATCCCTAAGAGCTACAGCTTAAGGATAAGGGGGAAATCCTTTAAGACCGAGATGAGGAAAAACTTTTTCACACAGAGAGTGGTGAATCTCTGGAACTCTCTGCCACAGAGGGTAGTTGAGGCCAGTTCATTGGCTATATTTGAGAGGGAGTTAGATGTGGCCCTTGTGGCTAAAGGGATCAGGGGGTATGGAGAGAAGGCAGGTACAGGATACTGAGTTGGATGATCAGCCATGATCATACTGAATGGCGGTGCAGGCTCGAAGGGCCGAATGGCCTACTCCTGCACCTATTTTCTATGTATCTATGTATCTATGTAGCTCTATCTAACTCTCTCTTGAAAGCATCCAGAGAACCCGCCTCCACCGCCCTCTGAGGCAGAGAATTCTACCTCAAAGGGTGAAAATGTTTAAATACATGGTGTTGGTTAAACATTAGACAGGATAGGTCAATGAGCACAAGGGCAAGGAGGAATTGGGTTTTGGCATGACCTGCGACATGGATTGAAAATCCTAAACACTGCAGAATTCAATGAAGCAAGCAGCATGTTACTTGGGAGTCTAGCCAAACAAGGAACATGAAAGATAGACACAAAAAGCCCGAGTAACTCAGCGGGTCAGGCAGCATCTCTGGAGAAAACGAATAGGTGGCGTTTTGGGTCAAGACCCTTCTTCAGACTGAGAGTCAGGGGAAAGGAAAACTAGAGGTATGAAAAGGTACAGAACTAATCAGAGCCAGCACCGATGACCAAGGATATGTGGAGCCCACAATGGTCCATTGTTGGCTGTGGAAGTGGTGATAAATAAGGGAGATATGGATAAGGACTGCGAGACCAGCAGGCCAACTAGGGCGGGGGAGGGACGGAGAGAGGGGGATGCAAGGGTTACTTGAAATGAGAGAAATCAATATTCATACATCTTCGGTGCAAACCAGCATCTGCAGTTCCTTCCTGCAACAGGAATATTAAATCTGTGGCAGACAACAAACATGCAGCTACACGATAGACCACCCACCATTCATGTGGGATCTGACTGTGACGGGGCATTCCTTTGGCCTCTGAACACTCGACCTTCCATGAAAGAGGAAGTAACACAGAACCATCTCATCAACGTGCCTCTGGAGTACAATGGCCACTACTTGTCTTTGACGGACAATTTTCGTGACTGGGGTGAAGTCGAATGCAAGGCATCAGCGACGATACCTGATGGCGTGTCATAACCGTTTCACTACTACTCATTTCTGCTGGCTGGATATGATCAAGAAAATAAATGGAAGAGGGGGGGGGGGGGGGGGGGGGAAAGAAACATGAAACACAATCCATTTCTGACTAATGACAGGGTGACGCAGCGGTAGAGTTGCTGCCTTACAGCGCCAGAGACCCGGGTTTGATTCTGACTACGGGTGCTGTCTGTACAGAGTTTGTACGTTCTCCCCGTGACCTGCGTGGGTTTTCTCCGGGATCTACGGTTTCCCCCACATTGCAAAGACATAGAAACATAGAAACATAGAAAATAGGTGCAGGAGTAGGCCATTCGGCCCTTCGAGCCTGCACCGCCATTCAATATGATCATGGCTGATCATTCAACTCAGTATCCCATACCTGCCTTCTCTCCATACCCCCTGATACCTTTAGCCACAAGGGCCACATCTAACTCCCTCTTAAATATAGCCAATGAACTGGCCTCAACTACATTCTGTGGCAGAGAATTCCAGAGATTCACCACTCTCTGTGTGAAAAATGTTTTTCTCATCTCGGTCCTAAAAGATTTCCCCCTTATCCTTAAACTGTGACCCCTTGTTCTGGACTTCCCCAACATCGGGAACAACCTTCCTGCATCTAGCCTGTCCAACCCCTTAAGAATTTTGTAAGTTTCTATAAGATCCCCCCTCAATCTTCTAAATTCTAGCGAGTACAAGCCAAGACTATGCAGTCTTTCTTCATATGAAAGTCCTGCCATCCCAGGAATCAGTCTGGTGAACCTTCTCTGTACTCCCTCTATGGCAAGAATGTCTTTCCTCAGATTTGGAGACCAAAACTGTACGCAATACTCCAGGTGTGGTCTCACCAAGACCCTGCACAACTGCAGTACAACCTCCCTGCTCCTATACTCAAGCTCCTAGACGCACAGGTTTGTAGGTTAATTGGCTTAGTATAATTGTAATTTGTCCCTAGTGTGTGTAGGGTGGTGTTAGTGTGTGGGGATCGCCGGTAGGCGCGGACTTGGTGGGTCGAAGGGCCTTCTTCTGCGCTGTATCTCTGAACTAAACCAACAAGCTCACAATCACAGAGTTGCTCTCAAAGTCCAGCTTCTGCCAACAGAACAGGGACGATCAAAGGAATTAGCCAGGTTAGTCATCGTGAAGGAGGGCCTACTTCTGCACGAGATTAATCTCAAATCAGATACAGATTTAAAGGAGAAAGCACCACAGGATTCAAAAACTTCAACATTGTCCCGGTTTGTGAATCAAAGAGTCTAGTTTAGAGGTAAACTAGCATGGAAACAGGCCCTTCGGCCCACAGAGTCCACACCTACCTGCATACTAGCACTATCCTACACGCCAGGGACAATTTACAATTATACCAAAGCCAATTAACCTACAAACCTGTAAGATTTGCGAGTGTGGGAGGAAACCCCGGGAAATCTCAGGGAAAACCCACACAGATCTCAGGGAGAACGTACAAACTCCGCACGGACAAGCACCCGCTTTCGTTTCGTTTATCGCCACGTGTACCGAGGTACAGCGAACACGATCCCTGCACACTAACACTATTCTACAGACAATAGGGACAATTTTACATGTACACATTTATACGGGCGGCAAGGTGGCGCAGCGGTAGAGTTGCTGCCTTACAGCGAATGCAGCGCCGGGGAACCGGGTTCGATCCCGACTACGGGTGCTGTCTGTACGGAGTTTGTACGTTCTCCCCGTGACCGCGCGGGTTTTCTCCGAGATCTTCGGTTTCCTCCCACACTCTAAAGACGTACAGGTTTGTAGGTTAATTGGCTTGATCAATGTAAACATTGTCCCCAGAATAAAGGGAGGCCATTAGAATAAAGGGGAAACCTTTTAAGACTGAGGTGAGAAAAATGTTTTCATCCAGTGAGTTGTGAATTTGTGGAATTCCCTGCCACAGAGGGCGGTGGAGGCCAAATCACTGGATGGATTTAAGAGAGAGTAAGATAGAGCTCTAGGGGCTAGTGGAATCAAGGGATATGGGGAGAAGGCAGGCACTGGTTATTGGTTGGGGACGATCAGCCATGATCACAATGAATGGTGTTGCTGGCTCGAAGGGCCGAATGGCCTCCTCCTGCACCTATTTTCTATGTTTCTATGTTTCTATGTTTCTATGTGTGGGATAGTGTACATTTGTGGGGATCGCTAGTTGGTGCGGACTCGATGGGCTGAAGGGCCTGTTTCTGCGCTGTATCTCTAAACTAAAAATATTTTGTTTTATTTCGGACTTCCAGCATTCCCAACTTGTGCTGTCGTTCCTTGAGAACTTGCTCCCTCTCTTCCATTCTTGTGCAGTTTTCACACAACTGCGCACCAGTTAACAGCAGACATAATTTCAAAATCTGCAACTTATTTCTCCAGAGCCATGACCCCAATGTGTCTAATTTTAATCTTTACTTCTGAATGCACTCTGTCACCTCATTTCATCCCCTTCCCACTGGGGGATCTGGGCTAAACGTAGCTCAGAAATTTAATCTGCCTCTCAGACAGTGCTTTGACAATAGACAATAGACAATAGGTGCAGGAGTAGGACATTCAGCCCTTCGAGCCAGCACCGCCATTCAATGTGATCA
>JAXLNO010000818.1:0-23412 GCA_038087875.1 Malacoraja senta | reverse complement strand
ACTACACTTCTTCCCACCCTGCTTCCTGTAAGGACTCCATCCCCCACTCCCAATTCCTCCGTCTACGCCGCATCTGCTCCCAGGATGAGGCGTTCCACACCAGGGCATCTGAAATGTCCTCATTCTTCAGGGAACGGGGGTTCCCCTCCTCCACCATAGATGAGGCTCGCACCAGGGTCTCTGCCATACCCCGCAACACTGCTCTCTCTCCCCATCCCCCCACTCACAACAAAGGCAGAGTCCCCCTAGTCCTCACCTTTCACCCCACCAGCCGTCACATACAACAAGTGATCCTCCGTCAGTTCCGCCACCTCCAACGTGACCCCACCACTCGCCACATCTTCCCATCTCCCCCTATGTCTGCCTTCCGCAAAGACCGCTCCCTCCGTAACTCCCTTGTCAATTCTTCCCTTCCCTCCCATACCACCCCCTCCCCTGGTACTTTCCCTTGCAACCGCAAGAGATGCAACACTTGTCCCTTCACTTCCCCCCTCCACTCCATTCCAGGACCCAAGCAGTCGTTCCAGGTGCGACAGAGGTTCACCTGCATCTCCTCCAACCTCATCTATTGCATTCGCTGCTCTAGATGCCAGCTGATCTACATCGGTGAGACCAAGCGGAGGCTTGGCGATCGTTTCGCCGAACACCTCCGGTCGGTCCGCAATAACCAACCTGAACTCCCGGTGGCTCAGCACTTCAACTCCCCCTCCCATTCCGTATCTGACCTCTCTGTCCTGGGTCTCCTCCATGGCCACAGCGAGCAACACCGTAAATTGGAGGAAATGCACCTCATATTCCGCTTGGGCAGTCTACATCCTGGTGGCCTGAACGTTGAATTCTCCCAATTCTGCTAGCCCTGGCTGTCCCCTCCCCTTCATCAGCCATCTGGTTGTCTCCACCCCTCCCCCAGCCCTCGGGCTCCTCCTCCTCCTTTTCCTTTTTTCCTTTCTTCTCCCCACCCCCTATCAGTCTGAAGAAGGGTTTCGGCCCGAAACGTTACCTATTTCCTTCGCTCCATAGATGCTGCTGCACCCGCTGAGTTTCTCCAGCATTTTTGTGTACTCTCAAGCTCTGTCAGGTTGGATGGGGAGCGTCGATGCACAGCTATATTTAGGTCCCTCCAGAGATGTTCGATCGAGTTCAAGTCCGGGCTCTGGCTGGGCCACTCAAGGACATTCACAGACTTGTCACAAAGCCACTCCTGCGTTGTCTTGGCTGTGTGCTTAGGGTCGTTGTCCTGTTGGAAGGTGAAAGTCCAACCCAGTCTGAAGTCCAGTACGCTCTGGAACGGGTTTTCATCAAGGATCTCTCTGTACTTTGCTCCGTTCATCTTTCCCTCGATCCTGACTAGTCTCCCAGTTCCTGCCGCTGAAAAACATCTACACATCATGATGCTGCCACCACCATGCTTTACCGTAGGTATGGTATTGGCCAGGTGATGAGCGGTGCCTGGTTTCCTCCAGACGTGACGCTTGGCATTCTGGCCAAAGAGTTCAATCTTGGTTTCATCAGACCAGAGAACCTTGTTTCTCATGGTCTGAGAGTCATTTAGGTGCCTTTTGGCAAACTCCAAGCAGGCTGTCATGTGCCATTTACTGAGGAATGGCTTCCGTCTGGCCACTCTACCATAAAGGCCCGATTGGTGGAGTGCTGCATATATAGTTGTCCTTCTGGAAGGTTCTCCCATCTCCACATAGGAACTCTGGAGCTCTGTCAGAGTGACCATTGGGTTCTTGGTCACCTCCCTGACCAAGGCCCTTCTCCCCCGATTGGCCGGGCAGCCAGCTCTATGAAGAGTCCTGGTGGTTCCAAAGTTCTTCCATTTAAGAATGACAGAGGCCACAGTGCTCTTCGGGACCTGCAATGCTACAGAAATTGTTTTATAACCTTCCCCAGATCTTTGTCTCAACACAATCCTGTCTCGGAGATCTACAAACAATTCCTTCATCTTCATAGCTTGGTTTTTGCTCTGACATGCACTGTCAACTGTGGGACCTTATATAGACAGGTGTTGGCCTTTCCAAATCATGTCCAATCAATTTAATTTACCACTGGTGGACTCCAATCAAGTTGTCGAAACATCTCAAGATAATCAATGGAAACAGGATGAACCTAAGCTTAATTTTGAGTGTCATAGCAAAGGGTCTGAATACTTATGTAAATATGATATTTCAGTTATTTCTTTTTAATTACTTTGCAAAAATTTCTAAACACCTGTTTTCGCTTCTTTATTCTGAGGTATTGTGTGTAGATTGATGATAAAAAAAAGAATGTAATCCATTTTAAAATAAGACTGTAACGTAACAAAATGGGAAAAAGTGAAGGGGTCTGAATACTTTCTGAATGCACTGTGGATACACTGGTTCCCCTATATCCATAACACTTGTTACCCCTTCAATGCATTACCATTAATTGGTCAAATGTGATTTGCCATAACCATGTTGACACTGCATGATGATTACACTCTACTTTTCTCTTATAACATGTTTAAGAATAGCTTCTAATATTTTCCAGTGACGTATGTTTACCTGATTTGCCTGTAGTTTCCTGCTTTTTGTCTGAATGCTTTTTTGAGTGAAAGAATTATCTTTGCTATTTTTCATATCTAAGGAACTTTGGAAAATTAAAACCAATGCATCAACTAATTCATTTGTTGAATGATTTATTTAAGATTCCAGGATGATGTTCTAACAACTTCATCAACTTGCACGATCCAACCTCCAAGTGATTGTAATATCCCTGAGTTCTTTTTTCCCTTTCAATTCCCAGTGTCTTCCTGTTTCTGGGTTATCACATACAACCTCTGTAATGAAAACTGATGCAAACAAACCTGCTTAATTTACCTGCCATTTTGTTTTATATTATTAATTCTCCAGACTACTTCCCATTGGACCAAAGCACATTTCATTAACTCTGTGCCTTTTAAAAATATCTGTAAAAACTCTTACAATCGGTATTTCATTTTTTTCTGCTGGTTTCATAATCCTCTAATTTGTCCTACTTTGTCATTTTTCAGTCATTCTTTGCTGTTTTCTTTATTTCTGATCTGCCATGTCTGCACAATTATCAATTATTGTTTCTAAGAGGCAGAGTCACACTGGACGGAAACAGGCCTTTTGGCCGACCGTGTCCATGCTAACCATCATGCATCCATCTATACTAATCCTATTTACCAGAACTTGGTCAGCAGCCTTTAAGAATTATATTAGTTCCTAGGTGTAAATATCACCAATTTGACCTAATCCAAACATGTTGTTGAAACAGTCATAAAAGCACATTAAGACCTCTACTTCCTCAGATTGAGGAGATTCACCATGTCCCCAATGACCAAGATGCACTACAGATTGGTATGGCAACTGTTTTGTCCAAGATCGTGAGGAACAGCAGAGTTGTGGATGCTGGCCATTCTATCATGCAAATCTGCCTCTCCCATCGATGGCATCTATACTTCATGCTGCCTCAGGAATACAATCAACATTATCGAGGACCACGCATACCCCAGTTATTCAATCATATCCCCTCTCCCATCGGGCAAAAGAATAAAAAAATTAAGAATAACACCAGATTTAAAATAGCTTCTTCACCACTGCTATCATAATCTTGAATGGATACATTCCTGATCTACCAATCTACCTCATTGGGGCACTGGAATTTTTTTAATCCTGCATTTACTCTGTAGCCTTAACACTACATTCTGAACTCTGTTTATTTTCTCTTTTCCACTACCTGTTGAACTCATGTATGGTATGATCTGCCTAGATAGAATGCATAGCAATGTTTTTCACTGTATCTTAGCATGGGCAGCACGGTGGCACAGCCATATAGTTGATGCCTTACAGTGCCAGTTCAACCCAGGTTCGATCCTGACTATGGGTGCTTGTCTGTATGGAGTTTGTACATTCTCCCCATGACCTGCTTGGGTTTCTTCGGGAAGTGCCAGTTTCCTTCTACACTCCAGACTTACATGTTTGTAGGCTTGGTATAAATGTAATTGTCCCTAGTGTGCGTAGGATAGTGTTATTGTGTGAGGATCACAGGTCGGCGCAGACTCTGTGGGCTGAAGGGCCTGTTTCTGCGCTGTATCTCTAAACTAAAAACTAAAAAATGTGAAAATAATAAACCAATATCAATAGTGGTATTATTTTTCACTTTTTTAATTAACCACAGATAATGGGTCCACCCCTTGAGTTAGAATGTGTCTGAATCTACATAATACTGGCAGCAACAAACATGAGCATCACCAAGTAGTTTGTGAAAGTGTTTCGGAAAACTTCAGTTGATAGAACTGTTAGTGGCACCGTACATTACTTCGCCAGTGACTGATAATTGTCCAAATTTGATTTGTTGTGCTTTTTGTGAACAAGACAAACATGGGCAATTTTCCAAACTCTTCTTTAAACATCTCACTTTGGGCGTAAACCACAGGATCCCTGTTGCTATGAAGCACAAATAAGTGGCTAATGAAAAATGATTATGTTTCATCTGACAGGAAAGATCTCAGCTGTTCCAATTCTAAATCCATTTACCAACGCTGTAATAAGAAGTGTTGTCTTTCAATTAATTCTGTGTTATCATTTTGTGGGAAAATATAGAATGAGGGATCACTATGTAAAAGTGATCAGTCATCCATCGATTTATGGCGGAGATGAGATGTTATTTTTTTTCCGTTAAGTGTCTTGAGTCTTTGGAACTTCCTTCTTTAAAGTGTAGTGGAAGAATATTTTTAATGCTGAGCCATTAAAAATTTCTTATCCCCTTTCTTATCATGGACATGATAAGAAAGGGGAAGAAAAATTATTGTGAGTGGATGGAAATGTAGAGCTGATGTTGCTATGAGTTCAGTTTAATTTAAAGATACTGCATGGAAACAGGCCCTTCGGCCCACCGAGTGCATGCCGCCCATCGATCGACTGTTCACACTAGTTCTATGTTATCCCACTTTCACATTCAGGGGCAATTTACAGAGGCCAATTAACCGGCAAACCTGCACGTCTTTGGGAAGTGGGAGGAAACCGGAGCACTGGTGGAAACCCACATGGTGCCAACTCGACACAGACAGCAGCCGAGGTCATGTTCATGCATGGGCCTCTGGCGCTGTGAGGCAGCAGCTCTACCGGTCACGTCACTCTGCTGCCCTATCTTCTCTGCCAGTTCAGCCAAGATCTTATTAAATGGTGGAGCAGGTTTCAGAGCCCAGTGACCTCTAGCTCACACTTCATATGCTTGATATCATAGCGCCAGGGATTGCTCCGATTGGAAGAGGGAAGACAATTTTGATAGAGAAATCAAGAAGCATCGTTAAACTGGAACTCTCTCCACCACTGAAGATGTTGATAAGGGAAATATGGATCTTAACAGACTGAGATCATTCATCTTTGTTCTGGCTAGGCACTAAAATGAGTGTTATCATCGTTAGCGAAGATGTCTTACCTAGAGTATGGAGCATCAAGAACCAGAGGACAGGTTTTAGATGAGTGGGGAAAGACTGAAAAGGAACCCGAGGGGCAGCTTTTTCGCACAATGGATGGTGCGTATATAAAATTAGTTGCAGATAAATGGTGGACAGTTAAATTAAAGTATGATCAAGAGAAAGTAATTCGAGGAATTTAGTTGTTGGTCTCAAGGAGACTACAGAAGCAGGGAGAGGCGGAGAGGCATAGTTATGGATTTACCTGTTACACAGTAATTATTGATGGCTCAGAGTAAGGTCAGGGTTATCACGCAGAGATTGCTATTGTGTGAAGTCATCTTAATTTATCTTGTTAAATTTGAATTTATGTAATTTTAAAATTTAGAACTATTTTACTTTTTGAAATGATTTTCTTATTTTTCATACAACACAGTGGCTCAGCAGTAGAGCTGCTGCCTAACAACGCCAGTGACCCAGGATCGATTCTGACAACGGGTGCTGTCTGTGCGGGGTTTGTACTTTCTCCCTGTGAACGCATGGGTTTTCTCTGGGTCCTCCGGTTTCCTCCCAAAGACGTGCAGGTTTGTAGGTTAATTGTTTTTTGTAGATTGCCCCTAGTTTGTCGGTTACAAAAGTGGGATAACATGGAACTCGTGTGAGGGTGATCAATGCACGGTGTGAACTCGGTGGGCAAAGGGTTTGTTCTCCATACTGTTTATCTAAACTAAACTCAATTAAACTAATATGTAGGAAGGAACTACAGATGCTGGTTTACACCGAAGATAGACCCAAAATTCTGGAGTAAATCAATGTGTATGTCCCCCTGATTCAGTTTTGTCTTTATATGCTTTATTGTCATCTTCCTCTAGCTAACAATGATCTGTTCTATATTTTCCTCTATCTTGGTCCCCTTCGTCCCCTCTGATGTCTCATTTTCACACCTTACCCTTCCATATATCTGTGTCTCCCTCTCCCCTGACTCTCAGTCTGAAGAAGAGCCTCAACCCGAAATGTCACCCATTCCTTCTATCCAGAGATACTGCCTGTCCCGCTGAGTTACTCCAGCATTTTATGTTGAAATGAAACTAATTATTGATGAGATTGCAAAACAGGAAGTTGAATCTTTATTAAACAGGTTGGGGCACAGTTGATTGTGTCCAATTTGAGTCACAACACGCAAACAATAATATGAGGATCTTGGAGAGAACACAGGAAGTCAATCAGAATAGTTCCCAGGTTCAGACACCAAGTATAAGATTAGTCAAGAGAAGCTTGCATTGACCTCATTGAAGCAAACAGATTGACAGGAAATTTGATAACAGTGTACAAAATCTTAATGGGCTTTAAAAACACAAGAATGCCTATAATATAAATAATGCAATATTTTATTTTATTGTTAATAATATAACACTTTTGACAGATAGCAAAGCTGGGTCCGGAACTTTATGATCTGTTACAGTCCACCTGCAAGACCAATTACATTACATTGTTGAAGGGCCTAGTACGAAACAGGGCCTCACCTTTCAAGTTTTGGAAGCTTTGTCCAGCAAGCTTATCTTTATAGATACTCATAAATGCAGACCCACAACATATCGCTCTGGCAATTCAGCAAACTCCTAGCTCTTATTTTCCCACAGGGGAAAATAACTAAAATCACCTAACATTATATGAGAACATAGGTAGGGTGTTGGTAGGGATAGAAAATTGGTTGGCAGACCGGAAGCAAAGAGTAGGAGTGAATGGGTCCTTTTCAGAATGGCAGGCAGTGGCGAGTGGAGTGCCGCAAGGCTCGGTGTTGGGGCCGCAACTGTTTACCATATATATTAATGATTTGGAAGAGGGAATTAGGAGCAACACTAGCAAGTTTGTGGATGACACAAAGCTGGGTGGCAGTGTGAACTGTGAAGAGGATGTTAGGAGGTTGCAGGGTGACGTGGACAGGTTGAGTGAGTGGGCAGATGCGTGGCAGATGCAGTATAATATAGATAAATGTGAGGTTATCCACTTTGGTGGCAAAAACAATGTGGCAGATTATTATCTCAATGGGGTTAGTTGGGTAAGGGGGAGGTACAGCGAGACCTGGGTGTCCTTGTACACCGGTCACTGAAAGTTGGCGTGCAGGTACAGCAGGCAGTGAAGAAAGCTAATGGAATGTTGGCCTTCATAACAAGAGGATTTCAGTATAGGAGTAAAGTGGTTCTTCTGCAGTTGTATAGGGCTCTGGTGAGACCACATCTGGAGTATTGTGTGCAGTTTTGGTCTCCTAATTTGAGGAAGGACATCCTTGTGATTGAGGCAGTGCCGCGTAGGTTCACGAGATTGATCCCTGGGATGGCGGGACTGTCATACGAGGAAAGATTGAAAATACTAGGCTTGTATTCACTGGAGTTTAGAAGGATGAGGGGGGATCTTATAGAAACATATAAAATTATAAAAGGACTGGACAAGCTAGATGCAGGAAAAAATTTCCCAATGTTGGGCGAGTCCAGAACCAGGGGCCACAGTCTTAGAATAAAGGGAAGGTCATTTAAGATTGAGGTGAGAAAAAACTTTTTCACCCAGAGAGTTGTGAATTTGTGGAATTCCCTGCCACAGAGGGCAGTGGAGGCCAAATCACTGGATGGATTTAAGAGAGAGTTAGAGCTCTAGGGGCTAGTGGAATCAAGGGATATGGGGAGAAGGCAGGCACGGGTTATTGATAGGGGACGATCAGCCATGATCACAATGAATGGCAGTGCTGGCTCGAAGGGCTGAAGGGCCTCCTCCTCCATGTTCTATGTTTCTATGTTTCTATAGGAGTTTCTTAATGTTTTGACCAGCATTTATCCCTAAACCAACAGCAATTCTCCCCGTTGGATTGCAACCTTGTCGTGGTCGGGGGAGCTTGTGTGTCTCAGTGACCCCTAGAGCTATGCCAGCAGGATTCGTCTCCTGTTAGGGTCTCCCATACTGGGCAGGTCGAAGGGTAGAGGCGAGACGAAGAGCGATCCACTGGTCCTCCAGGTTGGAGGTAGAGCACAGGGCTAACAACCCTGTCTCGTAAAACAAATATGTTACGGAAACACCAACTGAAAGAATCAACACTACTGGACGTGATGGACTTCCAGGGCTATCGACAGATGCTAGGATGAATGTACCAGACAGCCTCCCAAGAATAGCCCTGCACTGGACACCGGAAGGGAAAAGGAAAAGAGGGAGTTTCCAGAAGCTAGCCCAGAACAGACAGGAGGACTATCGTTGCTGCCCTACATACTAGGAAGCATAATAGTAAGTAAGTAAGTAAGTAAGTAAGTAAGCAACAGTAATTAATAAATGGCACATCAACCAGTATTGTACATGTTGAAGCAATTTATTTGTTTTCTGTAAATTAGCATTTCTACCTTTTACAAACATAGACACTATAAAATTAATTTGTCTCAAATCAAGTTCATTGAAATGGCCAGAGAGTGGGAAATCTGTAAGGTAAATGGAAAAAAATGTCTTCAGAATAACTATTACAAATTCATTCAAAATTGTGGATGAGCATTTGGGGCCATGACCTGCATGGCCATTGATGAAGATCTGGGGAAGTGGGATTGGACTGTTCTATTTTTGGCCACTATGGGAGTGATAGGCTGAATGGCCTCATTCTGTGCTGAATTTCCATTTTATAGTTTAACATTAATAGTTTCTTAAATCATCTCATCCAAAAGACTGCTCTATTCATAACTGCACAAGCAACTTAAGTAATGTAACTAATGTGAAGTATGTCATCCCTTCAAAAACACTTCCAACAATACAGGGCAACACGGTAGCGTAGTGGTAGAGCTGCTGCCTACAGCGCCAGAGACCCGGGTTCGATCCTGACTACGGGTGCTGACCGTGTGGGTTTTCTCCGGGTGCTCCAGTTTCCTCACACTTTCCAAAGATGTGCGGATCTATAGGTTAGTTGGCTTCTGCAAATTATCCCTAATGTCTAGGATAGAGCCACCATTGGTCAGCATGGGCTTGGTGGGCTGAAGGGCCTGTTTCCACATTGTATTTCTAAAATGAATCACTTCATGATACTAGAGATGTAATCTGCAGTTGGACTGTATTTGTTTTTAAATTTATTCTAGTGATGCAATTTTTAAAATTATTAACTTGGCATTGATTTCTAAACACAGTTGAGTGATAAGTGCCAGTAAATTTGCTTCCATCCAGCTGCACCTTATAATACACACAGACTACGGAGCGGGAGCCTGCCATGACATCTAGTGGTCACAAGGTTTTAATCAGGTGAATCAGACTTGCAGTAAATTGAGCAGGAAGAGTTTAATGATGAAGGGGAATTATTTCCTTGGTGCAGTAGGTACTGGTCTGTATCGTGGTCAGTCTGCCCATGAATCTTACAGGCATTCATCCTGTGGCCCCAAGGGTTAAAACAGCCTCCAGGCCTCTACTCCAGCACAAGCAGACAGCGTCTAATTAAAGATTCTATGATCCGATTCACAATTAAATGAAATAGTTTCATTTACAACATTAAGATGAAGTTAGAGTTATAGTCATACAGCGTGGAAACAGGCGCTCCCGCCCAACTTGCCCATACCGACCAACATGTCCCATCTACATTAATCCCACCGGCCTGCGATTAGCCCATATCCCTCAAAACCTATCATGTACCTGAATAAATGCTTCTTAAACATTATGTTAGTACCTGCCTCAACTATCTCCTCTGGCAGCTTGTTCTATAAACCCACCATGTTTTGTGTAAGAAAATTACTCTTCAGCTTCCTATTAAATATTTCCCCCCCTCATCTTAAACCTATGTCCTCTGGTTCTCGATTCCCCTACTCTGCACAAAGAGAAAAACTCTTAACTTCATAACTGCACAAGCAACTTAAGTAATAACTACTTTGGTTCTGTCTTCACTAAGGAAGACATAAATAATCTGCCGGAAATAGCAGGGGACCGGGGGTCAAATGAGAAGGAGGAACTGAGTGAAATCCAGGTTAGCCGGGAAGTGGTGTTAGGTAAATTGAATGGATTAAAGGCCGATAAATCCCCAGGCCCAGATAGGCTGCATCCCAGAGTACTTAAGGAAGTAGCCCCAGAAATAGTGGATGCATTAGTGATAATTTTTCAAAACTCTTTAGATTCTGGAGTAGTTCCTGAGGATTGGAGGGTAGCTAATGTAACTCCACTTTTTAAAAAGGGAGGGAGAGAGAAAACAGGGAATTACAAGCCAGTTAGTCTAACAACGGTAGTGGGGAAACTGCTAGTCAGTTATTAAAGAAGGGATAGCAGCACATTTGGAAAGTGATGAAATCATTGGACAAAGTCAGCATGGATTTATGAAAGGTAAATCATGTCTGACGAATCTTATAGAATTTTTCGAGGATGTAACTAGTAGAGTGGATAAGGGAGAACCAGTGGATGTGTTATATCTGGACTTTCAGAAGGCTTTCGACAAGGTCCCACATAAGAGATTAGTATACAAACTTAAAGCACACGGTATTGGGGGTTCAGTATTGATGTGGATAGAGAACTGGCTGGCAGACAGGAAGCAAAGAGTAGGAGTAAACGGGTCCTTTTCAGAATGGCAGGCAGTGACTAGTGGGGTACTGCAAGGCTCAGTGCTGGGACCCCAGCTATTTACAATGTATATTAATGATTTGGACGAGGGAATTGAATGCAACATCTCCAAGTTTGCAGATGACACGAAGCTGGGGGGCAGTGTTAGCTGTGAGGAGGATGCTAGGAGGCTGCAAGGTGCCTTAGGATAGGATAGGCTGGGTGAGTGGGCAAATGCATGGCAGATGCAGTATAATGTGGATAAATGTGAGGTTATCCACTTTGGTGGGAAAAACAGGAAAGTAGACTATTATCTGAATGGTGGCCGATTAGGAAAAAGGGAGATGCAACGAGACCTGGGTGTCATGGTACACCAGTCATTGAAAGTAGGCATGCAGGTGCAGCAGGCAGTGAAGAAAGCGAATGGTATGTTAGCATTCATAGCAAAAGGATTTGAGTATAGGAGCAGGGAGGTTCTACTGCAGTTGTACAGGGTCTTGGTGAGACTACACCTGGAGTATTGCGTACAGTTTTGGTCTCCTAATCTGAGGAAAGACATTCTTGCCATAGAGGGAGTACAGAGAAGGTACACCAGACTGATTCCTGGGATGTCAGGACTTTCATATGAAGAAAGACTGGATAGACTTGGCTTGTACTCGCTAGAATTTAGAAGATTGAGGGGGGATCTTATAGAAACTTACAAAATTCTTAAGGGGTTGGACAGGCTAGATGCAGGAAGATTGTTCCCGATGTTGGGGAAGTCCAGAACAAGGGGTCACAGTTTAAGGATAAGGGGGAAATCTTTTAGGACCGAGATGAGAAAAACATTTTTCACGCAGAGAGTGGTGAATCACTGGAATTCTCTGCCACAGAAGGTAGTTGAGGCCAGTTCATTGGCTATATTTAAGAGGGAGTTAGATGTGGCCCTTGTGGCTAAAGGTATCAGGGGGTATGGAGAGAAGGCAGGTACAGGATACTGAGTTGGATGATCAGCCTTGATCATATTGAATGACGGTGCAGGCTCGAAGGGCCGAATGGCCTACTCCTGCACCTAGTTTCTATGTTTCTATGTTTCTAATGTAACTAATGTGAAATGTGTTATCCCTTCAAAAACACTTCCAACAATACAGGGCAGCACAGTGGCGCAGTGGTGGAGCTGCTGCCTACTGCGCCAGAGACCTAGGTTGGTCCTCTGTTCAAAGTAATGTTCATGGCTGCTCATGCTAAAGTATGCCTTTTGCATTTTATATCTTTAAGAGTTACAAATGTATGATCCAATTGATGATTTTCAATGAGTTCCTCCAGTCTTCTTTTCCCTTGCTCTGTGCTTCCTCCTTGATCTATACTGGAGGGCATTTCCAAAATGCAGTGTTGGCTTTGATGTGACAAGTATGAATCTGGACTTTAACCATTCATAGTCCATTCAATGGGAGCTCTGATCTATGCTGAGGAAGCAAAAAGAGTATTGCTTCATTCCAAACTCCATTGTTGCAAAAGAATACTAGGTGGTGTGAGTGAGAGCTTTGAGGAGAATGGAAACAACAAGCTGCAGATGCTCCTTTAACAAAGACACAGAACAATTGTGAAGCTAGAATTCCACCTACATTCCTTCCTCTAGCTTCACAATTCACAACACTTCAATCCTTTTGTCTCACAACTTCTGCCTTTTCATCCCTGACCTTGGTCTAACCATTTACCTATCAAGTAACCCTCCTTACCTGTTTCGGCCTATTACCTGCCAAGCTTTATCCTGTCCCTCCTCTCCCTTCTTTCAACAAAATACTGTACAAGGTCCTATTCCTCCAATTTGTATGTGGCCTCACTCTGAAAGTGGAGGAGGCCCAGGGCAGAAAGGTCAGTATGGCAATGGGAAGGGGAATAAAAATGTTTGGAAACCAGAAGATTGCATAGGCCAAGGCGTACTGAGCGTAGGAGTTCAGCGTAGGTGTTCAAATTTGACTTCGGGTGCTATCATGATCGTAATGAACTTGAATGTATGGAGAGTGTACACTGAGCAACAGTTAGCCTATAGATGGGTTTTGGGATGAATGTGGGTGTGGAACATGCGTAAAGTCTCTGTGGTTGAGTAGGTTACCTCACAGGGATAAAACAAATGTATGGGAAAATATAGTCACTGATTCCACGCAAGTCCTTTAAAAGAGAATGTTCATTGGGAAGAGGGAATTCAACATAACATTGGTATTGATTGATCGATTGAAAGATAAAGCATAGAAACAGGCCCTCTGGGAAACCGAGTCCATGCTGACCACCCATCACCCGTTCACACTAATTCTATGTTATCCCACTTTACCATCCACTCCCTACACAATAGAGGCAATTTACAGAGATCAAATAACCCACAAACTTGCACGTCTTTGAGATGTGGGAGGAAACCGGAGCACTGAGGAAACTCACGTGGTCACAGGAAAAATGTGCAAACTCCACACAGACAGCACCCGAGGTCAGGATTGAATGCAGGCCTATGGCGCTGTGAGCCAGCTGCCCAACCACCTGCACCACTGTGTATTGACAAACTATACATTTCTGCTGAAATAGTTTCATTTTAAAATGAATATACTGAATACATTTAATATACAGAGGATAAGTTCAGTGGTAATTCACATTAGTTATAACTAGAATTATTTACTTAAATCACCATAGCAAATCAACAGGAACAAGTGAAAGGCTAGTAAAATCTAATTAACAAATTAGTTCAATATCCATACATTAGAAATAGTGCAAAAGTGATTATGTTAGTTGTCATTTGGGAATAGTTTCTCGTATTTACTCTACATTCTGAACTCCAGTCTACATCCTGTTGGTGACCACTGGGATTTTTCCCATTACCATTATTGATGCATCTAAAGACACATGGCTACAAGGTATTAACTTAATGGGCTCAAAGATGATTAGATTCGGTACACAATGTAACGAGTGTATGATTAAAATCTCCTTTCTGTTGAGGCTATATCATCCTTCCTGTGACCTCTGGAGAAAACATTTAAAACTCCAAGTGCTCCAACCACAAGTGTAGCTGAGGGATCAGCAAACCAACAAGGGAATAGTAATGATGCGGTCCACCATATGTACATATTACAGTGTGTCTGCAATTTCCCATGTAATAATTTCCCTGTCTTTGGTTTTCCAGTGGGAAAGCTGCCAAGCAGACATTGCATCTTTCATAACATAATGCCTTTAATTTAGAAAAGGTTCCAAGGAAGGAAGTTGTCACACAAAAACCATCACTCAGCCAAAAATTGATATATTAAGAGTAATGCACAAGAACTTGGTTAGAGACTTCGGCTCTTAAGATTATTTAGCAGGTAAGGAGGCTTAGGAATGGAATTCCGGAGATTAGGGTCTATAAATCATATTGAGCAATATAGTGTGTTTCGCGAAAAATGTGGTTCCTTTAATACACAGGGTTATAACACATTTTGTGTCAGCATTTAACGTGACTGCTACCATCCTTAATACCCATTTATTTTTCCCTGCACTGAAGTTCTAGTTCCCAATGGTGAGTCCCTGCGTGAAGTGATGAGACCAAAACTACACACCATACTCCAGCTATGGTCTCACCAACACCTGATATAATTGCAAATAATATTGCTCCTGTAATTACATTCTCTTGAAACAAGGCCAAAAGACCATTTGTCTTCCTAATCACTTTGCGTACATTGGTTTTTAGTGTAGTTTTTAGTGATGGACATCCAGATCCCTTTGAACATCAATATTATCTAATTTCTCACCATTTAAAAAAATACTCTGCTTTTCTGTTTTGTGCAAAAGGACAAATTCCCTATATTCCTCATTACATTGCCTCTGTCATTCAACTTCTCTATATTCCCCTATAGTTTCTTTACCTCCTCCTTATTCATGGTACCACTTACTTTAGACATACAGCGTGGAAACAGATCCTTCGGCCCACTGAGTCCGCAATGACCAGCGGTCACCCCGTACACTAGCATTATCCTACACACTATATTTTTCTACCTGCATATAACCGATATCACCCATTCTCTGCATATCCATATGCCTATCCAAAACAGTTTTAAATGCCACTAATGTATCTGCTTCAACCATTAACCAGTACATTTCAGGTACTCACTACCCATTGTGTAAAACATGGGAGCATGAATGATTCTATTATCTCCACCAGCCACTCACTGAAGCTGATCTGTGACATGGCCCTAAATACTGCTGGTTAATAATAAAATAAAGCTACTTTCATTGTGATTGTGAGGGAACACTTTTTACTTCTTTGGAGAAACTCAGCAGGGCAGGCAACATTTGTGGAATTTGAGGCTGGTCAATGTTTCGGGTTGAGATAGTACAATAGGGCCTTGAAATACCTGTAGTCTCTTGGTACATAGAACATATAACATAGAAAATAGGCCCTTCATCGCACAATGTCCGTGATGAAAATGATGCCATTTTGCGCCTTCTTATTAAAAACGCCATCTGTCTGAAATATTAACCAGGTTTCTCCCATCTTACAAAATGTCTGATCTGATGAGTGACTCCTCCTTTTTCAGTTGTATCTCCACCTTGACTTACTATTAATCTCTCTTTAGACTTTAGAGATAAAATGGGGAAACATGACCTTCGACCCTAGTCCACGCCGACCAGCGATCTCTGTACACTAACACTATCCTACACACTTTGGGCAATTTTCCTGAAGCCAATTAACCTACAAACATCGTTAGAGTGTGGGAGGAAACTGGAGCACCCAGAGAAAACCCTTGTCTCTTTGTTCTACTCATTTCTGAGGCAACAGTTCACTTACCTTCCAAATTCAACTTTTGGATAAGTGATTGTGCTTGAATGTCTTGGACTTGATGCCATTTCTAGGTGCAGAAGTCCAGGTGAGCTGACCTCCCTCAGCTGACAGGCATCTGGTGAGGCTGAGTTGGCTCCAACCAAGCAGTAGGCCTCAGAGGTCAGATCCGAAGGCCTCGCCTCAGATAGTCCTGGCAGCTCTCTGCCCAACAAGGGTTTTTAAAGAGCTTTCAACTGTCTCAGAAAATCAAAATGATTCAAAAACTCCCACATGATTGGCAACTCATTAAATCAATTGGTTCACCTCTTGTAGGTCAACCCTCCTGGGTAAAGAGCTGAGGGCCTGATATAAAGTGGATTCAAGCCCCTCTGCAAAATGGTATCATCAAAGACCCACCTTCCCTGGCCACGCTCACATTTCACTCCTACCATTGGGAAGAAGGTATAAGAGTCTGAAAACCAAGTCCACCAGGTTTAAGAACAGTTTCTTCCAAACTACCATCAGGCTCTTGAACACTCCACAAACTAACTTCAACTATGAACTGTGAACCGTCTTTGGTTATACTAAGGACTTTGGGGTAATTTTTGCACCAGTATTGGGGTTATTAATTTATTATACTTTGGGTTATTAAAAATGCCTACCGCTCTGTCCCTCAACCACATTTTGGGAAACCTGATTACTTAGCTGTGCTTCTGCTCCCTTCCTACAAACAAAATTTGAAGCAGGAGGATCCGAATCAGCGAGTTGTGAATGGACATGGATGACATCTTACGCGACTGCTATGAGTCAGTGGACTGGTCCATATTCAGAGATTCAGCAGCTAACCTGAATGAGTACGCTACTGCCAAGAGCGGAACTCGCTATCAAAACATGGAGGGGACGGGGGACACAATTTTTTGGCGGCCGCCCGCGCATGCGCACACTCACGCGCGCATGCGCACACTCACATACACACACGCGCGCGAGGCTTCGGAGGCTCAATCCAGCGCTAAATGCAGCTGAACTCTGCCTGTCTCACCGGGTTAACTACAGCCCTGTCTGGACTGACGGGATACCAGCGCTGCTTCTCCACGCTGGCCATATTTCCCGCAAGCCCAGGCAGGTTAACCTGGCGGGACAGGCTGAGTTGAGCTGGGTTTAGCGCTGTTTCTCTGCGCTGGCTGTGGGCCTGGGGACACAGCTCACATCTGACTCCCGACCTCTCTGGCCACCCGTGGGGGGGGGTGGCACTCGGGACAGCGCCAGAGACCCGGCCGGGATCGATCCTGCCTGCGGATGAGGCACAGGTCTGTGCCACGTCTCCCTCCTCCAATCGCCGCACTCCATCCTCAGTCCCACCCCCCACTCCGCCCTCCTCCAATCATCGCGCCCTCGATCATCAGTCCCACCCCCACTGTCTCGCGGAGAGCGGAGATTTTAAAATACGGATCACAAAAACTTGGGGGGGATGTTCCCCACCACTCAAAACATGGGGGGGGACGTGTCCCCTCTGGCCCCCCCCCCGGTTTTCCGCCCCAGGCTACTACCGTGACTGACTTCATCAGCAAGTATGTGGAAGACTGTGCTGATGAAGACAATCTGAGTGTTCCCCACCCGGTAATCATGGATGAACCGCGAGGTACATTCACAGGTTAAGGCCAGATCTGCTGCATTCAAGTAAAGCCATGAGAGGAATAGATCAGGTGGATGCACTGAATCTCTTGCCCAAAGTAGGGGAATCGAGGACCAGAGGACTTAGGTTCAAGGTGAAGGGGAAAAGATTTAATAGGAATCTGAGAGGTAACCTTTTTCACACAAAGGGTGGAGGGTTTATGGAACAAGCTGTCAGAGGAGGTAGTTTAGGCTGGGACTATCCTATCATTTAAGAAACAGTTAGGCAGGTAAATGAATAGGGCAGGGTTGGAGGGATATGGACCAAGCGCAGGCAGGTGAGACTAGTGTAGCTGGGACATTGTTGGCCGGTGTGGGCAAGTTGGGCCGAAGGGCCTGTTTCCACACTCTATCACTCTATGACTAAATGACCTCGAGCGGTGCTATGATCTCCGCAAAGCCATCAAGGATGTCAAGAGACAATACTGGGACAAACTTGAATCCCAGTATAATCACTCGGACACACAGAGAATGTGGCATGGTCTGAATAAGATAATTGGCTGCAAAGCAAGGTCAGGCAACATCATTGGTGATAGTGTGACCCTACCCAATGAACTGAATGCTTTCTATGCTCGCGTCAAGCAGAAGGCCAACAGGGCAGTGACACCTGGCCCTTCAGACTCCAATGTGCCTCTCCCCAGGGTGACAATAGCAGAGGTTAGATCGGCCTTCCTGAGGGTAGACCCACGAAAAGCAACTGGACCAGATGGAGTTTCTGGCCATGTCCTTAATCGCTGCATGGACCAGCTAGCGGGAGTATTCACGGATATCTTTAATCTCTCCCTACTCCGTTCTGAAGTACCCACCTGCTTCAAGAAGTTTACCATCACCCGAAGAAAAGCAAGTCCTCATGTCTAAATGACTGTCGCCAAAGGCCTTAACATCCACCATCATGAAATGTTTTGAGAGGTTAGTTATGGAACGCATTAAATCTAGTCTACCCAGCAGCCTTGACCCGCTGCAGTTCGCCTAACGCCGGAACACGTCCACAGACGATGTCATCGCCCTGGCCCTACACTCATCCCTAAAACACCTGGAGAAGGGAGACACCTACGTCAGACTCCTAGTCATAGACTACAGCTCTGCCTTTAACACCATTATACCATCCAAGCTTAACACCAAAATCATGGGACTTGGTGTCATCACTCATCTCTGCAACTGGATCCTCAACTTCCTGACCAGCAGACCCTAATCAGTGAGGATAGGGGACAAATCATCCTCCACGATAATCCTAAACACTGGTGCTCCACAAGGCTGCGTTCTCAGCCCCCTTCTTTACTCCTTGTACATCCATTCAGTTTTAAACTGAATAATGGGGGTGGGGTGTCAAATGGGATAGTTGAGGATGGAGTTGAAAGGAAAGGGTTTCTTAAATGTGTGAGCAGAGAGACAGAGGGGTGTAAAATGAGGGTAGAAGTGTTATGCGCTCCCTCTGCTGGTGTTAATTATGTACTAATCTGTTTCTCTGATTACCATTAGTACCTCCTGCTGCCTGGCTGCTCCTGACCTGATTGGAGGCTCCTGGCCCAAGCTGCATCACGTGAGCCTGATGACGGAGCTTCAGCTTAAAAAGACCATGTGACTGGCAGTCTCTCTCTCTGTCTCTCTCTTCCCCCTCAGACTGGTGGCAGCAGTCTGGTGTTGGTTTAGTTTGTTTGATTGCATAGTGTTCTTTATGTAACTCTTCATTCTGTATTAACTTATTTTGCTTGGGAAGGATGGGACTGGCATTATTGTTTTCGTGGTTTTGTTTCAGGTTTATTTTAACACTGAGGCAGGTTTAGAGTCTCTGGTCCGACGGCCCATTGAGTGGTCGGCCAGAGCACCCTTTATCTTTTGTTTGCTAGCCCATCCGACCCCACCCCCCTCTGTTTGTTTGATCCAGGTTTAGTTCTTTTTGTTAGTGAAAAATAAATAATATTTCCATTTGAACCTGGTTTTGTATTATGTTATTGGCCTTTGAGGTATTTAATTTTGGCGGCCGTAACATAATTATGGGGGCTCGTCCGGGATCTTTTGAGTAAACCCTAGACGTTTTGTGTACTTTTATATGCTTCTTGTGGCAGTGGTAGTCTGTTTGTGTAATCATTTTTTTCTGCTTTGTGGTTCTAGTAACCTGTTGTTTTGGCTATTTCGGTAGCATTTGTGAGCAGGAAAAATGGAATTTTAAGGTGGAAGAGTTTGTTGAGACTCCTAGCCTAGAGATGTTTCATCAATGTACTAAGGAAAATTTAGTGTTGCTTGCAGATAAATATGGCGTTTCTATTAATAAACAGGCAAACAAACAGTCAATTAAGACGTTGTTATGGACTGCTTTGGTTGACCAAGAGGTGTTGCCTAGTAGTCCGGACAGTCATAAATCTATACAGCCAGTTCAGAGCATGGAGGCCGTCATTAGACTGAAGGAGATGGAGCTTGAGTCACAGAGAATGGCCTTAAAAAAGGATGAGCTCATGCTTGAAATGAAACGGCTTGAGCTTGAGGAGGAAACCAAAAGGGCTGAATTTCAGCTGCGGGAGAAAGAATTAGATATTTCCCGGTTCTCTTCTAAAGAGCATGCGTTTGATGTGAGCAGAAATATTCGTCTGGTTCCACCGTTCAGTGAAAAAGATGTTGATAAATATTTCACTTTGTTTGAGCGTGTGGCTATATCACTGAAATGGCCTAAGGGCGTGTGGACATTGCTGTTGCAATGCGTCCTTGTTGGTAAAGCGCGTGAGGTATATTTGTCATTGTCTGTAGACAATAGCCTTGACTATGAAATTGTAAAATCTGCCATCCGCAGAGCGTATGAGTTGGTTCCCGAAGCGTACCGCCAAAATTCCGGCGTTTCAGAAAATATGATAACCAAACATATGTTGAATTTGCTCGCGAAAAGGAGGCTCTGTTTGAACGCTGGTGTGTTTCTCAGGGGGTAAAAGATTTTGCCCAGTTAAAGTCCTTGATGTTAATGGAGGATTTTAAAAACTGTCTTCCTGAAAGAGTAAAAGGCCTGTCTCATGAGTCTGCGGTCATTGGCGGCGAAACAGGAAGAATCTACCGCTCCTGGGCCGCACTCGGTCAAACGCACAATTCCGGGGCCGTGCGGCGTTGTTCCCAACACCGCACGGTGCTAAAATAAAACCAACACTGTTCAAAAATATGTCCCTACCGCACAGCCTCCGCCAGTGAGGCACGAGTGCGGCACAGCCGCCGCCACAGCCACCGCCAGTGTGGCACGAACGCCGTGTGTAGAACTTGCACCGCCACAGCCTCCGCCAGTGAGGCACATGTGCGGCACGGCCGCCGCCACAGCCACCGCTACAGCGCCGCGATCAGCACAGCCGCCGCCACAGCCGCTGCTAGTGAGTCACGTGTGCGGCACGGGCGCCGCCACAGCCACCGCTACAGCGCCGCAATCAGCATGGCCGCTGCCACAGCCCTGCAGATCCAAAATGACGTCATCGCAGTCGGCCCGCCCTTTTTTTTTACTTACCGCAAGCTCGTGGGACCAGCCGTATTTAAATCACTCGGCCCCCGCGCAGCACCCGTGCGGCGCTCCCGTGGGATAGGCTCGGCGCTCTCGCCATTGCCGTGCGGTCCCCTCTACAGGCGAAGCCGCGCTTCACCGCCGATGACCGCAACACCGTGAGACAGAGCCTTAACAACATATCTTTTTATTTATTTTTTATTTTTTATTTATTAGAAGTACATTACATTACAACCACATACATTAGTACTCGTCACTTATATCTTCTTACAATTAATGTACTCCGTTTGTTTTTTACACTAGTAAAAGGAAAGGATGAGATTGAAAGAAAGAAGAAAGTGAAAGAAGAAGTGAGAGTGTAGAAAATGTGACAACAAGAAAGAACGAAGACCCTATAAGAACAAAATTAAAAACAAAAGAAAAAGAGTTAAAAAATAGACCCTAGAAAAGAAGGAGAAAGAGAAAGAGGAAAAAGAGAGAAACAAATAGTTTTTATGAGCATTACGCAAATGGGACATACCAACTCTCCAACTATCATCCCCCATTACCTGACCTCAATTTTTTTTAAGGTACCTTTGCACCCTATATTTGTAATAATTCTATAAATGCAGACCACGTCAGGTGGAAGTGATCTGGTTTACCTGCCAGGAGGAGTCTTATCTCTTCTAGGTGTAATGTTTCGAACATATTTGAAATCCACATGTTTATAGTTGGTATTGGAGCCTTCTTCCAAAATTTTAGGATTAGCTTTTTTCCAGTTATTAACCCATAGTCTATTAGTTTCTTTTGAAACACATTTAGTTCTGGACCATCTTCCGTTATTCCGAAGATAATCCATTCTGCTTTGGGTATGTTTTATTTTAAATAATTTTGTAAAGATTTCGAAAATTTCATTCCAAAATTTTTGAATTTTTGTACAGAAAACAAATGAGTGCGCTATAGTAGCTTCTTGGGATTGACATTTATCACAAATGGATGATACATTTGGGAAAATTTTATGGATTTTCGTTTTGGAATAATATAATCTATGTAAAATTTTAAATTGTATTAAAGTGTGTCTTACATTAATCGAACATTTATGCACGTTTAATAAGTGTTCATTCCAACTTTCCTTTGAAATTTTAATAGCTAACTCTTGTTCCCAGTCTCTTCTGATACCCTCTGTAGATGGTATTTCTACATTTAAGATAATATTATACAAATATGATATTAAGTTTGCTGATTCAGCTTTTATCTGCATTGCCTCATCCAATACATCTGCTGGGTTATTATAATGATCTTTTGTATATTTTTTCAAATAGTTGCATATTTGAAAATATTTAAAATATTGATTATTTCCGAGTTTATATTTTATTTGTAATTGTGGAAATGAAAGTAATTTTCCAGTTTCATACAAGTCACCGAACGTTTTAATTCCTAGTCTATCCCAATGTGTAAAAGCTTTATCTATAATAGAGGGATTAAACGAAGGGTTATTAACTATGGGTGATAAAAGTGATAAATTTCTTAATTTTAAGTTTTGTTTTATTTGTTTCCAAATTCGGATTGTGCTATGAATAATTGGGTTCTTATTATAATTTATATTATTCAGTTTCATTGGTGAGAGGAGGATCGCTCCAATGTTTCCAGAGGAGCAATCCTCTTTCTCCATTACAATCCAGTCCACTTGCTGGGCGGAGTTATCCATCAGTTGAATCATATTTTTAATATTTACTGACCAATAATAATGCATAAAATTAGGTAGTGCTAAACCCCCTAATACTTTAGGTTTATTCAAGTGAGTTTTTTGTATTCTATGTGATTTATAGTCCCATATAAAATTAGTGATATCTGAGTCCAGTTTTTTAAAAAACTTCTTTGGTAAGTATATAGGAATCGATTGAAATAGGTATAAAATTTGTGGTAGAAAGATCATTTTTATTGCATTTATTCGGCCTATTAAAGACATCGGGAGCGTTTTCCAGAATTTAATTAGTGTGTTTAATTTATTAAGTAGGGGATCAAAATTTGGCATAAACATACCTTGATATGTTCTAGTAATTTTGATTCCCAAGTATTTAAATTTTTCTGTAGCTATTTTAAAAGGGAATTTTAAAAGATGTGTTGAATCTTTAGGTTTTATTGACATAATTTCACTTTTATTCCAATTTATTCTATATCCAGAAAAAGATCCAAAGTCTTCAATTAAATTTAATATATTTGGTATAGTGATTTGAGGTTTTGTAATGTACAGTTTAACAACATATCTTAATGAGCAGAAAGTCTCAGTCGTGTCTAAGGCCGCTGTATTAGCGGATGAATATGTGCTCACTCATAAAGCAGTTTTTGGGGAGCGATCCTCTGGTTTTAGTGGGAGACCAGTTGATCGTGGTGGTGTTGCTGGTAACAGTATAAAAACTTTTTCTGTGCCAGTTGATAGCAGCACTTCAAAGCAGTGGGAAGTCAAACCTGATAAAACTGACAGTGATTTGGGGGCTAAGGACAGTCCAATGTGTTTCTACTGTAAGGAGAGAGGGCACATTTGTAAAACGTGTCCCATTCTTAAAAATAAAAAAGCGGAGCCGGTGGTTT